>MU183208.1:131198-196522 GCA_016904865.1 Pissodes strobi | reverse complement strand
ATCTCCTGATGATGCTAACATGGTTAGCGAAACGCGCGTCGAGTGCAATAATTCTGTTTCGGTATTGTGGATAAAACTCCGTTTTAGTGCATGTTGCCGAAGGTTCCAAACACCAACATAATTAAATAGTAATTTAAATTATATGTGAAACCAATAGCACTATTTATAAAAGTGTCAGACTATCTTATGTCGGAGATGATGGATATGCAGTTGCTGGTGATTTTGTCATTTACGATCATCCGATATAAAATGCTAAAAAAATTACGCTTTATTATGTAAGGCTCTATAAGAGCATCGATTTCTACGTCAAAAAAATGAAGGTTTTTAATTTTTTCTTCGAAAGTATTTTTTTTTTAAATAGCCGATTATTTGACAAGATTCTACAATCTTTTTGCCATTAACTTTTAAATGAAAAACACCATCGGATTTTTGGTTGAAAACTAGATCAGGGACTAATCAAGTGGTGAACACGCCGAAGAGAGAATAAAAAGATGCCAGCTTTCTGAGAATATTGGAAATTTTTTTTATTATACTTCTCAATATAGAACGACTTCTTTCTTCATTATCACTATTGTTACCACCAACGTTATATAAAAAAATATTGCAAAAATATTTCCCTAAATGTCCATATAATAGCGCAATAGATAGACTCCAACGACTTAATCTAAAAGACTGTGAGCATATCTTTCTTCTCAGCAAAGTTTATCAATAATCAGATTCTTTGAATGGTTGTATTTAATTTTTTTTTATTTTAAAATTATTTGTGCAGGTAGGTGAAAATAAGTATGTCTTATAGGGATAAGCATTTCGCGATTGTGTCAACAGGCACATAGATGAAAATGAATATTTGTTTAAATGATAACTTACTCAGGCATAAATGGAAGCTTCTTCTAGTTTTTCTATTTTAATTTTAATATGAGTCTCGTTCAAACCGGACAAGTAATGATTTTGACATAAATTGTAAAATAAATGAAATGTATTTGGAAATCTCTGATATAAATTAATAAAATTGGTTGCAAAAATTGAATGTTTGTTGTTAATGTATTAAACGTTCAGCGATATTACCATAACAATTTAATTTTATTGTTTGCACATCAGTTTAAAATATAAATTTAATATTAATTAAAATTTTTTGACAACAGTGATACTGCCTGTTCTATTTCGAAAATTTAAAGCATAGCAATATATACTATAAAATAAGTGTTTAAATAAATAAATTATAAGAGAAAATATCGGAACATGTAATGAAATACAAAATAAATCGAATGTAACATGAGACAACTAAAACCATTAAAAGCAATTCACGAACATCATTAGCTTCCGTCATATTCTGATCACAGGTGGCGCGAGATCGGTATGTCATCTATTTTTTATTTTCACCATGAAAAATCTAAATGATATAAATAATATAAAATGTCCAATCTATAAAAAAAATTAAAATGCGATATAATAATATAATAGCGATGCAAGTACGATATAAAATCGTATAAATATATTTTTCTACTATCATGCATAAATTAATTAATTTTACGCACTAATGCGTAAGGCAATTTGATAATATTTTTATTATTTCATATATTTTTGGGTAATAGAAAAAAAATTGTATGCTGCTCAAATGTAGAGTACTTATTTTTCATTCATGAGATGTCGCATTAGCCTACAGCTCATGCGACAATATTCCCATACATATAAAAAGGGTCAACTTACACACTAGTTGCATAAATAACTGTTTTATAGCTTTAATATTAAACAATATAGTAAATACAGAAATATTTGAACAGCGATTACTGAAAGGAATAAGCTTCCAGATATTGGCTGCTCATTTTCATCAATAAAATTGTATATCTAAAATTTAAAGGTAAAAATAGCTAATGTATGAAATTGTCAGATATCAGTATTTAAGAACTTTTTATTTTCATATTTCTGACGAAACAGTTTCTTCCATAATGCGTCGTTTAGTTCAAATATAATAAAAAAAAACTAAGTACTCGGCATTCGGTAATTATTAGAAACTACCTGTAGTAGTACAACAAAGTAAATTAAATTAAATATGTCAATAACAGAGAAACTAAAGTAAAGTAAATGATAATAATTAGCTCCATAATTATCTAAAACATAATCATGTTCCGTTCACACTCCTTGAGTCTACTAGGATGTAATACCAACGTTAAAATGCACGTGGAATTTAAGAGATCATGCTCGTTATTCAAATAATCAGTTCTGATAATAAAAATCTTTTGACTTGCCTTTAGTTAAAGTCAAAGTAATTTGCAATAAGGGGCATTAAGAGAAAAGAACGGCCAAAGTTTAAAACTCTATTCAGAGAAATATTATTTATTTAATGGAAAGTTATCTTTGCACAAGAAAAATAGAGATTCAATGGCTGACTGTGATGCCATATAAATTAAGCTGTCATATGAAAATAAGAAGTTGCTTATCTGATTTCACAGTTTGATCTGGTTACCTAATCGATAGAAACACTGGGACAGCTCTCCACGTAACTCCCGCAAGGACGCGAACGGAACCAATGAACACGAGGGACTTCCTTGATAAAAGAAGGTGTTTTGCACGTCTACAACTCCAACGAAGACAATGGGCTTTTCTAGTGGAAAACGAACTATTTGCGCAACTAAAAAACCATTTTGATGGTTTTCTTTTAAAAACCTTTGCAAAATTCTCAAACTATACTACAGTAACGCCAACACTGCCAGTCACAATAACCAACTTTTGAAGAATCCCTTATTCGATTAAATAATATATTAACTTAATTTTGTGGGAATTATTACTTAAAATAGGGCGAGTAGTCGATTGGAAGAAGAAGTTCCTAGAAAAAGTTGACGGTAAAGGTATGAGAATCACCCAAAACTGATTATAAGAGAAAGTATAGGGGCTTGCCTGAAAATATCAAATCTATAATCAAATTACAATTTGCACGTTTATGCGCAGAGTCAGTAACATAAAGCTTTAGGAGTGCTTTCTAGTATTGACTGTCTTTAAATCATATACAATGAATGAAACTGTAATATTCTATTTTGCGCGGCTATACTTCTAACAAAAAATATGTTCATTTACAATTCCAATTTCCTTTTTGTCGCTATTAAAAAAATAATAATAGCTTTGTTAACGGACTTTTAATAAATATTTTATATTGTGAACGATATTTCACAGTCTGGAAAAGTTTTCCATTTCATGGCCAATAGTTAATTGTATATAAAAGATTAAAAGTGTTCGCTCCCAAGCGTCGCGTCTGCTACAGTTCTAATTTTACTTTTAGGCAAGAAATCTTTGCTATATTCTATTAGCACTTTTCTTTGTTGCTGCTTTACATTTTGTTGCCAAGGTCAGTAGATTTATTTTTCAAACTCAAATGATGATTAATTGCTTTTTAAATCTACATCTCGGTATATGTACGTGGGTGTAATTATACAAACAATACTAATAGTTGATGAAGAACATAAAAACCACCTAAGATATTGAATGTTGGAAGCAACGTTGACTATAAATAATAATAACAATTCTTTATTCATGCTAATATTTACACTAGCATAGGTCACACCAAAATTCGGCAATAAAAAATTATTACATAAGTTCCATAAACTACAATAAACTACAAATAAAATACAATAATACAAAACAATGTTAAAATTTACAATTTAAAAATTCATCAAATAAATAGAATGATTTAGTACTCATAAGATCCTTTCTCTTTTAAATTTAAAAAACGGGAGCAATCTCATTTGGCCTCACCGAGAAACAAGAAACTGTCAATGGTCTCGCATTTGACGAAGGTTATCGCCAAACCATGACATATTAAAACCCTGATCAGAGTGCACTACATATTGCCTCTCCGGAAAAGAAGACAGAAACGCATTCTGAGGGATTTCCAAAAATCCAAGGAATTTACTATTCGCATTAATATCTATTTATTTATTTATTTATTTGGCAAGTACACTACAGAATTACAAAATATTCCAAATGGTACACAACATAATTATTATAAAAATATCCACTTTGCTGAAAATGTACATAAAATTTTAAAAGAACAATAACTATCGAGATAAGATCTTCTTTTTAAAGCTCAAGAATGAACAGCCAAACAAATCACAGTCATTAATATCATCATTATAGACCTTCACAAGTCGATCAGATATTCGTCTAAAACCATAATTTGTGCGATGTGGTCTCTCATAAAATAATTTTCTGTGGCGGGTAGATCTTGCTGGTATTTTGAAAAAGATATTAGATAAAAGCATACTGCTGTCAATGTGCCCGTTAATTAATTTAAATAGAAAAAATAACATTGCATTTTGTCTTCTTTTTTCCAAGGAATCCAAGCCCACCAACTGTGATCTGACGTTATATGGAATATCTCTATACGGAAATCTATGCTTGTACAAAATAAATTTGCAAAACTTATTTTGTACATTTTCAAGCCGTTTAATGTGGGAGTTATAATAGGGTGACCACACCACACAGTTATATTCTAAAATACTACGAACTAAACAATAATATAAACTTTTTATGGCTTTAGTATCATTAATATTATCGCAGTTTCTCCTAATAAAACCTAGCATTCTAAAGCCCTTCAAAATAATGTTATCAAGATGAGTGTTAAAATTCAATTCCTGGTCAAATGTAACACCCAGGTCATTAAAAGTAACAACTTCATCCAAGAAATGACCATTCAAAATATAACTAGAACGAATAGGCACTTTCCGACGGTGAAAACTTAGGAATTTACATTTTGTGGAATTTAGTCTTAAAAAATTATCGCTACACCATGCGCTGAAGTTGTCAAGGTCAGACTGAATCATCTGACAGTCCTCCACCTTATCAACAACACGAAAGAACTTTAAATCGTCGGCATAGAGAAGACACTCGCAGTGTTCAAACGCGGACACAACATCGTTCACAAACAGTAAAAACAGAACTGGACCGAGATGAGAACCCTGTGGGACTCCAGATGGCACTCCAATCTCACGCGAGGTAACCCCGCACAATCTCACCCTCTGAGTTCGGTTGCTGAGATAGGATTTAATCCAGCGAAAGTAAGCGCCACACACTCCCAGAGCTTCAAGTTTGTTCAGGAGTAAATCATGGGATACACTGTCAAACGCTTTTGACATGTCGGTGTATATAACGTCGACTTGAAAACCCTTCTCAATATTTCCACTAAGATAGTCTTGGAATTCGGCCAAATTAGTGGTAGTTGACCTACTCTTGTAAAATCCATGTTGTTTAGGACTTATATAGTGCTTGTAAGTGTTAAATATTTCATCTGTTATTATAGATTCGAATATCTTCGGAATGATTGAGAGCAGAGAAATGCCTCTATAGTTACCAATGTCATTCTTGGAGCCACTTTTGAAGATAGGGAAAAGAGTTGACTGCTTCCAAATAGTTGGGAACCAAGAATTATCAAACGATTCCCGAAAGATTATTTGAAGGGGCTTGGCCAATACCGATGCACACCTCTTCAGAAAAAAGGGAGTAAGTCCATCAGGACCAGCACCCTTTCTGGCATCCAATGAATTCATCTTCTCCAGGATCTCTTCGACCGTGAAATTGTGCCCTGACAAAACACTATAAATATTCTCTGGAACATCAGGTATTGAGCTACCGGAGAAATCGGTGTAACATGACTCAAAATGGTCAGCAAATGCATTGGTAATGTCTTGGGCTGTTCTTCTTGCATGACCCCGGTATTCCAAATACTTAGGAATGCCACTATCCTTTCGTAAGCTGTTGATATACGACCAAAAGTACTTAATATTAGATGGTATCATCTGTTCTGTATTTGTTACAAACAGCAAGTAGCAGAGATCAATCAAATACTTTGTTTCCCTCCTAACACCAGTGTATCTTTCATAATCATGTGGTTGGCCAGATCTTTTGTATTTTTTGTACAGTCTGTTCTTGATAGATATTAGTTTTTTCAGCTCGGGACTGTACCAGGTTGGGAATTTTTCATGTGTAATAATTTTGGTTGGAACAAATTGGTCGATTACTACAGCGACTACCTCATAAAATTTCTGGACTATGTCATCAACATTATCCAAATGGAGAATATTATCCCATTCGACCGACGAAAGATAATGTTGAATACTGTCAAAATCAGCGCGCTCAAACAGGTGTACAGTGGTCCCCACTTTATTATCCAGAAGGGGCATTGATTCTTGGGTAAATTTGACCTCCAATGCTGGATGATAATGGTCAACTCCAGTTAGTGGAGTATCTGTAGGGGACACCTCAATGTCATTGGAAACATCAGTAAACACCAAATCCAAGGTTTTGCCAAATTTGTTTGCAACTGGGTTGACGGGTTCCAGTTCGAGGTAGAAAATTGTGCTCAGAAGCAGTTCTGCCTCGGCAGAGTTGAACCCAATTGGCACTAAATGTGCTTCCTCATATCCCCATGAGATGTTGGGTAGATTAAAGTCACCAAAAATCATCATTTTTGCATTTCGATGGTTACTTCGTAGGCACAGAAACTCTGATAGGCGTCCAGATTAGAGCTTGGCGGAAAATAAACAACACCCATCAGCACAAACTGTCCATAAATCTCAGCATGTACCCAGAGATCCTCAAATACATTACAAGAGCTACCGTGCAGAACCCTTGATGAAAACTGTGACTGCACTGCAAGCAAAACACCGCCACCCCTCTCGCAATTCAGTGCTGCATAATTTCTATCGCTTCTGAAGACCGAGTATCGTGACTCAAATAGTTCAGCACTCATTATACTCTTGGAAAGCCAGGTCTCTGTAAATATAATGCAGTCAAAGTTTGATGCCCGGATAGCCAATGACACGTCCACGGTCTTCGTTCGCAGCCCTCTAACGTTCTGATAGTAAAAGCGTAATCTCGCCGATCCGTTCACAGTTGATGCTATGCCTGTTGGGTTTGACCGCGAGGTAGAGGAAAAATTGACTCAGAAACAACTTGCGTTGGATGCGGTTGAGAAGGTTGCACTTGGGAAGTCTCTGCATGAATCGTGGCAATTGTTGGATGAGTTTCAAAAGAATTAAGATTTCTATCGTTAATAAAATCAAAAGAGCTACTCTCAACAGTATTGAAAAACCTTAGCAAACCTTTCTGAGTTATGGGCCTAAAGATCTTTTTGCTTGTAATACTCTTAGATAATGGCATATTTAGGTTAATTGTAATTATTTGAACTTCATGGTCTGACAGATTTGTTTCAAGAACTTCTGAAGCCATCTCACTGGATTCAAAAGTTACAAAAATATTATCAAGGCAATTGCCATCTCTTGTTGCATCAGTGATTGTCTGTTTTAGGTTTTAACTTACCAAGACATCCACGAGACGCAGGGTGTCATTGTCCCTCCCACCAAAGCGTACGTTGAAGTCTCCAGCTATTATACAATTTGACCCCTGCTTGAAATTACTTGAAGTGTCCTCTATTTCAGACAAAAAAGTATCAAAATTCCCAGAGGGTGATCTGTAGAGTGCTAAAATATATAAATCTGAGTTATCAAAATATACACACGAACATTCAATACATTTTGCTAACACAGGGACATTTGGTTTTCTAAAAGCTGTACCCATTGATCATTAAGGTTTCCATTTCCTGTGCAATGAGCCATTGCTCGGTGACACAGAGTATGCCACAATCCGTATCAACCAAGAATGCTTCAAGTAAAGGGACCTTATTTCTTAACGATCTAATGTTAATATGAAAGACCTTCAGACCCTCTTTCCTGGCTTGTGCGTGTACACTTTTGGTTTTATCACCTCTCGGCGCTGAATATTCAGAAAATGGTTAACCACGATGCCAGTGGGCCACAGATTCTCACACAGATATTCCTCCCTTCGGGCCCGTGGCACAATCAGTTTGAAGGAGCTTACATACTTTTCTTTCTTAGTTTTTATTTTTACACAAGTTCAAGCCTCACCCAGATTCTGGCCACTCAAAAACTCCAGTATATCTACAGCGTCCACGTCTGACGTCTGATACTTTCCAGCAGTTCTTAGCTGGATTGCATTCTCATTACAGCCTCTCACAGGTTTTTTTTTGTAAATAACTTTCCCAAACATCCTTGTCCTTGTCGAGATTAGGTTGATTTTCTAGATTGGCGTGATCTTATTCCTGTTCATCAGGTGCGTCCAATTTGGAACGGGTTGCAGCGGTAATCGATTCGGATCGGTTTCGCCCTCGAGCAGCCGGTGGAGACACTTCACTGTTGTCCGCAGGTTGATCGGTTTCAAAGCCCACCCGCTGGGGTTTCTGCCTCGCTGCTTGATTAAAGTTTTTTGATAAGGTGCGGTGCACTCCAAAACGTGCACAGTAGCATCCTCTTCCACAGTGGATGCTTTCTGATTTGCAATGTTGCCCGCTCCTTTGTTTTCTTTCAATGTTCTCCCGTGGTACTTTTCTTCTATCAATTTAACTTTCTCTTTAAGCAGTTGATTATTTTCTTCTAGTACTTTATTTTTACTGGATAATTCACTTACCAGTTGCTTTAAGTACGGTATTTCGACATCTTTGTTAAATATTGTTGGAGTAGGTACGCTGTTTCCTGCGACCACACCTTTTACAAGGTCGACATTACTTTGATCGTTTAATGCTATATCCTGTTTGAGCGATGGTTTATCACAACAATTCTTCTTGCTGGCACTTGCACAACTATTATGAAAATAGCGAGAACAATGCTCACATTTAACTCTTTTAGAAACCGCGGTTTTTTTACAATAAGCGTAGAGCAAACTTTTATGCTGGCTACCTTCAGCCATGTTGCCAACTTAAATAAGGACACTCGCATGTTTTGGAAGGTAAGCGATATTGTATGAAAAAACGATCAGAAAGTAACGTGTCCAATAAATTAGAAACACTTTCTAAAGAAGACATTGAAAAACTAGTGCTCGAAGCTGCAAATAGAATGGCAGTTCTGATTCTCAAGGTATCGGAAGTAATACTTCTCGATGAATTTATAACAGTCTGAATCGGTGACATTGTGAAAGTAAGATTAGACTTAATAGAAAATTAAAATCCAGCAAATATTTTAGATTTGTAGCAAGAATATTATTTAAAACTGCCGATCGTCTTTAAGGATGCCAATAACTGGTGGCATACTCTATATTTTGCAAATTGAATATTGTTTTGTTTAGGTCTTTTTTAGTCCATTATTGAGCTGAAACCCATTAATTTTTAATTATATGGAAATCTCAGCCAGGACCTACGAAAGACAAACTCTCAACGTACACCATGAATTAATTAAGCAAATTAAAAAGGATAATGGCCGTTTGCGGAAAAATAGCGCCACCGTGAGAAGAATGGAGTTTTGTCTAATGGATGGCGCAATTTTAGAGCCACGGTGCAAAATTGTGCCGTCTTTAGAGAATTTTAAATAAATTGCGGAAAGTTGAAGTACTGAGGGTATATTACAAAAGATGAAGTGTTAATTTAGAAAACTTGCTGAGTTTTCCATGTCCAGAATTGAAATTTCTTTAGTTGTAGGTAATATATTCGAAATATTGTCCCAGCAGAAAAATAGGTACTAGTTAGAGAAACTTATATTTGTATAGTCTAGCTGGTCACTGAAATAGTCAATTCTGATAATGAAGGAAAATCGTTTGACTTGCGTTAAATTAAAATCGTAATGTAGCAATGTTAAGGTATCGAACACAAAAACAATGGCCAAGAAAAATAAAAGTCCCTGTCTCTGCTCTTTTCGGAGAAATGTATTTTACTTAATATGAAATTATGTGTATATAAATAGGAAAAAAAGCTTTAAATGTGGACTTCAACAGCATTAATAATTACGCAATAATTCATAGTTAAAATAAATTGGCTTCTCTGGACGTAAGGGTTCGATCAGCTGAAATGACCAATTGGGACTCAGGGGCAGCTCTCCAGGCTACTCCCAGAATAAATGATGTGCAACCTCTGAATAAAATGGACTCGGGCTAGAAAAAGGAATCTTCTGCACCTACAGGACAAGCACACATGCGAGATCTCTTTGGCCAATCGTCATTCGGAAAAAAAGATCACCAAGTATCCTGGCATCCCAATAAGTTTGCCATGTTTAGCTTCCTATATAATCAACATCAACATATTCAGAGCTTACCAGCTACGTTAAAAAACAAGAAATTGGCATCAGAAGAGAAAACATTTTATAATGTACTTTATCTCAAAAAAAAATTATTCGTTTTCAATTCCGGGCATTGCTGCCGCCCCCTGCTCTGGAAGCTTTTAATTTTCCACTCTCCAGGTAAGTGAAATATCTTGATGGCCGACCCCAGAGAATTACTATGCGCTAACTGAAACAAAATTAAGTGGCGAAAGAGCAAATGCAAGATTACGGGGAATGATTTGCATAGTAAATTTATCTTGAGGTTTACGTTTTGTTAGATACTAGCTTTCTTGTTGTGGAAATCGAAATGGGGGAATAGAAACAAGTAATATATTTTATACGCGTATGTACATAATGTGGATCTAAGAAAGGGCGCGTTTGTATCTCATTAACCGGTTATCGTAGATTATTAAAATAAAAAAAAAAAATATGTGTGGTAAAAGTGGCCAAAGGCAATTACTGAAAATTATTATTTTAAGTATCTAGGTCGGCCGCTAGAGGGAGCAATACTATAACGAAACATAAAATTTACATTTTCTCAACCAATCTTCTTTATTGAAAATAGAAATTTAAAGATCGATCATCATTGTAGCTGCAATAATAAGAGAGAGGGAAGGTGCTAAATAAACTAACTTTCAAAGTGCTGTATCTTCGACCTCCTTGTTCCAAAGCACAGCTTATACCGTACCGAATCAGTTATTTAACTCTACGTCGGCTCCTTTGATGTCGATGAAGCCAGATTTGACTTTTTCATGTTTTCCTCATTTTACGCGCATGCCCTTCATACATTAAAAATGTTAGGTTTTAATGGCCAGCTGGAACTCAACAGAGACGGACTGGATTTAATTTAGTTTACATTTTTAGTAAATTAAATTAAACATGATATGTAAGTGAAATTGATAAAAAAAGATATCTGGTAAACGTGATCGAGAATGATCAGTCATTTATACATAACCATGAATATGGTGTTTATAAGTGCAAATAAATATATAAATATTTTGATATGAACATAGAATATCAATTTTTTCTACAGCCGCGCGCAATAGTATATTATTTTATACGGAGGAAAAGTGATACTTTTCATGGCGCGCTCGTGTTTAACAGCCGAACGGAGTGAGGCTGTTAATAGAGAGCAAGCCATGAAAAGTAACTTTTCCTCCAAATAAAATATGCTGTTTTTTCTTCAAATGTCGACAAATTAATGCAAAAACATATCTTTTTAATAGTAATAATTAATAATTATTAAAGATAAGTGGGGTCGCAAGGCGGCTTAGACCGGTGTCGGTGAATAGGCACAGGTTGTTGCTATAGTAATGTCACATAAAGCTGTCAGTGGACACTGTCAATAATATTTTTTTTTAAATTGCAACTCCGATTGCGTTTTAATTCCGTATTGATAAGCAGTTATTGAGTAAGTTCTGTAAAACAAATTTTAGTTTAATAATTCTTGAGTTGTTGACGCTTGTTTTATTGTTTGTTTGTTTCTATGTTGCTATGGTAACACTTTTACCTCCGCCGGCGGAAAAGTGAAAAGTAAAGCTCCGGCGGAGGAAAAATGAAACTTCACGGCCGCCTACACAGTCGAGTAATGACGGATTTACTGCCGTTTGACGAAATAATAACTAATTACTAAATTGAAATGAAATCGCAAAATCGACGAATGCCGTGGATCTTTATTTTGCGCTCTAGCGCGAACATGGAAAAGAAAAATCTCACTTTTTCCGTCGAGTGTGCTATGAATGGTCATGGAAACCGAAGATAAATAAATGACAGTCGTGCGTTTGTTACAGTTTGTTGCTGGCAATCCTGTTCTTAATATGCCCGAAACCCGAATATAAATTATGTCAAAAAATAAGTATAGAGAAAAATGTGGATTTAATTTTAAAAAATGCGGCTGTAGAAAAAGTTCTGTGTGTTTTTCGAGCGCAAAGTAAGATTGCCGTTTTCGAAAGATTACTACGGGCAGAAATTTCATCAAAAATGTGATCGCGTCAAACGGCCTTAATAAATTAATATTTCGTCACTCGAAGCCATTTATATAGTTGTAGGTATGTCACATTGTTCACTACTTATTTCTAATTAAATTTACATACAACCTATGTAATATTAGTGTGACGGTTCTAAATTGGTTGCCTTTATTATGGGATGCTAAGAGGCTAGACAAAACTACAATTTATGTCTCAAGTTTAAAAAGTTAAACTTCCTGCAGAAGGGAGCCAAACAATTATCGACGAAGAATATTAATTTATCATGCAATGTGATATGAATGAACTATACTTTAATCTCAATACTTAATGTAAACATCTACTTACAACCTTTCATCTTTCGGAAAACTAAAATATCCTGAAGCTTTCTTGTACCCTTTGCAGACAAACCAACGTACGACCATGGTTAACAATGAAAACACTTTAATGATTAAATGTCCAAAAAGTTAACACACTTAAATAAATAAATAATCGAGCACAAATAATATCACGCAAACAATCCAATCTAAGAACGTAACCTGCTGCTTCTTGTCAAAAAATCGAGAGTCCAACGCTGTGCGGTGTGTTCAGTTTCCGACTCAACCAGGTGCGGCATCCGTTTATGTCTCTTCGATTCGGCAAACTGTCGTAATAGAAAAAGATAACACTACATTGGACACCAGACCGGTACTGTTATTCATAAATAAACGAAGTCGCCCTCATATAATTCGGCTCGTTGCAGACGCCCAGAATATGAGGAAAATGCTCCTATTGGTTGGATTTTATTGCTTCAAAACACGTGGAGAGTTGAATAACCGATTCGGTACGGTATAAGCTGTGTCCAAAGTAGCCCAACTTGAGGTTATTTAATTGAGAACGACATGCTTGAAACAAAATTAGCATTCATTATGGCCGCTAATTAGTATATTTTTACTAGAGGACGCTAATTAAAAACCTTCTGTTTTCTGTGGGTTTCTCTGAAAATTAAATTCAAAACCAACAAGCCAACAACACAAACGCAAGTCTGCGTAATAATTGCAAACCCAAACACAACTGATTTAATGCCTTCTCAAATACTTAAAATGTTTTCTATAATTATCAATTAACATCCCTGATAAAGCATATACCACTTCTTGGGCTTCCCAGGGACGATATAGTTAAAAGATACAATTTTAAAAAATGCCCCACGGTCGTGATAAGAAGTAGAGAAGAATGGAAAAAGAACAACACTTGCATTCTCACATTGCAGTAAAGTGCCATAAAGTGGTATACAGACGGGACAAGAACTGAACAGGGAAAACCCCCGCACATATTAAAGGCGGAAATTACCGGCATAGGAAGATGTGCGCAGTTCAACCTCGACAGAAACTATAGAAAGAAAGAGATTGTCACCTTCTCAGACAGTCAAGCAGCCATCAAAGCTCTGAGCTCAATAACAATCAGCTCCAGAATGGCATGGGAATGCCTAGATAAGCTAAATAAACTATGCAAGAATAACAAACTATCCCTTCAATGGATACCAAGACACGCTGGGATAGAAGGAAGCCAATTGGCAAAAGTAGGAGCACAAACTCCGCTTTAAGGAAACTTTCTGTGGCGTAGGGACGCACACCTACAAGGAAGAATTCAGGAAAAAAGAGCAAACCAAATGGATCAGTTTATGGAACGCCTTTCACGGCAATCAAGGATATTTCTGGGGCCCTTTCACCCAGGAAGATGAAAACACCTTATCACTGACAAAGAACAATCCAATCCAAACTAACTCAATCTCACGGAGTGCGAGGCGGTCGCGAACAGGCAAATGGACTGCTTCGGGTGCTGGCTGCATCGTGGAACAGGAGGAACTTTCATCCATAGAACCATCCAGACTCCTTGCTTTTGTCAAAGCACCGAAGCTAGATGAGGTACTCTGTTTGAGAATCACATCAACGGAAGCGCCATGGAAGGGAGACACACTAGATTTGTACAGATCGCAGTTTATTAATACCCCCTAGTTCATTCTTTCATTCATTCATCATTATCAATACACTATTTAAATCTTTCTCGAGTCGGCAGCACTGCAGCTCTCACTTTCGCCATTCCTATATTTTGAACGGCATTCCTGATTCTAATTAATTAAGTCATACCATCGTGTTATGGGTTGGGAAAACTAGCTCTTTCAATCATCCTCATAGATAAAAATCCAAACATGTAGGGTCAGGAGATTTAGGTTACCATACAATTAGCTACCACATTCTATTCATTTATCCGGGTATTCCGGTACTTCTTAGAGAGCCTCCTTTTCTACTGGATTTATTACAAAATATAAGCATCTTAAAATTAGCATAAATCATGTCTATACAGGGTATTAGAAAAGCGTTTCAAAGTAGAGAGTAGACCTTATAAGAAGAAGAAGGATAGTCACAATTGACTAGTTAATACACAAACCTAAACTATTATATTGTGGATGCAGTCTTCAATTTATTAGGCCTAAATGAAGAAAGAAAATCCCTTTTTGATATGTCCAGCTTTCGAGATATATATCACCTCTTCATTAGGACTTCTGCAAAGATAAAGATAATAAGCATATAGCGCTAAACATTTTTTGGTTTGTTCCTTACCATTAAGAACGGGAATTCTACCCAAAATACGGGAGGGTCCATCCTCCAACTGCTTAGATTATTAAAACTTTTTTTTCTTTTACATTTTTCTTTGTTTAAAGGAGCACATGTTACAGCTGACCTACAAATTAATTGCCGGCGAAATAAAGCAAGAACACCATCAATAAAAGAATTGTGGGTGCTCCTGCTTTATTTCGCCGGCAAGTAATGTGTAGGTTAGCGGTAACACGTGCTAGCTTAAACAGAGAAAATGTAAAGGATTTTTTTTTAATTATCTAAGCAGTTGGAGGATGGATCCTCCGTATTTTGTATAGAACTCCCGTTCTTAATGTAATCTCATTTTGGGTAGGAAGCAAGCAAATGTTTAGCGCTAGATGCTAATTATTTTTATCTTTGCAGAAGTCCTGATGGAGGGGTGAAATATATCTCGAGCTTGACACATGAAGAAAGGATTTTCTTTTCCTTCCCTCTTAAGGCGTAATAAATTGAAGACTGCATCCCCATTATCCTAGTCTAGATTCGTAGATGTAATTGGATCACTAAATATTTATATTCCCACTAGTCCCCATGAAATTGAAAAAACTATACGCCTCATAAAGAGCAAAAAATCAGCGACTGACGATGGAATATCTCTCAAAATATTGGAAAATCTACCTGATAATGTCATTGCTATTCTATTGGACGTTGATATCTTCCGATATCTCATGTCAGGTCCCTTTCCATCTTGTTTCAGCTAAAGTAATACCACTATAGAAGCGCCGTGGTCAATCCGGGCCGCGATTTTACTAATTATACTTAACGCCAGCACAAGACACGCCCACCGTAATAAGTCAGCTTTAAAAATCTCCGATATACTCGGCGCTAGCACATCGCACTAAATATACTGCGCTCCAGCACAGGGCTTGGTGGAAACAGATGTATTGAAGTTTGGCTCAGGTGAGAATCCGTATTTTTGTGTATTTATTTTTTTTTGTGTTAATAATTTTTTTGACATGCATTGAGTTAGCTTGGGTTAATTTTTGTTGGTTGCGTCCCGCATCCAGCGAAGCGAGTGGGGAGCATTACGTGAAGAGAAAATGTAAAAAAAAATTGCATTTCGAAAATTGGTGAAAAAGACTATAATATACCTGACGTATTAGGATGGACGTGTCATGTGCTGGCGCGAAGTTAATTTTGTAAAATCGCGTATACGTCAAGTATATTATAGTAGTTTTCACCTATTTTCGAAATGCAAAGAATTCTTACATTTTTACTTCATGCAATGCTCCCCACTCGCTTTGCTGGCTGCGGGACGCAACTAACAATAACTAAACAACGGAATGTCAAAAAACGAATTAACCCAAAAAAAATCAGTACCAAAAACTTTCAAGGGACGAGCGTCGAAACCATTGCCTCGCATTCTCACTTGACCCAAACTTCTACACATGTGCTTTCTGCTAGCCAAGATGACACCAAACCCTGTGCTGGAGCGCAGTATATTTAGTGCGATGTGCTGGCGCCGAGTATAGCGGATATTTTTAAAGTTGACGTATTACGATGGGCGTGTCTTGTGCTGGCGTTAAGTATGTTTAGTAAAATCGCATCCGGGCAGTGAAAGTACGTCTTTTATAGTTATTAAATAAACATAACATTCTGATAGAGAACCAGTTTGAATTTCGATCTAATAAGAACAATGTTCGACTTTCTATTAAGGGTTTTCGAGGGAATATAAATGGACGAGTGAGGACTGCTGCAGTATTTTATGACTTCTCCAAAGCCTTTGGCTGCGTGTCACGAATTGCTGTTGCGAAAGCCTTGTGCTTACGGGATTCATGGCGGGATACTGGGGTGGTTCGAGAGGAGCTGCCTGTGTGGCCGCGTGCAGTCTATCCACATGGAGGGGGTCCCCTCTAGCAGGCAGCGTACTTCATGTGGCATCCCTCAGGGTTACATTATGAAACCAATCTTTTTTTAATATACGTAGACAGTCTGTAGCTGCTTCAGGACATTGAGCCGGAAAATTAGGCAATTGTATTATGCCAATGGCCTTTACTTAAACATGTCTATAACCAATTTCATCGGCTTAAACTGCCTTGTCACCATATCGATGATGTCATCTAGGGTATAGACACATCTAAGTTTCTGGGTCTGTGTATTGATGAAAACTTAAAATTCTAGCCTCATATCATAAAGTTAAATAACGATTGGCATTTGGTTGTTTTTGTTCCAGCCGCCTTCCGAAAGCATGGTGGGTTACATGTGGCTTGCATTATGCCCTTTTTGAACCTTATTCTACCCTTTTATGGAGCTTGCTCTCAATATCTGTTCCAATCTGTCTTCATTCTACAAAAAATAGCAGTTAGAACTCTATGTTGGACCCACTGTAAACTTCTTTTTATTGAGCACTAGATTCTAACCCTCTCATCTATGTTTATTCTGAAAATTGCTTGCCTGGTTCATTCACTAGGTATCAATTTTCCAATCCTTAGCAGATCTATGGTACTACGGTACACGTTAAAATAACAATGATCCCTTGTCTATTCCACATTCCAGCTTTCTGAGGAATATCTTGATATGCAGTGATATCAGGATATACAATCATGTTGATCTGCGGGTTAGAAACATTCGAGTCTTTCGCAAAAGTTTAAAATGCTCTTTATTAAAGAAATCGTGCCACTCTATTGATGAGTTTTTCCAACAAAACCAAAATTTAATTTAATTTTATTCTTATCTTATGATAGATTTGTCTCAATTAATGAGTTTTTATTTGAGTGTTTCCAAAAAGATATCCAACGAATTAGATTATGGTAATAGAAAACTGCAATAAACAATTACAATGATGACTATGCTTACGTGGGTACTTTGATAATAGTATATTATAGGAGTCATCGGGTCACTAAAATTTCTAGAAATATTATATGCTTCAAAACTTTAGGTTTTACAAGTATAATATGTCTAATGTCTTTAATAATTGTATTTTACAGCTCTTCTTCTACTCAGGAATTGTCATTCATAAACTAACAATTGCTTGTTGTGCACTTCTTTATCTATATTCCTAGGGAAACTAATTTCTAATATGCTTCCAAAAATGGGAGTAGCTAATAATATATTTAAAAAATTCTTATCCTTAATCAGGTTGTATGTGTTTATATCCCGTTCTTAATATATCATGAGAAAAATTTTGCAGATAATACGTAACACGCCATTTAACAGAAGTAAAAATTGAAGAATAAGAAGATTAATCATTTTTTTATTGTATTTTAGACAGTAAGAGATATTAAAAGTTATAATTGTATTCAAGAACATCATATACCTAACTATGATTTCCACAAATAGGGGATTATTATTACTTAAATGCTATCATCAGTATAAGAAATATTATGTTTACCAAATATTTTAAGAGCTCTGTAGGTGATTTTGTATCTCAGGAAGAATCAAAATAATATTCTAAATTCCTTTTTCTATGCTGGCACGTTCAAATTTATATTATCACATTAATTTTTAGTTGATTTCATGTCATCAAACAACCTCTAAAATGTTTAATAGAGCCCCTATATTTTAAAATGCCATGGTTGGTTTAAGGAACTATTTTATCTTTTTTAGCTCCTTGCCTCCCACAGGATTATCATTTCGTTTTCATTATTCAATTCCTCAACTTATGTTTCCTGATTTAAATTTAAGCACTTTACATTTGTATTGTAGTTGTTGACATAATGAGGAAACCTATAAACATTTTATTGTAATTTGAAATTAGCCTGTGCTTTTTCATTTGGCGACTGAATAGTCTGGAAGCTATATTATGCGAAATTTTAAAGACATTCTGTTAGTATAGGTGTGCTAACCATAAGCACTGGCCAAAAAATTTATACTGTGTAGAAATAGTTTAGATTTCACTAGGAAAGAGGCATTATTTAATCGCCGCATCTTCTAAATGTGAAAACACTCCAGCCCTATACGCGAAATTATGTTTTCGCTTTCTGTTCGCTTAGTTAATTACATTAGACCCAATTTTCTCTGCTATCCAACCCGCAGGCAAAAACCATGTATGTAAATTCTGGACAACAAAATTTGCTTAGCTTAATCAGTTTGAAGTTTAATTTCAGCCCTATCCTCACAAGAGTATTAAATTTTGCCTAATGAACTTAAAATTATATCCCAATTTAAGTAAGCAGATACCTAAATGTGATAGTCGGCCTTAAAAACTAGCTTCTGTACACGTAAGTCATTTAAAATGTGTAAAGATTTCAGTTACGTACAACAGTGTCAAAACAATTGCATGAGAAACACAAAAACGATCTCTGCTTTTAGTTTTAATTTGTGTAGCTTTAAATTAAAGATGAATAATGTTTTTATCCGATCGGACGAAAAACTTTCCGATGTGTTTTCTCATCGCAAAAGTCATGATTCCAGTATATTGTATTCGTTGCTTGGCAACATGCAATAACTGTACGTACATTTCCGTCCCAGGCCGAGAATATAACATTCCAGGCCTTATTCCGGGAATATAAAATTTCTGTCATATTTAAACACCTTGTTTGTCAGATCTGACGTTTATCAAAAGCAAGATTTAGCCGGTTGTTATTCTCGGATTTAGCTGTGGTTTTCCTAGTTACGTAATAAACTCCAACCTCCCTCGATTCAAAACTTGATATTATGTTAAGTTTAAATTTAAAACACCGTTTTTATTTAGAGTAATATTTGGCTCTATCTTTATAAATATGTATTCTAATTAATTCCGATCGGATAAAAAATAGTATGTGCAACTCGTAGGAAAAGCACATTTTTGGACTCCTGTGTTGCTGGCCTCGGCTGCGCCTCGTCCAGCAATTGCCACAATCGTTCAGGAATGTTTTGCTTTTCCTCCTAGTTACACAATATACTATTTCGATCAATTTTTTCACAGCAATTTTTCGATTTTTCCATATTATTTGTATATACAGGTTGATCTAATAATGTGGCAAAGTCAAATTGCTCTGCAGTTATTTGCACTACTAAAAAATGTTTTAGTAAGTGCTGTTGGGATTAAGAGATCTATTCTTCACAAATGCCTTCTAATATTTAGAAATTTACAGAAAAACTGGGTAGTGAAAAATGTTATTTTTTCAAATAAATATTTATGCATAGTTAAATTCCTTATAAAATTCTTCGTATGGTAGCGTAATTATTGGCTTTATATTTTTTGCGTTGTTGCCAAATTGCTCAGATTTATGAAAAGTTGCATGATAAAAAATTTATTTACCTTGCAATTGATTGCCTTTGGCGCCACAAAAGATTACAAATTCTTAGAGACTCTTCGGCTCTGGCTCCAGGGTGTAAACAGCTCAAGTGCTGGTTTAGTAACCCTAACAAAGCTCTCAAAAACCTAAAGAAAACTGGAAAACGGTCGACGTTTCGAGGATCAAATTTGTCTGTCAATCTTGTCAAAGTCTATTCAAAACTTGACAAATCCTGCGATAGCTTTTTACTATTATTTACGTTTACTAACCATTTTCATTTTTAGATTTGTTCGTTCTTGACGACGGGGACAGATTTGATCCTCGAAACGTCGACCGTTTTCCAATTTTCTGTGGGTTTTTCAGCTTCGTTAGGGTCACTAAACTAGCACTTGTGCTGTTTATACCCTGGAGCCAGAGCCGAAGAGGCTCTAGGAATTTGTAAACTTTTGTGGAGCAAAAGGCAATCTATTGCAAGGTAAACATGAGTCCTCCACAACAATATAGAAGATATCGACATCAAAAGATTTAATATCTACCAACTAATAAAAATGCAAACAAAATTATTTCATGCAAAAAAGGCACAGGTTATGAGAAACCATGAAATGTGTATTATCTTGTACAGTATGCTTGCAACAACCACTATTTCTAAAAAGTTTAAGCTTGATTATATTTGATTTTTCAATTGAACACCTTATATTTGATCATCCTATTTTGTAGCCCATTTCAACTATAAGGTATCCTTATGCCCACTTTTGCTAATTTAGGTGATTTTGTGACTCCTTTAATTTTCACAGTTGCAATTTTTCTGGATAGCCATGATTAGGCTGACCATAATGCGAATGACTAAATATAGGACAACTAATCAGAAAGAAAAAAGAAGACGAAAAAACATAGAATTTATAACACTTTCTTATCAACCGAGGTTGCAGCAAATAAAAAAAAATGTATTAAAAGTTGGTGCACAGATTTTACCTAATTTTTCAGACCCTAGTTGCACAAAAATACAAACTTTGCCTGCATTTGTCCGAGAGAAACACGTGTTATGGAAACGCAAATAAAGAATTCCCGCGGAAAACTAATACATGGTCTTCACAGCAGTATATTAAGTAGGTGAGAGTATGTGGTACATTTTCTGTGCAGCTGTGCTGGAAGTGTTAAAGCGACTTTTATGTCGTTTATATTATGTACCACAATGCAACTATTGACAAATATTTGGTGGTTCAAATTTAAGACCATAATGCAGCAAAGAGTTAAAAGAAAACGTTTTCCTTGAAATAGAAAGGTTGTTGTATGTTATGATAAAATACAATTTTAACTAGGTTGCACTACCTAAAGTTTTAAAGTTTATCTAAATTAACTTTTTTGGACAAATAGTACGAAACAAAATAAAATAGGTAAATAACAGCAGAAAAAAAGCTACATATTATCCAAATAATTTACAACAAAACTGTTTTAAGAAAAAGTAGACAAAAATGTTTTTTCTTTCTAAAAAACGAAATTTGATTTTGGTCAATTTAGTTAATAATATACTGTTATTATACTACTAGGTCATAAATAGCATTTTTTATTTGGTATATTTTTCAGAACTGCGCACTAAATTAAATATTTGTTATTTATTAACAATTAAATCAAAAAATGCCGTACATTTAAAAATTTAATTTACTTTTAAATTTAAAACATTTTTTCGCGAAACCACTTCTAAGCGGTCTGAACATGTCTCCATAGATTTTCCATTAGGCTAGAAATCCTCCTTAGTTGCTTGTTATGTATATTGATTGATAATCGTTAGAAACTCTTTTCTTCTTCTTTATATCGACAATCGAAATTTTTAATTTTCTGGAAAAATTACATTCTTTGATTCGATATCTGTACTCTCGAACCCGCTGAATTCGAAAATGATCACCGTTTTCTATTATAGAAATGGTTAGTTTTCGAAATATGATTTTTTTTTAATTAGTACGGTTTATTGTAACGTGATCAGGATTTATAGAGTCATTCCTGCTGTGATAACACTTTGAAAAGGCAACCCACCATTTAGATTAAAGACAATTAATTATAGGATATATTATCTAATAATTTAGATTTATTCGGTTTGAAACAAAAATTATTCAGTAAAAAAGGGGACTTGAGGAAACAAAAGTCAAAAAGGGCAGCATTCAAAAAGAGGACCTCTGGTCACCCTAGGATAGAAACACTCTAAAATATAATAATTAACACAATATTTTTAGTAACTACTAAGAACTATTCAAAACTGCGAAAAATATATATTGGAATTCAAAGGGTTATCAAGAAAACTCTAATTACTTAATTGAATGTTCAAAATATCAATGCGACACGTTTTTAAAATTATTCTGGTATATTTCTGCACGTTTCGACACTAATACTTCCGAAACAGTTTCGAGTACGAATGTTCATATCGTCTTTCAAAATACAAATATTTCATAAAACAATTTTTCCACAAATTCCCATATACTAAAGTTCATTTCCATGATATCTGGTGATCTAGCTGGCCATTGAACTGGTTTTCTTCTTCAAATCCATTGTAGACAATAGATTGTATTTAAAAAGTTGATTGTATTAAAAAGAGATAATACCGGTGCTATGGATGGAGGCTCCATCGTGAAGCAGCCTGCTTCGCAATTCGATCGGTTTCGAAGGAACTAAATCTGTCTACTGCCAGGCTCACTTACTTCTTTTTGTTTGAATCTCATCTTTGCTACGGCCTTCCGTTTTGGGGCTGCTGTAACACCGAGCAATTTCGTACCATTTTCAAACTTCAAAAGAGAGCAATTCGTTATTTATTTGGTCTTAATGGCAGAGCTCATTGCGAATACTACTTTAAAAAATATAAAATTCTTACGCTTCCTGCTTTGTTTATTTTAGAAACAACTTGTTTAATACGCAAATATCGAACCATATTTCCCGAATGGTACATGTCCATTAACTGCGACAAAAATGATGTTGCAGGAAGTTTAAATATTTGTCTCCTGTTATTTTGCCTTCAAAAAATGTGGTGCAATAAGGCATTCACCTACCAGTCCTCCCCAAACGTTCAGTAACCATATATGTTTGTGTTTTCTCAGAAGGACGTATAATAATGGAAATGAAATTATGTCTGTTTACCGCAAAACACAAAAGTTGCAAATTTCCATTGCGACCTTATTTTGCTCTAAATCTCCTTTCGCAGTCTTCATCATTCAATTCTTGTCTTGGGTATCGTTTGTACTGATGTTCGTTAAAGGTCTAGTTGTTGAGGAACGCGTTGATCTATATGAGAATCTTCAGTAACAGCCAGTACAACGTTTAGCTTGTTTTCTATTCCATGAACACGCATCCCTTCCTATTATTCATATAGTTCATACTTCTTGTTATTACAAAACGCTCCATTAGCTTTCAAAGTGTTGTTCTATAAGGTTGCCTCCTCTCTGAATAACAATGATGGTACATTTTTGCGGCTAGTAACGAATTTTTATTACTAACGCCCAAAACAAATACCATAGCAGCCAATGCAGCATCAGAAAATACCATATTTAAAGATGCTGGAAAAGGAATAACATAATAGCATATTAAGATACTAGTTTCAACATACCATATTTTTTCGCACGAGCACGAAATTAGGAAAGGACCCGCTTGCGGGAAACTCCAATATTTGAGTGCGCTGAATGTGTGTTGAATCGGGTATTTTATAAAATTTCTGAAAAATTTTCAAAATAGAAAAAATTTATATTTTTTATGGACATATCAAGGTGGTGGCGTCACAATTTTTGCTAAGGTGGCCCTTGACATAAATAATTTTGCTAATATCAGCCCAACCAACCTTTTAAAAAATTAAGTTTTTTTTCGGATTCGAAATGAAATAATTTTTAAGTCAAAAATATACATTAACTTACTGAAAATTGCAGAAAAAGTAGTGAAAAGACGTGATTAACTTCAGCACTCTATATATTTTAACTATCTCTGTTCCATTTTCAATACATTGTTTCAATAAAGAATATTAAAGAACAGATTTTTCTTTATTATTTAAATTTGGAATCAACTTTGACCGTTTCAAATTAGGAGGTTTGTAGTTTTCAGGACAGAAAGAAAATTCATTATGTTAATCATACAAAATATATGGATATTTTCAATCAACTTCAATCACGTATCCGGCTTCTGCAGTGTAAGTGCCTTTTCACACATGCCGGATAAGATCATCCGGTATCGGATATCCGATCGCGAGGTACGTAACATTAAATGAAAGCTTTCACACGTTTGCCGGACAGTCGGACGCCGGAAACGTGATATATAAACCGGATATACGGCGTCGGATATCCGATGTCGGACTCGTGTGAAACGGGGCTTAGAAATATTCATTATGTTTAAATTTTCATTTTCGTTGTTTTTTTGACAAAAAGAAATAATTTGTTGGAAGATATTGCGACATTGCATAATCTGCATCAAGATACATATATTTGCTTGGTTCTGACGGATCATAATTTTAAAGAAATATATTATTTGGTATAGATTACTTTAAAAAAAAACAAACATAACGGGATCGGTTAACAATTCTAATTCAGCCCCAGAGTAACGTAAACATGCATCAAAACTTAAACCTGGAAAAGTGTAATAAGCAGGATCTAATTTATAATTGCTAATATATATTTTTCTAAAATTTTCGGAAACGTCTGCAAGGAGTAACACATCAGATTTTAAATAAATATCGGAATATTCACCAGTCGCATTACACTCAAACAAATCAAATACAACTTTGGCTCTATCAAACTCTTTTCGAAAATATATTTATCTGTTAGATCCATATAAAAATTTTCCTTATCTAGCAAATTTACCTTATTTAGTTTCGAAGAGTCATCGATATATTTATATGTTTTTCATTTTGATACTGGATACTTCTTTACATTGAAGATCATCAAGTGTTTCAGATAAATTAGCTAAATGTATGGTATAAATTAAAATGACTATAAATCTAATATGAAAGTAAGAAAAGAAAAGAAAAGTTGAAGTTGGTTCAAAGGCCTTCAAAATAGGAATGATCAAATCTAAGGTGTTCAAATTGAAAAATGAAAGTTGATCAAGATTAAAACTTATAAAGCTGGCTTGCCACATATACAATATCCCCTTTTCTATATAAAATTTTAAAAAGAACCTTTTTCTAAAAAACCAGAAGTGGTGCCAAAATGTCCCAGTCCAAGACAAATACCTGTTGAATAAAAATTAATTTTTAACTGATACCGGCCCACCGGCATGAGCCAGTCAGCACTCCGCTTGTGCCTAAATCGAGCTTACAGTAAATCCCTGATAAGTTAGCTCAATGTTGTGTTATTTTTGTAAAACAAAAATAAAATATTGATGATTTGCAAAAATTATTGTTAGTTTTAACACCATGTTCGATTTAAAATCTAATTCGCAACACCTGTCGCATGAGCACAAACTTAAATTTAAAAATCTACAATTTAAAATAGAGAAAATCTCTCAGTACTCAGTTTAATAAAATCTTGGATCAAATTTGGGCGTGGTTGGGATTTTATGAAATTTTTTGTTCGGCGAAAAACGAAATTTTGAAAATACCCCTTTTTCAAAATTTATATCTGGCAAGTCTAAGCAAATACCCCACAAACCAATAAGCTTTTTATGGCTTTTTAGTCTTCCCATAACCTTTGCCTTCTCCATCTGACATAATTTTGTTTACATTTTTATTAATTATTAAATTTTTTATCCTGCTATGTTTTATGCTAAATCTTAAGATCTTTCTGGATAATTTGGCAATATCGCAAAAATACGTAGAACCAATAATTTATGCTACTATATGACGACCACTAAGGGCAACTTTTGTTTATCAGCGGTTTTTCAATTAATTAGAAAAATCGTATCACCCTACTGAATTATAAGTACTATATATTACCTAAATATTATCCGCACTGCAAAGCTTATAGATATAATCTGCTACGTCAACGCGAAATTCTCGAAGAAAACACTTTACGTAGTTCGTTTCCAGTAAATTAATTCTAAAGGCCTAGTGATGTTTGCAACGACTTCCGGCGTTTCGCATGCATGGGCTTTTCGAAATGGCAGGTAATTTCCTTCAGCCACGCTGACCTAATTGGCTAGTTAAAACAGTTACATTCTTATCTTAATATTTTCTAAAATGGATACTTGTTAATAACAAATAAGGCGAGGCGTACTTTGTAATGGAAATCTCGCACGCAATACATTTATTTTCAGTGAACAAGACGACTTATTCTGTTCTATAAATTGTTGAAAACATTAATTTCTATTACTAATAATTTCAACGATTGCGATCTCGTAAATGGCAAGAGATAGATCAAAAGTGCAAACCTGTTTATCAACTATATCCCGTTGAAAACGGTTTTAATATTTTGTTTGTGTCTTGAGAATTAAAAAAAAATCTAATAATTTTTTAAATTAGACTATATTAGGCGTTTTCCTGGACGAGACAATACAGTATAAACTCCATGTAGTGATGTCTAACTTTTCTTCATGATAAGTTGGTTCCCTCAAATATTTACCTCGACGCTTCGTCTTCGGACCTCCACTCAGTATTTGTCACATCAATTTTGAAGGTCTCGACCTCTCTTAAAGACTTATTTTTTAATTTAGTGCATTCAGACTTACTTCCTCCACCTCTTACCGTCGTATAACAAGTTCAGCATAGTTGAATGAGATAAGTAAAGTTGTGCTTTGTCTTTATTATTTTGCCAATGACCGTCAAACTAGATTAAAAGGAAAACCAATACCTGTTGTGTTATTATTATATCTTGCACAATTTTACTTACTCAGAATGCGTCCGCTGGTAACAAAATTAGGGAAATTTGAGGGAAAGGTACGTCATGTAAATTAAACCACATTAACCGATGGGACCATTAGATTTACAAAACATACAAATAATTTTAATGGGTAAGCTTGAATCTGTGGGTCAAAGGCGAAACTTCTGAATACCTACGTGTTTTGCGTTATCTAATTTACTCACCAACACAAGAAACAATAAATATAATAAATAATAATAAAAACTTTACACCATTAATTCAGAATCAGAAACAATTTTGCAAGAACTAAAGAAAAAATTAAGATAATATAAACATAAACATATTTTGCACACAGAATGTACTACATTCACGTACAAAACCATTCACAGCGACCCTAATATTAAAAGTGACTAAAGATGTCTCATACAAATTACAAAATATGAAAGATACCCTGTTCCTTAAGATCTACATTAAAAGACATTGATTTATTATTTATTACAGCTTATGCTTGTCCACTATTACCCACAAAGATCTTTTGCAACACATGGCAGGCCTTTGCCGGAATGTACCTTGTTAAGCCGCGCTTAGAAATTAACAGGTTTTGAACTATTTTAGCTTCATACCTGGACATACAGGATATGAAGCCAACAAAAGAGCTGATGCTCTTGCGAAGCAGGCGGCCGCAACGGTCTTCATAGGATCAAAACCAGTACCGGGAGTAGCTTACAACGCAGCTAATGAAGTCCTCTCGAGGTTTACATAAGAGCAATTTGTATAGACAAATGGATATAGATGCAGGGCCTAATTCTTTCAATGATGGCAGTGAATCTGCCATCAGGAGTGAGAACTAGACAACTTCTTCAACTTGGCCAACAGTAGGTACAGACTGTAAATAGCATGTACACTGGCTATTGTCGGCTAGAAAGCTATATGAACAAGATAAAATTTTCCGAAACGGAATGCCGCTTGTGCTTGGAGATCGAAGAAACAATGAAGCATGTTTTATGCCACTGTCCAGCAATCGAAAGAGCCAGACAAACGGTATTTGGAAATTTTCAAATTATACTTGTAGATTTGAAAACTTTCCACCCCAGGAAGCTAATCGACTTCATAAAAAGGATCGAGCCTCTGGCCTAGTGGAAACAACCACAGATGTGAGCCACAATAGACCAAGGGACGCAGTGGAGGGCCCTATCTGGGCCCACTCAAGTGTACGAATATGAATACCAATAGCCTCAGCATCTAGGACATTGAGATACTTACAAACATTGAAATAAATCTACCTTTGGAATTTGCCTCTCTCCAGTTGGATAATTATAGCTAGCTCTGTTTATCCTAAAAGCATTTATGTTTTTTTATATAAATATGCACATCTCATAGATATAAATTTCAGCCACAACAGCAATACTAAGGTCCCTAAACACCTTGTAGCATAACATACCCGGGTCAGTTCAACATAGTTGAATGAGATAAGTTGTACTTTGTCTTTATTTTGCCAATGACCGTCAAAATAGATTAAAAAGAAAACCAATACCTACGTTGTGTTATTATTTTATCTTGCACAATTTAACTTACTTAGAATGCACTCAACTATAACAAAATTAGGCAAACTGGAGAGAAAGGTACGTCATGTAAATTAAAAGACAGATTCCTAATATACCTAATTTATAAGAGAAAACGTGTCAAATTATTAGAGAAAGGCGTGCCGGACTCAGCCTGGAATTCACGAGGGGAAAGAGTACGGCAGAGATACCTTCGATATAAATTCCTAAACCGAATTATGCTGTATAACCTTTATTAGTTTAATAATTTTAATTAAATTACTGCCTCCTGCGCCTCAATTCGTAGTTCCACACTCGTAGTAGTACATTTAAAGCTGAAGAGATAGCTCTCCAGCCGGGAATCCAACCCGAGTCTCCCACGTATCAGGCGGATGTGATGACCACTACACTACCGATAAGTGGTGTTAGTTAGCCAGACGCCGCTGACGTGTACTGAGGTCCTGGATTACGGAAGCTACCCAGCTATTTAGTTGCACTTTGGGTCAATATCTCTAGAATGGTCATTTCAATAATAACTAGTATATTCACCCGTCAGGGTAGGAAAATGTTAGTAATTTCACAAAAGCTTTTACTTGCAATCACAGTCATACTAAAACTAAAATTCCAGCACGAAAAGACAGCATACAATACATTTTTGTTTTCATTTAAAGCAGTGTTATTCACAGCATAAATCGATGACATTAAATGTGTACACATGTTATGCCATCAAATATGAAAAAGCCATGAGAATAAAAGAAATACTTGTGCAAATTATATCAATAACAATATCATAAATTTCATTTTACTGACCTGTAATGACATGTTACAACACAGAAGCAAAACGATTCACCAAAATAAAGCGTACACTGCTCTGGCTTTTGACTATCTATCCCCGTTCTCGAGCGATATGCTTTCGGATCTCCTCGAAAAATCCTCGCAAAACCCGACTTCAATTTTTGATTTGTTTTTCTCTTTTTATTTCTTGACATATACCATTCACATGTTCCAAAACTGAATTTATAAGGTCTAGTGAAATAATATTTTAAATAGGCGGGTTATCTCAACGTTACGACAAAGTTTCTCATATATTAGATTAGCCATTATTCGTAATGTGTAATTCTATAGAAGAAAATTATTTTATTTTACGCGGATGGCCCCAATTCTATAACGAAGTTGAGAGTACACATTTATATCAAAATAGAGAACCAATATGTACAAAACAGAGAAAAACTATAATTAAAAAAAAAACGCGGAGGAGAATCCACTCCTGAAGCACTACCATCATCCACTTTAAAACTTTATTTGCGACACCTGTCTGAAAAGTTCTTTTCAGCGATATCAATATTATTAAGAATTTACTACGAAAGGTTAGCAAAATATTGAGAAGATGTTTTGATACTTTTGCAACATTTGGGAGGAAAAATTAGAAAATAAACATCAATGATGAACGAGGATCCCAAGCCTAAATTAAAACCCTCTATATTTTTTGCAACAACACAAATACTTGTTTTCCACTCCTTTTTTTTATCTATTTTATTAAATGCTCAAAATGATTTCCATTTTGTTCCAAACAGAAATAAAGTCGAATTTCAAATTCCTCCCTATAAGTCTCTAAAAAACATATCAATTATCGTCTAATGCAATTCTTTCAGAGAAGCTGGTTGGGATTTGCAAACTAGTGATTTAATTTAATTCCATAAAAAAAAGTCCATGGGGATAAGGTCAGATGATCTTGGTGGGGCTAGGGGCTACTTAATTGTACCTAATCTGTCAATCCACTGGTTTGCATAATTTTGGTCCAACCACTCTCTCGCCATAGCAGCATAGTGTGGAGGTGCACCATCTTAATGGAAATGTAGAAAATCTTCGTTCAAAATTAAACTGAATTAGTTTCTTTTGTTTTCAGGTTCATGAACAATCGAGAGCTCTATAGTTTGCTTGAGAATTTGAGCATAAACTTTACCGACTAAATTGCCTTCAATAAAAAATCTATGATATTATCTTCCAGTATTCCCGCCCAAACTATTGACTTTTATGTTTCTTGGTGCTGCTTTTACTCGTTAACGTTTTTTCTATCCGATCAATCTATTCCATAGGAGACTGGTATTTTGGTACAGCTAAGATACTATCTTTTATATATTATAATCATTATTTTTGATAAAACTAATCTTCGGCAATAGAAACGTGCTTTATGCATAAACAATTTATAAGATAGGAGCATGAAGGCTGAGATTGCACTTTCTTAGGATTAAAAGAGATTGAATTTATGCAGCAATGCAACCTACATAATTATACCTTCATTTCGAGCTTTGCCTTAGTACTGAATTACTTTCTTTTGTCGCCACCTTTCGGGATGCTTCACTGCCAGATGCGGCTCTTTTGAGTCAATTTATTTTATAATGAAGATGCAAATTTAGCCTTATTTGCTCAGTAAATCCCTATGTACAGGGTGTTACTTCACACTATATACTTATTCAAACGTAAATCAATTAGAAAATAAAAAGTTCACGTAAACATATGCCCTAAAATGTTTGATTTGCAATGCCGAGGGTGATAAAGTTTTATTTTTTTTTTCGGTTTTAGCCAAACATCTCGAAAACAGTTAGAAAAATTTCGTCAAATTTTTGTGTAGTTTATTACAGTATAAAAACATTTTTACCATGAATTTTTAATTAATATTCGCATACCGTAGGTCAGATATGACACCAACACTATTATTTTCTGTCATAGAATTTATATTTTTATTACAACCCAGTTGAATATTTTTCCAGTCGAGTTTTTAAAGTGTAATAAAAGCTGATTATACCAGTTAATATATATTTTCACTTTAAGGCACTATCCAAACGGCTTTAGGTAGAGCAAAATGTAGTTTCTTACTTTGTATTTATTATCAGAAGAATAAAAGGTTCAGATCGGTAATTAACATTTATTAAAACACGTGATTGTAGATTATTACCTGGTGATACGTAAATTAATATATTAATATTACTTAAATAGGTAATTTAAATTTGACGAGCTAAATTCTAGATTGTTTAGTTATAATTAACTTCTGTTAATATTTTATGCAGTAACTTTGGAAAAGTTTAATTCCATCGCACGCTCAAGCGAGATTCCGAAAAGTGTCATGCACACTCATTAAACGATAGTTACCTTGTTAAATGATAACATTTAGTGTTAATGCAACCGGGACAATTTAACTTCTACCAAGAATAATAATGCAGAAAGTTAACTTCAATTTAACTTATTTAGTTTTACTACTTCATGCCGTTAACAAGGAGGTTGAGGAATATTTCAATTTACACCTGTAACCAATTTGCATTTTTGAGATATAGTTTTGTTGCATATCCCCTACTCCTTCTTAATTTCTATATTTATGTGCTAATAATTTGATTTTATTCAATAGTTTGCTTATTGTATTATTTTTCTTATTTTTAAGGACATTTGTCGCAATATTTCCTTAAAGAGTGCAGGCAAATATATTTCCACTGCATTTTACACCTTTTTGTAAATGGTGTCCTTCATGTGGCTATATTTTTAACTCGCCTTCGAACTGTTGATTCGGATGTGTTTTAGCTTTCCTTTGTTGCTCTGACGATATTTTGTGCAGTACCTGATACACATGTTCATAAAAATTTTGTATTTATTGCCAAAAGAATCTCCAACTGGTCAGAGCGGCCCTTATTTTCTAAAGGTTAAGTATGCATAAATCATTTTTTAGCAACAAAATTATATGAAATATGACTTATCGTCCATTAATCACTGCATTTTAGTACTAACACTAATTACAACCTAGAACCCTAAAGCGATAAATCTTAACTTTAAACGCTCTTGAAATCAAAGTGGAACAGTAAAATTATTAAGTAAAGATAATCGCTTTGCTTAATGACAAGAGGAGCAAACTTCTGACTATTGATTTTGCAATCAGGCGAATTTGAATCAGAAGAATTTCACAAACATTTGCGGTAGGTAATTTGTAAAATTACATTTTGATCTCGTCTGTGAATTTTACTTAATTCAATTCTTTGATAGTTTTGTTTAATCTTTGTTGGGCAGCGTACTTGAAACAGTTTCATACCTTTTCTTATACATAACTATACACATTTGAATGTTTATTACAAACATCCAAAAAGACGGACGAAATTTAATTTTACAACCTTGTTTCGGCATTACATAGGTGTAGTATCACTTTCTCGTGTCATGTAAATATTATTACTTGCACCCCAGCCTATAATAATCCTTATTGGTGGCTTGCAAGTTTTACAATAAATTAATTTATTTCATTAAAAATTTAAGAGAAAATATTGAGAAAGTTGAAGAAAGAGCGAAAATGAGCAGCTTGGCAATATATTATTCAAAATTCGGCAATAGCCATTTTTCTCATAAGCTCAAAGTGCTTCAAATTTAAACCGCAGGGATAAAAAATGGGCTTGCATTCGTTGGTGATATCTGCGTATCATATGTAACACCACGTATTCTTAATATTTTTTTTTCGGATCTGTTTAGCCACTAAAAGTATGTTTCTATGAAAAAAATTTGTTTTGAACGCAGCAGTGTCCTAGAAAAAGAGAATTAAATTTTATAAAGGAAGCCTCTACCTCTGTTTAACTTACTAGAATTCACTGGTAAATTTGAAATAGCAAATGCCAAAAAGAGGAGTTACTGAAATCGTTAATTTAAGCAAGCCCCCTTGCACAAAAATGTGATTCATGAACTGGCTCTAAAACTAAATACTAGAGTACTTTACCTTTCCCCTGTTACTGTGAGCTAAATCAAATAGAATAAATTTTGGCTCAAGTTAAAGGTTTTGTGGCAGGGCAAACGAAAACCGTCGAAAGAGTTTTCGAGAGGCGTTAAACCAAAAATGGAGTAAATATATAGAGCATGTAATCAAGGAAGAGAAAAGAATGTGGGACCTTGATCACAACGTCTGCTCATGTTAGCATTAAATAAATGATTTGCTCTCGGTATCAGTTTAAATTTTAATTTTGGCTAAACAGACATATTTCTAAGGTTAATATTACTCGTCTTCTATTACCCTTAAAACGAACTTGGCCATTCTAAAAGCATTTAATAAAATATGGCTGGGTTAGATACATTAATGGACTGAGAATGTTTCCTTTAATAGCACTTTTGTTGCTTCATTTCTGGTTATTACAATTTTTGGAGTACGAATATTTGGGTCAATTTGAGAGGATCGCAGGCAATCTAATAAATGCTGTAAATTTGATAAAGTAGAAATGAGGTTACGTGGGTGTTAGTTAGACCCTAATTATTTCGAGGTCTTGTACCTGCGTTAACTAAATGCTAAAATTATATTTAGTGAAATTCCATTCAATTCCCATTAATTTTGGATGCTTTTTGGGTAAATGGAAGCATCGCTTGGAGGGAGAGGTGAGGTGAGGTGAAAAGCAAATTCAAATTATAAAAATGAGTTTAATGTCTGTCAGATATCGATTCTGCATTAATTCATTGATCACTATTTTTTTTATTTGAAAAAGCAAGCGGCTTTTATGGTGATTGCTTTTTAATAATTTCTCACGCTTTCCATCCATTGGAACCTTATAAAATAAAATTAATAACAGCACAATGCACATTCTGACAACTAAATAAAAACACAGTTTAGTTAAAGAACAGAAGTGACCATTTTTTTAAATTAGTTTGGGTTAGTTAGCCTATAAGATAATTTTATCAACTAGCCAATATATAAAATATAATATACATCTTCTCACATGCCCGTGCGTTTTGCCAATACGTACTCAATAACAAGACCTTAGTACTTGTCGTGTGACGTCATCGATGTAGGCGTTGCAATTTTAATCATATAAGGAGATATGGGCTCCAGTCAGACGAAAGAAGAAGTTTTGGTAAATCAAACAGGTAACAGTGGAGGTGTAACTCAGGATACTGCTATAGGATTTTCAATAGGCGAACTCTTGGGAGTTGTTTTTAAACACGTAGGTTTTTATTTTTTCGACAGCACGGAAAACGAGGAGAATAATAACAGACAACAAATCGTAACAATCAGCAGTTTTTTCGAGGTTTATAATGTTAATAATTCAGAAGTATTTAATTTAAATATTAATGCATTAAATCGCATAAGCATAAGGTATGGAACGAACGAGTTGTTATTTTTAATTGATACCGGGGCGAGTATTAGTTGCATTTTTGTTGAATATTTGAGTAAGCCTGAAATTATAAACACAACTAAGAAAATAAATATAAAAGGAATTTGTGTTGCAACATTATCAGTAGGTTCGACAAATATTTCGTTTATGATAAATGCTGAGGAATTTAATAATTAGTTGTTTATTGTTGATAAGTTTGACGATAGTATACATGGGGTATTAGGTGCTGATTTTTATTCGAGATTCGGAGCAGTAATTGATTGCGAGATTTTTTTTATTTCCCTCTGTAGTAAAAATAATAAAGAAACCATACCCTACAGTCAAATTGTGACTATTATATGACAATACCCACACTATGTGAAGTAATTTAATATTGTTACACGGATGAGACTGATGAGTGCGTGATACTGAATGATGAAGTGAGCGAAGGAGTGGTTGTATCATTGTAAAACTGAAAAATAATAGGATTCCAGTTAGGATTCTAAACGTAAACGAACGAGAAGTTCAACTTCAGAATTTTCAACCAAAAGTAAAAAGTCTATCTAATTATGGAGCATGTAGTATTGGCAAAAATAGTACCAGTTAATAAAGGGGAAAAATATTCGATTAAAAAGATGTGTGCTAAATTCTCAGATGTTTTTCGCCTAGAAGGAGATCCTCTAACGGTCACAAATGTCTATAACAAAAAATACGGTTGAGAAAAAGTTGTGCATTCAGTGTATGTTAAACCATATAGGATACCACATGCACAGAACGTTGAAATGCACAATCACATCGAAATAATGTTAGGAAAGGTATAATAGAAAAAGCTAGATCGGAATGGTCATCACCGTTACTAATAGTACCTGAGGATTTTGAGGAAGCAAATAAAAATGCGGTTAAATCAACGAGGGTAGTTATAGATTCCAGGTTGCTCTATAAGCAAATAAAAGATGAGAAATATCCATTACCTAGCATTACCGAAATTTTAGATTCCTTGTCAGGGGCGATATATTTTTCTCATTTGGATTTGACTCAGGGATATTATCAGAAAGTAGACCATGCACAGTTTTTTGACTACGGAAAGAGGTCAGTTTCAGATGAAAAGATTAGCAATGGGAATGAAAATTAGTCCAAGTGCATTTTCAAGGCTCATGACCGTGTGGCGATAGTTGGTTTAAACTATGATGAATGTTTTGTTTATTAGGATGATTTAATAGTGTACGGGCATTCCTTGCTAAATCATAATAGAAATTTGCTTAAAGTCTTACAGCGACTAAGGGAAGTAAACTTAACTCTAGTAAATACGAATTTAAAAAAAGGGAGATTCTATATTTAGGTCACGTTATTTCGGACGAAGGCATATCTCCTGATTAAAAAGAAGGGTTTCAGCGAAAACTATTTCCCTTTTTTCAGGGGAGGTGTACTGGATTCCGTAATCTAGACAAATTATAGGTATTATTATTGCATAATTACCTTGATAGTTCAGGACGACAGAATCTAGGACAACCATGAATTCGTTGGTGTAATTAATAAGCATTCATTATATTCACATAACAGTAATTGTTAGATGTACATTTATGTGTGAACAGAGAACTTTTCCCATTAGATTCCTATTAGTGTATTACCAAGTACTTTTACTAATAAAACCTTAAAACTACGCGAGTTGTCTCCTTCAGTATGCAACGATACTGGTAAACCTAACAGAGAACATCACAATGTATACACTAATATTTATAAAAACTATCAATAGAGAATTTGTACAGAGCGCGCAGCGGCGATGATAGATTATAATAAGACGGAAGAACATTTTATGGAAATACGTTCTTACAATATTAGAGAAACTGTAATGTAATACATTCTTTATATGCGGGCATCCTAATATTCGCTATTATCGTAGTAGTCTGACAACGTTGCAACCAATTGCGCCTCGACCGTGATTACTCTTCCAACCTCAAGCTCCCCTCCTTCATTTTCACTCCAAATAGCGAAGGTCAACATGCCTGACGTCATGAGCTAAACTTTTGTGAGTTCTTTTGTAGAGCTGTTGTTGGCTCTGCTCTGAACTTAATAAAAATGAGATCCGGTCGAAGATTTTCCTTGTTAGTTTAAATCTTAAATGTTATTTAATAATCATTAGCTTAATTTATTTTTAAACATACATTTCATTGCGAATTATTTCTTTTAAATGCAGAGTCGTAATAAGATGGATTTAAAAACTGAATAAAATATCAATAAGGGGTTGACTTTTTGATTATTATTTATCATATACACGTCGTGTATAAATCTTGCATTTAAAAAATATTGTTCTGATGGTTTATTTTTTAAATTGTTCCTAGAAATATAAGTTTATATAAGTTAAAACAATCAAGAAATGAACATGTGCCTCAACAATAAGGACGAAAAAGTCACTACTACCTTCAAAAGGGTGATTTGTAAGTTTCATTGAAAGTACAATTTCAATTTGAATTTCTCTCGAATCTGCTCTTCCAACTAGCGAGATCTAATGTTATGCGGTAGAGCAAAAAAGTAGGAATAATTATGTAACGCGCATAGCTGAAAATGTAGCTCGCTCCAATCTGGCATAATTTCATTGCTACGCATTGTAATCAGCCGGCAGGATAGACAGCTGTGCCTGAAACTTACGTAGTTGAGAACAGCGATGCTTTACTTTTACCAAAAAGAGAAGTAGAAGATGATAAAGTTTCATGCGAAATAAGTCGGTTCTATGCATATTTTTATCACATATAATTGCGTTTTGGTGGTGCGGTAACAGGAATTTAATTATATGGTGCTTAAAAGTATGCCCTGGATTGTAGGGTCCGTTTTGCAAAAGGTTAGTTCTGTTCCAGGTTGAGGTCTCTTAATCGCTACACGAACTGCTATTTTATAAAACCTTTGAAAGTACACATTTTTAAGCTAAAATTATTTTACATATAAGCATATAACAATCCCAAGAGGCAACTTCTTACCTGCAGAATTTGGTGAACGTATTAGGTAAGATACAAAATGTCGGATACAGCGAACGCGCAACGTTACAAAATGTGTGATATGGCGTTGGTATCGAAAGTAGGGAGGGAAATATAGCGTTGGTAAAAACAGAAGGACAGAGTTGCACCGTGTCACGGCGAGGCGAATTTTTCTTCCGGTCCGCCCACAGTTCAAACCAACCATGAGATAACCATTTATTGTCTTTGTCTCTTTCACAAGGTCCGCGCCGGATTCGCCTATTTTTCTCTGACAAGAATCGATCCTTGCAAATAAAACAAAAATATTATTATATTAATGAAAATTTATGCAACATTCAAAAATTATTATTTTACTATTTAACAGAATACATGTAGTAAAAACTGTATTGTAAACGCTATTCTCCGATTCTGTTTTGTACGGATGAAGTTTCACGTCTGGTGAGTGTGATACGCAGGCACACTCATTTTCTTTGTAAATGTGCGTGTTAGTATGGCCAGACTAGTGCTGCAACACAGTTTTATTTGTTTTGCACCCGACGCGCGTTTCATCAAGAGATGATCATGAAATGAGATGACTATGAAACAATTTGAAAACAAATGGCTGAGTCTAGGTCTTTCCAGCTATTGGAGGCAAATGATCTGGATGCAACTCAATCGAATCAGAGGGAATTATTGTTTTAAAAACTGGAGACCACTGTTTTTTTTAAGTTTCTCATTATAATTTTCTGTTTTTTCAAAATATTTTATAACCCCCAGATTTTTGAATTGAAGACAGAATCCGAAAAAGCGTACAATGGTGCAATGTTTAACTTCTTTAGAAAACTGTGTTTTACTTATGTCCAGTCTAAGCTGAGTAGGTCTGATGGTTCTATTAACGTATTTTCATATTACCAATCAACAATTCCTGTTGTTCGAAAATATTGAGAACGTCCACAGATTTATTATACAATTAATTATTATTCAGCACCTCGCTTACCTTTTTTTGTCGATAAGCATATAAATGAGTTGTCGCTTACAATTTTCAGTGTTGACTATAAGTATTTTCCCTTTCCTTTACCTCTTTTCAAAATGTTTTAAAACTTTTCCTTTAATGATCCTTCCTAACGACTAAATCCTCACTCATTGCATCATTATCATTTTGAAAAATCAGTCAGGAAAACTAAGCGATTTGCCTGTTTTACCGAAAGGTGTAACCTTGTAAATATTACAAAATACAGTAGTGCGATTTTTCCGAGGATTTTCTCCCTTTAACTGGTCGATTTATCGATACTCTCGCTACCGTACTTCCCCCCACTTTACTTCTGGTGTTCCGAGTCGCTCGCAAGATGAATCCATTTGGAGCCCTATTTGATATAGTGATGTGGTGACTTGGCAGCCCTTCTCGTCTGAACGCTGAAAGCGACCAATTTGGTATCTAAACATATGGTTGTTATTTTTGACCATCAGGACTAATTACCGTCTGATTTTGTAGTGAAATTAACCGGCAAACATACCGCCAGGTGTAGTTTCTGTAATTATCGGCCTTATCGTCTGATACCGATAAAGATGTTTAACGACTAGTGTGGTTACCCTTCCTGTGGAAAAAGGTTTGTTACATTTTGGTGCGTCTATATTAAAAAGTGAAAATTATTTATAATTTAATTAGGGTCCATCCGTGAGACCTTCCGTGAGGGGAAAGATTGCCTTCCTTTGGGGCTGACGACCATCAGCGGCCTTTCGATGCCGAACTATCGAGTTCCTGGTGGTATCTAGCCATACCGAGGCATTTTGTCAATCAAGGTGATAGGATCACATGGTTGAGTCGTACCTTCGCAGGAAACGCCGCGCCAGTGTCTGCAAATCTACTAGATACAAGTAAAATCTTCTTTGTTTCTGATTACCGACCTATCATATATAGTATCGAATAACGTTAGTTTTTAATATTTAAATAAATAATTTAATTGGGATCCCGATGTTTATTTTGGTAAATAATAAATACCTGTGATCTCTAAGACATAGAACTTTATATTACTTGTTGGTACAACAAGAATTGCTTAAAAATTTAAGCTTAAAGCCAGATGCACTTATATTTATAACCTTGGGTGAATGTCGGTGCAATAAGTGCATTGAGATAAGAAACTACTGATTCTATCATTTCCGGAAACTTCTGGGGTTATCAACGTATTATTATTCCTCCCCTTTGTGGAAATTTCTAGGGGAAAGCACTGAATTGGAAGGAGGCAAGTTATGTAGTGGTACATCTTCGTTTCTATCCTTGATTCTTTTAGCAGTCAGTATTTCTTTGTTCTTAAATTTTCTTTTTATTCAAATGGCTGGAAAACAATAATGTCTAATAAAAGTAAAATAAATTGCGTATTATATTATTGTCTTTGATTTAGAAATAGTTTATTGAAAATCCCAGTTCAAAATATTAAAAATCTTATTTAAAACAGTAATCAGTAATAAATACATTTGCTACGTTGCTGAATGCGACCCGGCAGCTATGCTAATTGCAAACAATTAAGTTTGAACTTTTATCCCATTTCATTTGAGTTTCCGCCGAGAAAGTTAAATTTCCTCTTAATTTTACTTACTTCATTTAACTGCTTCATCTACGTGGTATTCATTGAGAGAATATCCTATTCATATCCTTTGTGCTAGAATTGACGCATCATAAATTTCTTGTTTAATGAAGTTTTTCGAAACTGAATTATCGTTCACAGCTTCATTAGAAAACAGGATATTATAGCAGAGTTCCTTTAAGACTCCATTAAAAATAATCCTTTGGCGCTTAATCATTCAAATTCGCTGTATTATAGATATACTAATTGATTTTTTTAAAATCTTTTTCGAATAAAATGTTTCATGAAGCCTGTCTATTCTAATAAAACTATTATTCCTCAAATATTCTAAATATGAGACTAGAGTTGTTTTTTGATAAAACGATCGAAATAATTTCTGAACAAAATGCTTAGAACTACGCAGCACTTCTTATTTGATGTGAATAAATTTAACTCATTTTGCACAAATAATACTGCCATTTCGTGTATGCATCTGGCAAATGATTTTTTTTTATTAATAATTATGCACTATAATATAACGCGGATTCAAATTAATATACAGGGTGGCCGATAAGTAAATGGCATGCCCTCGGGAGCATATAGGAGAGCTCAAATTAATCCTAATTAATCATGTGAAATAATCCTAAAATGCCCCGTAGCGGAGATACAGTGCCCGCCGATTTGCCTTTTTGATCCTAACTTTAAAATCAACATGTATAATTAAAATAAATGTTAATATTTTATGTATGCCGTAAGATCTCATCAAACCATACTTCAGTAGATGTTTTGCATCATCCGGGAAGTCAGGAACGGAGTTGCCACACACGTTGGGCCAAAATTTTGATATACTATCTCTTACAGATTGACAGAGATAAATCTTATATAGAAGACAACAATATTAAAATATTGATCAAAGCCATAGAAATCCCAACTGCTATAATATATTTATTTTAAATACCTTGAGATTGGGATGTTTCAAAAACAAGCATTAGTGTAAGCATCGCATTTCAGTCCCCGGCCTAGACGAATAATTATAAATTTAACCCTAACACGCCACACCGCTTAAATATCATGTATATACCCTGTACATTTGAACAGGTTCGGGTGTATGTATGGGGGCCTCGAAAACCGTAAGAGATACAGGGTCCATCAAATTACGCCGTTTAGAAAGTTTTTAAATTCCGAGATTTCCAGAGATATCTGGATTTTTCAGTTACTAGTGACGAGGTAAAATGGGAAAAAGAAAAAGGGAACATACAAAAAGAAAACTTAGAACACTTTAAAGTCTATTATCTTCAAGTAAGTGTAATAATTAGTTTAGTATAATCTTGATAGGAAATATTAATAAATGAAGTTATTTACATTAATAATGCTGATGCATACAAAACTGAAAGGTCCCAGATTATGCACCATGTATACAAGGCAAAGCCAATCGTTATTCACCAATTTAGTTTATCAATACTGGAGAATATTACAACTTAGTTGGGCGTTTTGGAATATAAAAAATATTCTAGACAAGATGAATATACAGGGGCCGTATATTTATTGCACAACAGGCTTAAATATTTGAATATTGTAAGTAATTATGAAAAATAAAAATAAAGTGAAAGCCGTATATATTATGAAGTCATAGAAACGGGTTGCATGTACTGAAGTTTTTCAGAGCGAACTCCATTCTAGAGCATACTTAATTTTCAGCTTATATTAATTTTCTAAATAAAATTGATCCATTGATGATACTACATTTTCGTGGAGAATCGGCTTAATTCAATGGGAGTGTGTTATTCATCGGTTTGTTTGGTAAATTGCGTAACTGAAAAATTTAGCGTATCAAATTCAAAAAATAAATTAAATTTGAGAAAAATAAGCTGCCTTAACTAACTTTTAGATTATTAAAAGTTTCAAAAAGGAAAACTGCCCGCAAACTTTGTAGCAAGGCCGAATCAAACTCTGAAAAGGAAACCGGAAAAAATAAATGGAACAGGAAACGAATGCCAACTGAGGGGAATTATTCCAGTTCATTTCCCGATTTTTTTCGCTGCCTTTCAAATATTTGTATAGAGTTTGACCTCCATGTTGATATTTATTATACATTTATCGATTTGTAAACAATTGTTACGGCCAGATTTCGTATATATTTAAATTTCAGTTGGATAGTTTTTTGTTTTTTTCAACTAGTTGAAATCTTCCATAATATCTAAATCAGGGATAACGTTTTAATATATATTATTATGTTACTAGTTAATTGTATGTTAATTAATCAGTGTATAATGTAGGGCGCAGGCCATCATAAACGAGGATGATTATTATACGAGCCACTTAATGTGAGAGTGTAATTATCAGAGTATATTATGATTCATCATATGTATGTCAAATGCTATGCTTCATCTATAACCATCCTTTGACGCACAAAATACTTAATTATAATGGGAAATTTTAACATCTCCTTCATATGTATTATGTGTCTATTATTAAATGCATGTAGATACATTATATTTTCCTATAATCAAAATAATTATGCATTGCAATAATCGACTTGTTAATCAAGATTTAGTATATTAAGTTATAGAATATCCTCTAATTGGCGGTAACTTAATATATTTAATTAAAATGACGTATTGCCTTATTGTTGAAAAAAAAACTATAACTACCTAACGTGATACAGTTGTATAATTATTACTTTAACCCTTCAACGATATGCTTTTTCTGAATAAAAATAATTGTTCCTTCATGGTAATATCAGCTAGTATAGGAGAAAAATATAACCGATTTTCATGACGTCGCATTTGTTAAATTGACAGCTGAGAAAATTTTAGATAACACATTCCTAGCAGAAATCTACATTGAAATGAGTGTTTCGATTTTTTGAAATGGCAAGCAGGAAAATTGTTATTCGAGTGAGGCACTTATACTTTATTCTCAGAAATTCACAAACATTCCCATTGAGGCTGATGCATTTATTATAATTTTGCGTTCATGTTGTTAAAAGTTTTACATAAGTCAAAATCGAGTGGGGACAAATCTTGCAGTCTTGCTAGTCATGATTTACAGCTCTATTTCCTATTCACCTCTCTGTGATTTTTAGATGGATAACTCGTATACTTTTCTACTTTTAAAATATATTGCATTTTCCAACCGATTTGACGATAAAGATTTCGTTTTTGGTAATTTAGAATATAATTTCATTCAAAACCAATAGTGTTGTATAACACATGTTCATAATTATGTAAGAGGAGATGACATCCATAAGGGTCTCATGTGCTAGAAAGAGCTACATAAGTCAAAATCGAGTAGGGACAAATCTTGCAGCAATCTTGCTGGCCATGAACTACACCTCTATTTCCTATTCTCCGCTCTGGGAATTTTAGATGGAGAAACTGGTATACTTCTCTACTTTTAAAATCTGTTGCATTTTCCAACCGACAATAATGATTTCATATTTGGTAATTTAGGATATTATTTCATTCAAAACTAATAGTGTTGTATAACCCATGTTCAAAATTATGTAAGAGCAGATGCCATCCATAAGGGTCTCACGTGCTAGAAAGAGCTAGGACTATTCCGACATACAAGTTTCATCTCTATAACAGTTTTAGTAATACGAGACTGTTTTCAGGAGATGAAACGCTTTTGAATAATTTAATACAAATTCAGGTCCTTATTTAATACAATAAATTTGATGAAGGCGAGAAGGACAAACGTAGCATTAAAATTCTGACAAACCGATCTGGTAGAGGACAAAAAGTGTCGATAAAAAATGCATTTGCAGAAAGTCTAATGCATACGGTTTGTACATTAGGACTACTAACTAAAAAAATCTTGAAGTGAATGAGACTAGGGTTGTAGGGTACAGTATGCATCAAATAGTTGGCAAAATAACCACCCACATTCATTTTAACTACCAATGACATCCTCATCCCTATCACCTTTATTATCAAATACTTGGCAAAATGATCAGCAGTTATTTCCACTAACATTTCTATATGATTCCAGGGAATCATCTGCATCGAGGTCTATCGCATACTACCATAATGATGCTTCAAATCATGATTTTGGACAATAATTAGACTCCCGCATTATAGTATCTTGTTTTTTTTAAGACTAGAAATCGCAAACCTAAAATAAAACTACAGCCAGCCCAAAAAGTCTCCATACACCACAAACGTTTTATACTTATTTTGTATTAGTTTTAATCAGCCAACTGGAACTATTATAAACAACAGTTAAATTAATATATCTGCCCTAACCAATAAAAAATACTTAAGAATTATTTTTTTTAAATGTTAAATCATAATTTAAAAATTTCTAACGTTGGTCAGTATTACGTGAACAGAGAATTGCAATATCCTTTAACCTTATAATTTTTGTGGCATGCTTGCAAGCAGCTTTTTAATAATTTCTAGGGGTACGATATCCCACCAATTTCTTTTTAATTTTGCCTTATTTAAAAAGTTGTATTTGCGAATGTGCCGTTTTAGTTCATCCCACAAATGTTCGATTGAGTTAATAGCAGGTGATTATGGAGAAGTACCTATGAAACTACTGTCGCACTTTATAAATCATCCATTCGCGTACCATCTAGCTGTAATTAGAATTATTGGAAACTCAATTTATGAACACCCTCTATCAAATTGTCTCTGAAAATATTCAGATAATCATGCTGATATAGCTTCATCAATTAGGGCATGTATCCATAAAGCAGAATACTGCGACCACCCTGTCTCAACGCAGAACAAAATATTTTCAATTTTCTTCTTTCTCTAAACTTCAGTTCTACCATCAGATCCAAAAAAATTGATGTTAGCTTCCTCACTAAAAATGACTGTTTCCAGAACCCAGGAAGCTCACACAGCACTTATTGCAATATTTCATATTCTTGAAACTTCCGATTGTTCTCATCGCATGAAAATCGACAAAAACTTGTTCACTTAGGTCACAGGCATGTGATGCGGAGAATTCCATGGAATTGGGAAGAAAACGTTCCTTATTTTGGAAATATTGTGTTTGAACTGTCCAAGTCTTCATAAAAGTTTACTGCTACCAAACGTAAAAGTTGAATTGATGAAAATTTTAGAATAAGGAAAATTGACTCGAAGGAAAAAATACTGATGGAAATTGAACGAGTAAAAGCTGATTCATATTATCAGACATAGAGAGATATAGTATTGACCGACAAAGACGCGACAAACAATTCTTTCACGGCACTAATAAAGCAAATTTAAACATTCCCCATAATTCCTAAAGGCAAAATAGTTAGTTAATTATAATCAAAATATTATAGCACAACGCACAATATGTAGTATAATTCAGTTATTCAGATAGAAAAGCGTTCGGTTTCTTCAGCCGTAGAGAAAATTGGTTTGTCTTCGTTGGAGATTGTAGAGTCCATGACGTTCAGTGCGTGCATATAACACATTTCGAGCGTACTCGCGTAGTATAAATTTCGAGTAAAATACGCCCAGCAAGTACTATTGCAAATATGTATAATAATGAAGTATGAAAATATAAATTTGCAATGAAAGAAAAGAATACAACTAAATTATTAGAATATTTAAATTTATAACTTCTTAACAAATCATAGATGTGGCAGATGTGTCTAGATTTTCGGATCTGAATATTCGAATATTTTTAAATTCAGGAAATATAAAATAAATTTCTGAAAAATTATGTTTAAGGTTAATTATTTGGAATCATTATCCTCCTTAAATGCTGCCATTACTTGGATTTTCCTTCAGATATATAATTCAAAAAGTTTAGTTACTCCTCCCCATAGGTGCAGGGCATTTGCGTAAGCTGATTGCTGAAATTACCAGAACTTAGGTCCTTATGATATTTTATTAAAGTAAATTTATCCGCTCTGAACCTGAAACCCAATCGAGCAGCAAATTGAGTGTAAATGAACCACAGCAGCAATTCACAAATTGACACAAAAAAGAATAAAAAGAAATTTCCGCTTTTTACCAAATATATCAGATATATCTGGCAATATTAAATAATAGAATCACGTGCTTCGATTATTCAGAAATACATTATTTTGGAATCAAAGGAACGACTGCGGAAACGGATCGTTGGCATTCTAACGTGAGAATAATGGATTCATTAGGAGCTCAAGAATTCGCTCTCAGGTGCGTCAGTTTTTAAATAAAACTAATATTCGTTGATAAATTAGGATGTTGTGAGACAGAAGGATTGATTAATGCATCTCTGGAGTTTCAAATTAATTTAATTAATCAGATGCCCATTAATCATTTATCCTGGATAAATACTTTATTGGAAGAACAGTTTCTTTTAGAATCGCATTTTCTTGGGTTTAATTTCAAAATAACAACGCGTTATTTTATTTTTATTTTAATTCTGTTATATATAACTAACCCAAACTATATTGGAGTTTGGACCTTCGGGAATATGCAATACAACACAGTTTTGTCTACAATACTGAAACAAATTTTTTGTACTTGACGCGTGTTTCACTAATCATTCAAGCCTTACAAGAGATAATTAAAGCTCATCATCACCAGATGATGCCAACATGTGCGTGAAGCTCAAAAATTCTGTTTCAGTATTTTGCATAAAAATCAATTAAGTCATTCCCAAAAAATAGAAAGATATATTTAATTTTTCCACATGTAATGTGTCTAAATAAATGAAACAACTTAAAGACCAGACATTGCAATTATCGTCACTGCTCAGGATGAACCATTTAGGCGTAATTTTAGATCTTTCGGAAGGCCTTCCTTACGGGGTCTGCTAAATTTGTCTAATTCTACTTGATAATAGCTTGTGATAAATTTACGTGCGAAAAATAAGTTACACGCAGTTATAAATCTAATATTTCGTTTATGTAAGAAAGAGGTCATTTTTCATCTTGGATTTCAGAGTTAATAAATCTGTAATCAATGACTATCCCAAAAGTATTATTATAATTATTAGTGTCAGTCTTTTAAGGGGCAATCAGAAAAAGCGAAGGCAATATATATCGCCATCTTCTTTAATTATTCTCTTTAGACCTTATAGCTCTCTGCATATATAGCTCTTGTTTCGGCCAACATGGTAACCTATACTCTTTGATACAGGAGAGGCTTGTGGTTTTAATGAATTCTTTGCATGCAGATATTTACAATCAGAATAATTGGTACAAGCTTTTCAAATAGTAGAGAGAACTAATAATTTTCCATTCTGTTACAAGGATTATCTTATTGCCAAAGTAATTCACTCCTATCAAAAAAAAATATATTGATTTAAAATTGTAATATTCATTTCTTTTTCAGTGCCACCTCAGCGACCAAGGATAGAATTTAATGGAACTCAAGTCTTGCCGGGACATAACCTCACAACTTTTCACAGCGAAGTGGCTGTCATAAAATGTGTATCGCATTATGGAAATCCGCCTCCAGTACTGAAATGGTTTTTAGGTAAGTATTCTGGTGCATCTTGTAGCAAATTATTATAAGTATGTCGAAAGTTTGACAAATGTGGAATATGAAAAACGAACTCCCGTAAAAGATTTGATACTAGTATACCGTAACTTCGGCATCTATTCTTTGTACTTCTTCTTCTTATAGTGCATCTCTTATCGGAGGTTTGCTTCACAGCAATACGAACCTTGTTGACTGCAGCTCTGAACAGTTGAACATTGCTACAATTAAACCAATCCCTTAGGTTCCTTAGCCAGGACACATGGCGTCTGCCAATGTTCCGCCTTCCACTAATCTTTCCTTGAACTATCAGTTGTAGAAGTGTGTATTTCTGTCCTCTCATTATATGACCTAGATATTGAGATTCTCTTTTTTATGGTGTTAACTATTTCGCACTCCTTCTGCATCCGGTTCAGCACTTCGGCATTAGTAATTCTATCGGCCCAGGGAATCCGCCACATTCTACGGTAGCACCACATTTCAAAGGCCTGCAGTCCATGTGGTTTTTCTTGAGAGTCCAAGCCTCGACTCCATACAAAAGCGCGGAAAAAACGTAACAACGAAGCATCCTCATCCTAAGTTTCATGTTTATATCCCGACTCGTAAATAAATTTTTCATCTTTATAAATGTTGTTCTGGCTATCTCTATCCTTGTTCTTATCTCTCTTGTTTTATCACCCGTTTGTTCTACCCAAGTTCCTAAATATATATATGTCGGCACATTCTCTATCATGGTGCTTGCCACCGTCAGGTTCACGTGGTTCAGATTCTATGGGATCTTTGTAACTACCATTAACTTGGTTTTCTTAAAGTTAATTTTTAGTCGGTATTCATTACATCGCTCATTTAATTTTTCCAAAAGGTGCTGCGTGTCGTCAAGATTGCTCGTTAACAAGACGGTGTCATCAGCATATCTCATATTATTATTTACCTCTCCATTTATAACTATTCCCACTGACTCGTCTTCTAAGGTTTCCCTAAAAATAGCTTCGCGATATAGGTTAAAGAGAAGCGGCGATAGGATTCAACCTTGTCTCACACCACGACGAATCTCCATTTCTTCAGTTGGTTGGTTTTCTACCATTGTATTATCTTTTTGGCCCCAATATATATTACTAATTATTCTAACATCATCTGAGTCAATGTTTTTACTGACGAGCAGCCGATGTAATTTGTCATGTTTCACTTTGTCAAAGGCTTTCGCGAAATCGATGTAATACACATACACCTATTGGTTTATATCAAGACAACGCTGGAAAAGAACGTTAATCCGAAAAGCGCCTCTCGTATTCCAAATCCAAATTGTGTATTACTTACACACTTCCTCGAGTCTTCTGTAAATTGTTTTGTGGATGATCTTCAAGAACAACTTTAAAGTGTGGCCGATAATTGCGATGGTTCGGTAATCTGAGCATTCTCTTCTATTTAGTTTCTTGGGTACGAGCACTTGGATGTTAGCCAATGTTAGGAATTACTCCCTTAACATAAATGCGATTAAAAAGGTTCAACAGGATATCAATCACATCATCATCAAAGAGTTTGATAAGCTCTATGGGCATCTGATCAGGATCAGCAGCTTTCGCGGATTTCATAGTTTCCAGAGCATATACTATTTCTGCTCTTAATATTTTTTGGTGCATAATGCTTGATTCTAAAACCGGTTTTGGAGGTCTTTTATCATCGAAGAGTTCTGACAGATATGCTTTCCACCTTTCAAGTTTGTCCTCCAAGTCAGTTATTATACGTCCATTTGCATCCTTGATAATATTACAAGCTGCCTTGACCCTGTTGCATCCAACCATTTCCTTTATCCTTTTGTGCATGTGCAAGCTGTCAAATTTCCTTTCTAGTACTTCTATTTCCTTACATTGAGCTGCTAGGTATTCTTCTTTTGCTTCCTTAATTTTTCTCTCTATTGTATTATGTAGTATTTTATACTCATCTTTATTGTCTTTACTCTTTCTTCTTTCTTCCATAAGATCTAGAATTTCTGATGTTATCCGGGGCTTTTTCTTGGTTCTCTTTCTAGTTAGATGTTTTTTAGCTATTGTTTCTAACCCTGTTTGAATTTGCTTCCACTCTTCCTCCACATTAACTTCATTCGATGTATTAATGTCCCTCATACATTCGTTGGTCTCTTTCTTAACTGTGTCATGGATTTCAGGATTCTTAAGGAGTTTTGGGCCTATGTAGTTATTGAGACGTTTTGTAATATTTTTTATCTTTATATTAAGTTTAGCTATAACTGGGTTGTGGAGTTAATGTCAGCCCTTGGGTATGTTTTGGCAGCTTTGACTGCGTTCTTGTAGCGGTTGTTAATGAGTATGTAGTCTGTTTGGTTTCTTGGGTTATCCACACGGGATTTCCATGTATACAATCTACGATTTGGTAGTTTGAGTAAGGTATTTATTATCATGAGATCTCTAACTTGACAGGACTCTACCAGTCGATCCCCCCTATTATTCCTTTCTCCCAGGCCAAAACTCCCTGTGTGTCCTTCGACCTAGACTTTGCCTACTTTGGCGTTGAAATCTCCCATATCTACTGTGATGTTATTACTCTTTATGTTTCTAAAGATATCATCAAGCTAAGCATTAAAATCTTCAACTTCGTCGCTGTTGGTGCATACGTCTGTATAATGTTCATATTTCCTGCATGTCTTTTTAATTGAAGCATCATGACTCTGTCTGAGTAAAGTATAAAATTTAAAACCGACGCAGCAAAACCTTTATTTAAAACCACTCCAACTCCATACACATGCTTCGGGTCACTATTCCCAGAATAATAGAATGTGCCGTTACTTGTTGCGCAGCTGCCACTTCCTGACCACCTCACATCACTAACTCCCAGAATATCTACATTTAGTCTCAACATTTCCTTTACAATGTTGTCCAGTGTTCCTGATACAAACATACTTCTTGCATTCCACGTTCCGATCTTCATACTGTTTGCTGCTGCTTTCAGTGTTCCCCCCGGAGAGAAACCGATTGGGGAACTATTAACTCCGGAATATTTCGTTTTGAACATCTTCATGATTGTTGTATATGATTGTACGAAAGATACTCTTACAGTCTTTAATGCAGTGATTTTCCCTTGCTTTCTGCATCCACATGCCGTTGATCATTTTTCTTTAATTCCTCTTTCATTCTTTGTACACGAATGGCAAAATCCAAATTTTCTTGTTATAACCGATATGTAATATTTACCATCAACCACACTTAGCTTTGGGCCATTATCCACTTATTGTCCATCGTAATTAGCTTCAGAAAATTCGTAAACCAGTACAAGCTGGTGAGGTGGTGATGATTAAAATACATTATTTCGTTTTTGAAAGATATAATATTTCACCAAAATTTTATATAAAATCGTTAAATGTATCTTATTTTCATTTTTTGGTATTTAATAAACTTGTCTAACGAAGTTGTTTAAAATTCATCATAAATTCAAGAACTGGCTCTAATATTGGTTCGGCGCCAGTAATAAAAAGTCTACTATTTCTAAGAGTATTTTTCTAAATTACTTTATTTATCACTACAAGGCACATATTTTCCTTAACTTCATGGAACTAACTGGTCAAAGCTAGCGGTATTCAACTGTCGCTACTTCAAATTTTAGAGAACAAGTTATTCCATTTATAATCAAACTTGTTCAGTTTGCTGCAACACAACAATTTTTGCGAAATCTTTTGGACAGCAGCACCAAAGGCGGGTCGTTTGGCCATTTAAAGGCCTTTGTGCACCTCGACCTCAGTAGGACTTTTTGCGGTACCCTAACTGAAGCCAAGGACACCTAACCTTTCTATAAAGCTTAGTATCTTTCTTGGGAATATACAGCGAAGTTTGTTTGGTGCTATTCCAACCTTTTCTGAGTCATTATGTCTGTTTCGGGACAATATGGAACACTCCCATAAAATGTATTCGCTAGTCTCACCGCCTTCATTGCAGAATCTGCAATGTTCGCTATCAATTTTGCCTATCTGCTTTGGCTGATATCTCAAGGGGCAACGTCCAGTGATTATACCAGTGATTAATATTGATTCATTAATTGCAACAAAAGAAGACTTTTGGTATTCTTTGCAAGCAACTCACAAAGTTTTTCGCTTGCCTTGGTCCCGATCTTTTGCTCCTTTTTCCACGCTTTTAAGCTCATCATTACATGACTATCATTGAAGCCACAGATTGGTTCGGGTCTGTGAAATGATGTTCCAGCCCCTTCTGGAGCGAGGCTTTCATTTTCTTCATTTTTATCTACACCTTCATGCTCCGGCACCTACATGAAGGTCAGTTAATTAAATTTCGCTAGCTGCTTTAAGACAGTTTTCTAGACAAGCTTAGATAGATAAGTCGAAGAGTTCAGAGATGCTGTTTGACTATCGGATACAATGTATATTTTAGTGCATTTGCCGTGACTAATTGTCGTTTTCCTTGGTTCTGGATAAAAATTCAATTTCACATTTTTACAAGAATCTTTGGTAACCGCTTTATTATAAGACGGTACTAGTGGATCATTTTCGATCATATTTCAAAAAAGGCGATGAAAACAGCATCTTGATGCATTAACTTATCTCGAAAATATAAATGTTTAAAATTGTCTTACAAATTTGCATTGTGAACGTCATGGTCTATGTCTTTTTTTTTCACGGGTGTATTAATAGTATAAAACTGCATATATTTTCTTTAATCTTACTAGCAACCACGAAGCTTGAGATTATTTTGCCTATACTTCATGAGATGAATGATCACTTCTAAAAAATTGAGACGATTCGATGACATTTATTAGAAAGTGTATTATTGCCCCATCCTATTATGGAAGTTCATCTAATATTTTTAATTTACCATGCCATCTATTTTCATGAAGTGTTTACAATCTTAATATAAAACAAGCGGGTCTCTAGAGGAGACATGAAATCTACAATGATCACACTATATCAAAAATGAAACCCTTTATGATATCTTATTTTGCTCGCTTATATCCGTGCATCTCAGGAACATGCCCCTTTATAGCAAGTTTATTGCTTCATAACTTATGCAGTACAAGCTCTTAGCTCGTCATATAGGCTAAATTAAAACGTAAAATATTCAAACTTGCTTTTATGCGATTTTATGAAAACTTAGCTATTTCTAATGTATAATTCCAATGATTGAGTTTAATTGAGTATAAATTTGTTTAAAAGATTCCGGCTAATGTCTTTTTTGTTTTGTGTTATTACATTTTACTGATTTCGTATTTTCGTTATTTTTCGTTTTTCTCGTTGACGGATTTGAGCGTATGCCTTCATTTTCCAATTTTAGCGGATAATTTTCTCTATGATCTTAGTTTGTTCAATTCTTTAAAGTTTTCTGTCGTCCTTCTCTCAGTAGTCAGTTTAATGGTGTTGAAAGGAAGCTTTGAATATATACAATTTTTTATTCGAGAATATATCTTTCTAGCTGTTGTTTTAAATCATTTTGTGAGCTTTTCGGCAGTTCTATCTATAGCCATTTGGAGTAGTGTTTTCATTGTTAATAATCTTGCTTACAGATGTTTTTACTATTGTTTTTCTCTCTGTCTTCGAGCCTCTCCAGTTGGGTAGCGTTGGGATTTGAAGAGTTTTCTTCGCTCATTTTTGATGTTTAAAATTTGCCCTTACAAGCCTGTGATAACTTCCAGTATGAACATCGTGAAAATTTTATTATTGTTGGGAAGTATAAAATTGATTTAATTGTTACTGGTCCTGTTCGGGCTTCGCCATGGTAATTTTTGTTATTTAGGTTTTTTTTTTGATTAGTATAATCGAAATTTTCTTTATTCAGGTAGTTTCGTCTCATTTCTGTGGCCTAAGCCGCAGTGTCCAATGCATTTTGGACCGTCTGGTCTTCTTTGCCCAATCCTAACATTGATAATTGCAAAGAGGAATTTTTCTTGTTGTTTGTACTGAAGTAAACTGAAAGCCCAAGCGAAAACCACGCATTTAACATTGACGAAGGTGTGTGCAGATATTTTACCATATATTCAGGACGGACATTACATGGTGAAGCTTTTCCACAGTCTTATGCCAGCCCTTGATTTCAACTTTTTTGGCCAGTATGTATTTCCTCACTCTTGACTTTTACATGATGATATATTGTTAGTAGCAAAACCGTAAGAATTTTCTTAATACGGACCGCAACTTCCATTGCTTTTATATTTTATTGCTCTAGTTTGGTATAAAAGCAAGGGTCAAGAGCTTTTTTTCTCTTCTCGGAATGGAATAGAAGTTGGAAAATTAAAAAAGTTTCGGCTTATGGGCGTAAGGCTTTTACGAGCTTTCGGCATTTTATGAGCTGTTTTACTCTTTTATACTATCTGCCAAATTGCGATAATAAGGATGATATTATAGTAGGAAGTAAGTGCTTTATAACATAATTAAGCAAATAAACCTGGTAATGCGAAAATATATTTCCATGCTTTGAAAATGAAAATCTCTTGTAAGACATGCTTGAAGACTTTAATGTTTGGGGTTGTGTGATAATGTATCAACTTCGATTAATTCAGTAGCATCGTTGGAATTTAGGTTCCATTATTCGTGCCTTGACTTTACGGCCACATGAATCGAAACTGCAACATTGCACTCATAAAATGTTGAATAGTTTTAAACTACCCAGGAAACACGAGTACATATAATAGACGTCAAATTTCGGTCGATGTGATCTATTTTACGTCTTGAACTAAAATTCGATGATTTTTACACATCTATTTTTCGACACGTTATAAACTCTACGTATATTTTATGTACATTAGGCATGGGTCACATTATGTCAAAAATGTTTAAAGGTTAAAACGTTTCTAATGAATTAGTTACTATAATAAAAATAAGTTAAAAACTGCACATTCTATGGAAAATTAAAAGTAAAATGTTTTTCGGTTTAAAACATGTAAATTAAAAATGTAATATAAACATTTATAAAATACGTAATTACAAAAACATATAATAGACGTTTAATTATAGTCGATGAGATCTTATTCATATATTGATCTATTATTAAATGTTTTTTATACCTCTGTTTTTCGACACGTTATAGACTATACGTATTTTTTATGTACAGGGCGTTTCATTTTCGATGACATTACGGGGTATCTCACTTACGAGTAAAGATAGAGAGTTGCTGTTTTCGCAATACTGTGCCACTTTTTTTGTGAAAAGAACGATGGTATAAACAAAATCTTCATAGCCCGCTTCGTTTCTGAGATATATATATCCTTCGGTTTAGAACGTTCGACGCCGTTGTCCGATTTCTATACTGCATTCCTTTCTGTTCCCCATTGACCAACCAGGAGGTTTCGGGCACTCATACCCTTCTGTATTCCTTCACTCCAATTTATTTTTGGTCGTCCTCTTTTTCTACGCTGTGTTGGGATCCAATTCATTGCTTGTTTAGGCAGTCGCGTGTCCACCATACGTTGAACATGGTCATACCAGATTAGTTGTCTTCTTTCGATGTCCCTGGTGATTGTGTCTTCAAGGCCCATCTGTCTTAGAACCTCCTCGTTTCTTACTCTCTGTGTCCTTGAGATACCTGCCGATCTTCGGAAAGCATCCATTTCTATTTCTAAGATACAGGGCGAAATTGAAAATAATGCATTTTGAGACCCCCCTCGTATTTCCGTTATCCTTTAACATATCGCAAAGCTAAAAAATTGTTCTTGTACAGTTTTTTTACGTAGAATACAGTGGCTTGATCAGATTTTTGCTGTGGGCTGTCAATTTTTAGCTATAAATCGAACTTTTATTTTTTTAAATGGAACACCCTGTATATTTTTCTTTCGTTTGATGGGAAATTCTATAAGCTTTATAAAAATATATAATACATTATATGTATTTTAAATAATAAGCCTAAAATTCATAATTTCACAAAATGTGTCTGGATGCGACACTCTTGTATTTTTTTTAATGGAACTCCCTGTATATTTTTGTTTCGTTTGAATGGAAATTTTATAAACTTTTTAGGGTTAGTTTGGAGAACATTATACGTGATCATCCTGTGCAAGACGTTGTAATATCATACGAAGAAGTGCATATGAATACATTTACCAAATCAATTAAAAACTTCTCTGCTTAGCTTTACAGTTTAAAAAAAGGATTAAATGTATTAATATGTATTCGTTAAATATGATTCTTTTAATTATTGTTAAACTTAATTGTTTTATACTGTGTTTCTTAATACTTCTTACTAATTTTCTTATTTGTAATTATTTTAGTATTATTGTTCCCTGCAATAAACTAATTTAGTTTGGTTTGCAATAAATAAATATTAACAAATTCGGTTTACGTGGCTGTGTCCAAGCATAACAGATATTGTTTCTGTGTTTAAAAAAAAATTAGTACCCTGGTAAATTAAACTTATTAAATGTCGGCATTTTCGATAGCTTTTAAACCTTGTAAATGTGCTTATTCTTTTCAGTGATATCTGGTGGCCCCAGCCTGAGTACCTTAGTTCACCAGTACTTAGGGCACCCGTTGGACAAGTCTCATATGCAGAAAGTCCTAGACCATTGTTTTTACCTACTCTCGGTTTGTCATCAATCTAAACTGTTGTTCATACATAGACATACAAGAAATGCTTTCTCTTAATGCTTGCGTGGCCAAGGTCTTAAATCTACTTATGGTTATGCACCTTAACAAAAAAATATATATATTAGTATTAAGGGTAATTCGGTTACTCGAAATTTCAGCCTTCTCGTCGAAATCAATGATCCATTGCTTCATTGACTCCGAATACCACCACTTAGTAAACCAATAAAATATATAATAAAAAATCTTTATAACTTTATGCAAGCAAATATCCTCAGGTTATAAAATTATTTCTATATTCAATTCAGGCACCCGAAGTAAGACCTCATTTCTATTCGACAAGCATTAGTTTTCATTAAAATAACATTCAAAATCGCTTTTCGCCCAGCCAAATATTTGAACAGGAAGGCAGAAAACCTAAGAAAATACTTACCAGGTTATTAGATTTGGGTTGCCCCAGATGTGCTCAAGATTAAGGGACTGAAGGAATTCATATAAAGCTCTACAGATTTTTTTTTAAATCGATAAGGTGTCTTTTATAGGGTTCTAGTGGATTTATTCTCGTAAGTTAAATTGACGACATTGTAAATATTATCAGCTCAATAGAAATATATTTTTTAATTTTCTTATGTAGCTTGTTTTTATTGGGTCAGAATTTAGGTAAAGATAATCAACGACTTACCATATGCTTTGTCTCTTAACTTGGATCTGAATAATTTTTGAAGTGAAAACTTCTTTAGGCCCGTTTTGCAATTTTTTTTTGGGGGGGTTGAATGAGACTGAGCCGTCACGCGTCACGCATCACGCGTCATGCTCGGATATGTAACGTAACGCTCCTTATACTGGCATGTTCCCGTATAGTTAGAGGGCCAAAATTTTCAGGGGATGTAGCCGGGGTAAAAAGAAGATCCTGGACGAAAACGGGACCCCGTGCCCCCCACGTTTGGCCATGGGAGGGGAGAGAATGAGAAACTTAAATAATTAATTCCGGGAGAACGGGAAGTGGTACGGGGTCGAAATTTTTATGGTAGGTGCGTCCCATGGGAGGCTACCTTAGACCATACGGGGGGAACGGGGCTCTAATTTAAGGGGGAGATTTAGGGGGAAAACCGTTTTTCGCCCGTATCTCTGCAACGAAGGCTCGGATCGATATTGTGATAAACGATGACCCCGCTTGTCGAAGTTTTCACTTTTATCGTGTGGTCTTAAGCACACACAATTTTTATGAGATATATCAATTCAGCATACCTCCAACGCTTATTTCTGCATTGTTTCAGTGATATGAAAGAGTGGCGCAGAACTGCTTTTTGCTTCGTTCCTGCGTCTAAATTAGCCAAGGTCTCTTATGCCCGAATGCATCGTTTGTCGATTTTAATCCTAGCTCTCCAATCCCGTTATTGTAATCTTTGGCCCGTAGCTATGAACGTCAGCAGATTAACTAATACGGAAAGGAAATCCGGTAATGTTGGCATCACAAGATGTTTTGTCAATCGAAGAATGATTAAACGTGAAATTTGTCAGTTTCGATTTTTGTTTGTTTGGATATTTGATATTGAAAATGACTGAAAACACAAAAAGAATTCCTAATTTTTCCCCGGGAGAAAAGCATGAGGATACTCTTAAAACACGTTAATATCATGGAAGACAAAAAAAAACAAACAAAGTTTCCAATGATGATAAGTTTCAAGCTTGGAAGCGAGTTATGGAAGAATTCAACAGCACTGCACCTATACTCTGCGATTGTAGTCTCCGCACAAGAGTACAGACGCAATGTGGCCAGGAAATACTTCATCGGGGTTAGACTATTATTTTTAAAATAAATAACGTGGTAGATAGAAGCCCAGCTAGTAGCTGTTATACCATTACATCTCATATCACCGAAAAAGTACTTATGTAGCCAAGGATCATTCTACTTAAATTAAGTTGGGTTGGGTGAAGATGCATGAGGTGGGATAATCTAGTAGCTAGCCAACTTGACACAAATAGAGTCAATTTATTTAAAAGAGACACTCTCTCAGGGGAGTCTATTCTATTTACTTTGTAGGATAGAATAGATACTTCCTTCTATTTGTCAACTTTCAAATCATTTTGGAATTCAATGTCTTCTTCTATGTTTTCCAGAAAGCTGAGAACTGTAGGTTTTGTAAGTCGAAATCTTCGAAAAAACGAGTAATTGTCCAGAGCGTCGAAATAATCACTCCTTTCGTAGACTCTGCGAGGAAAACCAAAGTTGATGATATCGAGGATATCTAGGTCATCATCAATGAATATTTCATCCTCTAACTCCATTTTATCCCGAAATATTGAAAAAATAGTTCAAGAAAAACTTCAACACAAAAAGTCGGTGCCGAAAATGACTTTGAAGGTTAGACGTCGTTCCGCTAATCCACACTTCGTTGGCCGATTAGATAATCTGAAGCTTAAACCAGTTTTTTCTTGCGGTGCATAGTAAACAATAATCTAATCCAGGCTTGCCTACCTAATCCGCGAAATTAACTTACGGTGCATATCAGTATTAATGAGTGAGGTGGGATTAAGTATGTGTTTATACCAGTTTTACGTCTTCTTTCATAGCGAGTTTTCTTTATTGGTCAGAGTATGAATTCATGAAATTACAAAATATATGTGACAACACTGGTCCACATGCGGGTCCTTTATCTTAACGGGCATTGAGTTATTCTATGTTTCGATCCAAATTAGCAGCATTCCTTATTCTCACCAAAGTATAATATCCATCTTGATATAAGAATATTTGAAGCCTGGAGTCCTCTCTAAATAACCATCTTGACAAACTTCTTCTTCTTCTTATGATGCCAATATCTGCTTCGAATCTTTACAATCTAATTGTTTTAATTCGAGTAGAAGATTCTTCTTCTACCCGGTCATCCTTTTTCTGTCTACGTTTTCTGTAAAATCAGTTATAATAAATTATATCGCATGAGTTACTGTAATACCTCATATTACTGGTCATTTTTCACGATGTTCTATTTCAACTTACAAGTTTTTATTATTATAACCCCTACCAAAAGTTGTTTTTCGTTACATGCTCTCGTAAGAGTGAATTGATTGTTGACGACCATGTCAAAGAGATTTTTTTACAATACGTATATTTCACCGCATTTCTGTATAGTTACCACATTTATAAGGCGCCCAGATTTACAAGAGGACCTTGCCAGATTCCAAAAATCTCAGTCTTGGTAAGAATAAATCGTGTCCTTTATATATTTTGGCCTTCTTCAGAAAAGCAGCAACTACTCTGGATTACTTTATTCGGAATTTGATCGGCACTGAATGGCTTCATTTTTCCTCAGATATATACTCCTGATCATTGATAGATAATTGAGATATTAAAATATTTTTTTACCGCTGTGTTTGCACAAAAATAATCATAATACTAATATTTATTTTAAAATGGCTAAATCATTTTCAAATGAGTTTAAAGGAAAAATTAGTTTTAAACTAACCTGGTAATCACTGGCATCTATTATTTGTACATAAAATTAAAAACATCGACTTTTTGTAAGGAACCATCGAACTATAACATTCTTAAAAATATATAATCTCCCATATCGCTGAGCTACTGGTCAGAATGAGTATATAAAATGTTCAAGACTTTACTTCTAGTTTTTATACTGACCGTATTCTTGTTTTTATATAATATATTTACGTTCATATCTTATACGAATAAAGTGCAAATGTTCATTATTATTACAATCGTAGGCACTCACTCACAAACTGAGAGATATAGATAAAAATTACATTAAAAATTGTTCAGAATTGTTCACAAGCGATTAACGCTGAACACTACCTTACGAAAATATTTATATATTAATTTAGCACCCAAGGAAAGACCTCATTTCTATCAGAAACGTATTAGTTTTTATTAAAATAACGTCCGGATATCGCTTTGACCCTGACAAATATTTGAACGGGAAGGGTATAGAGAGCCTAAGAAAACATTTACCAGGTTATTAGATTAGGACTGCCCCGGATGTGTTCCATGTTAACGGATTGAAGGAACAAACTAAACAAGTCTTCTGGAAATCAATGGCGGATTCTAATGAATTTCTTCCGCCAAATCAAATTGATGGCTTGGTAAATATCATTAGTTATCGATCGAAAGTATATTAGGTTATTTGTGCGATCCAAAGGAAGATTTGTGGAAAGGGCGGTAAGTTTACCTCAGAAAAATAAAGGTAACCAACTGTTGCTTCTGATGTATGCAAATGTTAGGTCCTTGAGGGGTAAGGTTCGACAAATAGAAGCTTTTTCGGTGAGAAGGATGTTGGGATAAACTGCCAGAACTTGCTGGGCAAGATTCAATAGTAATTAATTTGCGTAGATGAACGCATGTACTCCACAACTTCTTCCTAGGTCAAGTCCAGGGCTCAAAAACTCCATTGTAAATGGCACTTCTTTCCAATTATTAGCCCCCACTCCAACCGCGGAAAGCGTTCGTTTTGTTGTTCCCTTTATTATGTGTTCGATTTGATCTGTATTCTGTGGTGTGTTGTGAATTTGTATACTTATATTTTCATAAAATTTTAATTTAATTTTTAATATGCGTCTATTGTGCCTCTAATTGAAGAAATTCCAACAAAAACGAATATTAGATGCACCGGTTTTAAAACAATCAGAAAAAATTCGGAATGTGTGTGGAAAATAAAATTATACTTAGGGAAACTTCTCTGCTCTTAATAGTTTTTGAAGCGATTAATAACATTTTCAACACACATATTTTACCAGAAAAGAAAACAAGAGTAATGAATTAATATTTAAATCTTTCTAAACGTTGGCTTTATGAAAAGCATCTAAGTAAACGCATTTTTTAGCAAAATGGATTTTTCCACATTCGACATATGTCGACTTATTTATGTCGACATATTTATGTCGTCTTATTTATGTCGGCATATTTATCTGAATCAAGAGGAATGGCCCTCAGTCCCCAGCACTTTGGATGGAATTACGACAGCGATCGACAAATCACACGAAGAGAGGGTGCTAAGAATCACTGGGTAGGACCGGGCTGTCAAAAAACAACGATCTGGCTAGGAACATGTAACATATGAACACTATCAAATATCAATAAACTGGACGAATTGGAATATGAGCTAGCAAAAATCAAAAGTGATATAGTGTGAAGTGATTCCATAAAAGAACGACAGTATCAGTCTCAGCGCAATCGTCGCAGCGACGATCGCTGAACGATCATCGCAGCTATCGCTCGGAGGGAATTCTACCTTTACTGACAGTAAAGGTAATGTTACCACGAACTGGAATCGAATCGTGAAAATCGTTGAGGAATACGACTCAGACCTATACGAATCTAAAGTACAGGATCAAAACGATGATCGAACGAAAAGCGTGAAATTAAGGAACGTAAGGATCTGAAGAATTACTGGAAGTCACTGAGGAAGAAGTAATGAAAGCCCTAAAGAATATGAAACGCAACAAAGGACCCAGAGAAAATGATATTATCACCGACATGATGATCGAAGGAGGCGGTAAACTAATAAATTTGATAACGACATTAATGAATGAATGTCTCCAACAAGGTAAAATCCCGGATACCTGGAGGAATGCTAAAGTTATACTTCTTCATAAGAAAGGAGATAAGACTCAACTGATGAACTACCGTCCCATAACCCTACTATCGCACCTGTTTAAATTACTAACAAAAATAATTACTATACACCTAACGCAGAAATTGGATGAATATCAGTCAACGGAACAGGCAGGTTTTAGAAAGGGTTACTCAACTGCGGACCACTTCCCTATCATGAAACTCATGATTGAATTGATGAATACTACTTCCCTTTGAATCTGGCTCTTATAGACTATGAAAAGGCTTCCGACACGGTTAAACATTGGGCCGTTTAAAAAGCACTGCGATATTGCAGGATCGATAGTAGGTACTCACAACTAATACAAGATAATAGAAACGAAGGCACAGCAACATACTACTTAAATACGAAAACCAATCAGGTCCCACTGAAAAGAAAAGTTAGACAGAGCGACGTTCTATCACCCAAAGTGTTTACACTGGCTCTGGAAGACATGCTGAAGAAACTGGATTGATCAGAACGTGGCATTAATGTGAATGGCCAATACTTGAGCCACTTACGTTATGCAGATGACATAGTCATAATGGCAAAAGATCCTACAGAACTTGAGAACATGATAAATGAACTAAATGAAGAATCTCTAAAAATTGGACTGAGAATGAACATCAGTAAAACGAAAGTAATGCTTATGGAGGAAGGCATAATCCAGGTGGGAAGCCAGAAATTAGAGAGAGTGCAGGAATACATATATCTGGGTCAAAAAATTGTACTTGATAGAGAAAACCAAACAGTGGCTGTATCTCCACTGTTTGGTTACAGCAATCCTGAGTGGCGTTTGGCAAACTGAGTTATATACTCAAAAACAAAAAAATAACGTTAAATACCAAGAGAAAAGTATTTGATATGTGCATTCTACCGATACATGCCCACAAAAAACAACTTTAAAAAATATCAGTCGTCAATGAATTAGCACGTACGCATGCGTTACTCCCCATACTCTGGTGTACCTAGATGCGAACTTGATCTGTTGCCTTTATGGAACTCTTCCATTTCGTATAAATTTGCGTTATTGGATGTATTACTTTAAAGTAAAACCACTTCCTTGAAGAAGCCGGTTGATATTTTGAGACAGACAAGTGGGTTGATGCGCGTACCTAGGGAAAATTGCAGGCCGCTGGTAGGATTCTACAGAGGGCACTGTAGGCATAGATGTCACCTGACCTGACTCTGCTGAGAATTGCGGCGGAGAGGGAGAGTAGATGGTGTACGGAGGTCGATGAGACCCCATATCAACTTACGGACAACGCCTTTGCGCGGGCAAGATTCAGAATTTTAACCGCGACGTCGATCGAGACAGATTCAATGCATTGTGTTAATCTGAAGGAGATGTGGACTTTTTTTCAAGGAAGACCGGCATCCTGTACGTTCTTTAATGCGGGCGGGAGTGCAATGGGCCTAATTGGTTCTGTTACTCATAAGCTGCATTTACATTCAATTTGAAGTCAAATTCAAGTTGAAATTTGCCTGCTTGTCATATGGTGACAGCACGTAGCATTTACATTGGAGAAAATTCGAAGTTGACTTTGAAGTGAACTTTGAATTTTGTTAAGCTGCTTGCCAAACGCAAGCAGAAAATAAATTTATAGGTTAGATTATTTTTGTTTATCTTAATATTCTTAATGTTGCTTTGTTTAGGTCAGGTCTAATTTATCTATGGATTAGGTAAATTTCAATTTTGTGTTAGAATAAATTAACATTTGTATCAAACAATTTGCACACATGTAAAATGGACTTTGAAGGACCCCACTTTGATGAAAATGATTTTTTTGAAGGCACTGTAATTGAAAAAAACGATTTCAACGAGGAATTGTTCTTAAAAATGTTTTGTAATTATCTGGCATTATACAACACACAAAATAAAACATTCCATACGTATAATTACGTAACCTAAAAATTCGTTCAATGTAAATGACATATTTGCGAATTGCACTTTGACTTGGACTTCAAATTGAATGTAAATGCAGCTTTACTGATATATAATGCGAGATTGAAGATTAAACTGGCGCGGGAATGCGACCTTGCGCACAATTATCGTTTTGGCTTAATGTAATTTTCATTAATTTTCATTTAAACCATTTATTTGTGGTCATTTTGATTCATTTTCAATCGAAATTACCTTAAATAAATTGTTTAAAAGCTGTCAACTTGATAAACAAAATGTAAAAGTAGTAGCAGCATGGCATGGCGCCACCGTCCTCTCGGCAGTCGTGTTCCATCGAAGACTGGGAGTCTCTCTCTCTAGCCATTCTTTTAAATAATTTATCTATGGTCAAGTCAAGGGATTTTACTGAAATATTACTTCCCTATTAGTCCCGCACAGGTCCTCTTCGACCCTTATGTAGAGACGAGCCGTGGCCTTTTTATATTATCGGCATATATTTTTAATTTTAGATACCGGAAAAATTTAATTATTAAGTATAATGGATCCCATATTCATAGAAGAAATATCTTTCGGCATTCTAGAATTTTGATATGTTGTCATTTTTGAAAAAAAAATGAAGACTGAGGTTCAGGCTACCGAATACTGTACGTATAATAGTATATTATTTAATATGGAGGAAAAGTGATACTTTTCATGGCGCGCTCGTGTTTAACAGCCGAACGGAGTGAGGCTATTAATAGAGAGCAAGCCATGAAAAGTGACTTTTCCTCCAAATAAAATATGCTCTTTTTTCTTCAAATGTCGACAAATTAATGCAAAAACATCTCTTTTTAATAGTAATAATATCCAATTATTATTAAAGGTAAGTCGGTCCGCAAGGCGGCTTAGACCGGTGTCGGTGAATAGGGACAGGTTGTTGCTATAGTAATGTAAAATAAAGCTATACTCTATTTCGAAATGGTGCGGAGTAATAAAACCTACTTATAAATGCAAAACGCTAACAGAGTGGTCAAATAAATTTTTGTGATTTCTAAATATTTAGCCACAGCTGTTATAGCCTGCTGTATTATATTTTAACCATTCCACCCTGTTTTGTATGGCAATCCCGCTGCAAACAATAGGCTTTATTAGCAAAGGGGCCATTTTCTACCTGCAGTAGCGTACGTTTGGGTATTTAATTTAAAATACCTGTTTTACCTAAGTACTTTTATTAATTCACTTATTTATGTATATTCAAAAACAGTTAGTATTACTGTAACATTTTATCACATATAATATTTATATAATAAGGTATAAGAATTGCGATTTTGTGTAAACAGTTATGTAGAGAACTATGGTATATTATTTTCGTCGTCAGAAAAACTCCGTCGAATCTTCGTCATGTTCCAAGGATATAATTAAAGGCTCTACAATTAGGTCAATTAAATGGTCTAGTTTCCACATTTTTTTCTTCTTCTTTTATAACATGCTCAATACACTTACGCCATTTTTCAGAATCGACATTTTTTAAAGATTCCTCAAAGATAATTTTAACATCTTTCATTTTAAACGTCGTGTTTCTCCTTGCTACATAACTTTTTACTTGGGCCCAAACAAGTTCAATGGGATTTAATTCGCAATGATACGGAGGCAGACGAAGAATAGTAATATTTCGTTTCTGTGCAATTTTGTCAACTACATACTCGGTGAAACGAGCTTTATTTGAGGACACTATGGACAACAGTTCCTTTTTCACCATACTTTCATCAAATGGTATGTTATTCTGTCTAAACCACTGAATAATATCCGCTTTTCTCCATGAATTAGTTGGTATTCTGTCAACTTTTCTGGAATGATAACTCGCATTGTCCATCACTATCACAGAATTAGGTGAAATGAGATCTAACATTTGTTCAAAATATTCTTCGAACACATCGCCAGAATGATTTGACTCAAACATTAACCAACCGCCCTCAACAAAACCATCAACACTTCCAAGGTGTGTAATAATCAGTCGCTTTCCTTTCCCAGATGGTGGTTTTAGTCCGGTGGACCAGCCTTCTAAGAATGCTTGACGAAAACTTGAAATATTTTTGTCTTGCCAAATCTTCCCAACCGTATATCCTTCA
>MU183208.1:61460-111198 GCA_016904865.1 Pissodes strobi | reverse complement strand
GTTTCTGCAAGTAGTCTTCGTTTTTCTCGAATCTGTTCCCGTAGGAGTGCTTTGCTGGCATTTCTTAGAATATCCTTTGCTTTTTTGGTTTTGAGGTGGTAAGACAGCTTGGTGCAAATAGGTAGAATATTGTTATCCCGACATCTTATCAGGAAAGTTATATCGCAACGTAGTGTTGAAATCTTGGACCGTAGCGTTTCGAAGCGTCTAACTGTTTTGATGGTCTCCTCCCCGTAGAGGTGTTCAATGTTGTAACGTAGGTTTTCACGGATGGTAGAATGAACAAAAATGTTATTCCGGGTTTCAATCCGTTCGTTAGTAGAATTGGTAGTCTCACGACGTTTCGCCAACATCCCAGTTGACATTTTCAAGTGTTGCTTCCTTGATGGCTGCTTGACTCGAACTGAGCTCCCTGGTCCTGTACCTGGCCTTTTATAGGCTTGCGTCTGCACAGATTGTATCTTGGTTCTGCTTGGATATGCCCGAATTCCTGTGTTTCAGTTTGTTGTCTATGTGTTTGTTCCTCTGATGTGGTTAATTTTGGTTGTTGTTTTTTGATGATGCTTTTCCAGGTGTTGATGCCGATTGAAGGAAGCCCGTACATGTAGAAAATATCAGATAAATATTTCTCAAAAGCAACTGAGAAGGTCATATTAATGCTCAGAGTTATTGGGTATATAAGGTATCTTTTGATGCCATTTTTTAGGTAGAACTTTTGTTACCAGTGACGTACACCAGGCTGCTTTTAGTGTACGGCAAAATACCAGGTAAAAATTAGACAAATATTTCTCAAAAACTGTATATATTGTAGTATAACGTACCCGGGTCGATTCAACATAGTTGAATCAGATAAGTAAAATTGTGCTTTGTCTTTATTTTGCCAATGATCGTCAAATTAGATTAAAAAGAAAACCAAGCCCTACGTTGTGTTATTATTATATCTTACACAATTTTAATTATTCGGACTGCGCTTCGACCAAACACAATTAGAGAAATTTGAGGGAAAGGTGCGTCATGTAAATTAAACCACAGATTCCTAATACGCCTAATTTATTAAAGAAAAGCGTGCCATACTCCGCCTGGAATTCACGAGGAAAAAGAGCATGGCAGAGAAAACCTCGATCCCAATTCCTAAACCGAGTTATGCTGTACAACCCTTATTAGTATAACAATTAATTAAATTACTGTCTCACGCACTGCAATTTGTCGTTCCACACTTGTGACAATACTACAATACATTCAAAACTGAAGAGTTTAGTATTAGTTAGCCAGACGTCGCCAGCAGGTACTGAGGTCCCATATGGGAGGCTACTCAGCTATAGTTGCAAATTGAGCTAATATCTCTAGTAAGACCTGCAGGCCGATTAATATATATTTCCTTCGTTATCGCTTAGCGATTGATTACATTATTTGTCATTGAATAGTCTTCCTTTACTGTTGCTTATTAGTTAAAGTCATTTCGATATAATACATTTCAATTACGATATATGGTTTCATTCTGTGTAATTGTGCACAGGCTACAGATCCTTTATCATTTCGGGTGCTTATAGGCAATTGGCATCAAGTCAAAATCAAGGTTACAAATTAATGTTGATTTAAATTTCACATAGGTTTCATACAAAAGCAAACCATTAAAAATATAACATTTGTTAAAAGAACGACTCAGGGTGCCTTGCTCGCAAGCTCACGATTTATAGCTAGGATATTCGCTCAGTCAGGGGAGGAAAATGTTAGTGGATTCATCAAGTCCCTTGCTTACATTACAATCACAGTCATACTGAAACTAAAATTCCAGCACGAAAAGACAGACCGAAAAAGCAGTATTTTAGTCACAGCATAAAACGATTTCATTAAATATATACACATATACCATCAAATATAAATTATCCATGAGAATAAATGAAATATTTGTGCAAATTATGTTTATAACAATATCAAAATATATACACATGTTGTGCCATCAAATATGAATTATTATCGATTAGAATAACATAAATATACTTGTGCAAATTATGTTAATAGCAATATCAAAATATATACACACGTTATAACATCAAATATGATTCATCCATGAAAATAGAAGAAATATTTATGCAAATTATGTTAATAACAGTATCAAAATATATACACACGTTATATCATCAAATATGAATTATTCATGAAAATATAGAAATATTTATGTAAATTATGTTAATAACAATATCAAAATATATACACACGTTATATCATCAAATATGAATTATTAATAAAAATAGGAGAAATATTTATGCAAATTATGTTATCAAAATATATACACACGTTATGCCATCAAATATGAATTATCAATGAGAATAAATGAAATATTTGTGCAAATTAGGTTTATAACAATATCAAAATATATATACAGGTTAATACCATCAATTATGAATTATCAATGAGTATAAAATATATAATGGTACAAATTATGTTAATAACAATATTATAAGTTTCATTTTACCGACTTGTAATGACATATCGCAACACAGAAGCAAAACAATTCACCAAAATAAACCGTACACTACGCTGGCTTCTGACACTCTATTTTTCGTTCTCGGATCTCCTCCAAAAAACTTCGCAAAAACTCGACTTCAATTTATGACTTGATTTATCCTTTACATGTATAAAGGGTGTCTCAAAAATTAATGTATCAGGTCTAATGAAATAGTATTTTAAAGAGATGGGTTATCTCAATATTAATACTCAAGATTTATTAGGTAGAACTTTTCTTACCAGTGACGTACACCAGGCTGCTTTTAGTGTACGGCAAAATACCAGGTAAAAATCAGATAAATATTCCTCAAAAGCAAATAACAAGTTCATAATAATACTCAGTTATGGGGTACATAAGGCAACTTTTGATACCAGTAGCGTGGCTTGTAGTATATGATAAATTACCCGAAAACAAATCAGACAAATATTTCTCAAAAACTGTACATATTAATAGGTTGGTATTAATACTCAGTTATTCGATATATGAGCATACATCAGTGGTGCGCACATACAAAGACATGACACTGTATGCCATTGGTATCAAAAGTAGCCTCGGAGTATTAACATGGATCTGTTAGTATGTGCGGTCTTTAAGAAATATTATTTGTTTTTTTTTACCGAGTACTTTTCATACTCAAAACGCAGGTCAGTGCATGCCCCTGGTAACCAAAGTTGTCCTATTTGTCTAATAACTTTTGAGAAATACTATGAATCTGCTATTAAGGGCAGTTTTTGAAAAATTTTAATCTGATCCTTTTTATCGGGTTCTTGGTTATACCCCAAAGACAGACACGTACACGCCACTGGTATCAAAATTTACCTCATATTTCCAGGAATTCGGAGAATCTGTTAGTATTATGTAAAGGATGGCGCTCGGCTATATCTCGAAAAGTAATTGTAATTGTCGTAAAGACTTACGGTAAAGAAAATTATGACTAAAGCGGCCAAGAGAAAATGTTGGAAATTATTTTTAAGTTTGAAAAATAGCCGCCAGGAGGCGTAATGGCCATCTTAAATTTTAAAAATCTCTTTGCAAAATTTTCTTAAATTAAAGATAGTAGAATGCATTACCATTTTAGGGCCGAGATAAATTCGATTCTTTTTTGATAAACACTTTTTACTTTATCTTTTAAAGGAAAGTGGTGAGGGGTGTTCGAACATTTTAGAAGAAAAAGAGCGAGTTTACTAGTACTCGAGACACTGATGTGTAAACATATCCTATATCGACATCGGTTGTGTAATTTAATGTATTGCTTCAATAGCGTTTAACTGGATAATTTTTTAAAGCCCTTGGTGTTTATTGTATGCTTCACAAATATTTGAGCGTAAAAAATATGTTTTGCCTTCGTGACGCCTGAATAGAGGCAACCACTTATTTGGAATTTGTTGTCTATATTCTGGCGTTAGAAAGAACACGTTTTGCAAGGAAGCGTCGATGAATCTGGGCACTAATAACTGCGCATGGGTTATGATGTCACATCCTTTCTCACACTTCCGTTCATTTTCCTGAGATTTACCCTCATCGCTGTGTAAGATGTTTACACATAAAAAAAAATCAATAACTTCAAAATAGCTGAACGGATCTTAATAAGCTTGTAGTCATTGAAAAGGGCTTTTCTTAGGCCTTACCTCTATTATTTATTTTTATTGTAGACTTCCACAATATAGTTATCAGGTAGCAAAGGTGCTATTGCTCGAAAAAGGAAAGGGAAATCTTTTCAAGGAAACACAATATATGAAATAGAATTGGAAAACGACATATACTACAGTTCCAACTCTTCTGAAGATAAGGAGAGAGATGAGGATAAGACGGTTGTAAAAAGACTTTGTCAAAGAGATACCAAAAAGACATATACTACAGTTCAAACTCTTCTCAAAATGAGGAGAGAGATGAGGATAATACGGTTGTAAAAAGACTTAGTAAAAGAAATACAAACTTGCTGAAAAGATAGGAAGTATGCTCTAAAGACCAAAAGGCAAGAGAATTGCATATAAATGAAGAAAAAGGACAAGAAGACAACGAAAATAAAACAGACTCAGCAGACTCAAGCAAAGACAGCCTGATATATAGTACTGAATCTAATACTGAAGATAATACAGCATTAAAATGCCACGCAACAAGACCAAATAATATCAAAAAAGAAAAATTATTTGAAGGGACAAATCCAAAATTGAATAAAATTTTGAGAAGCATTCGGCGGACGCAAAAGGAAAAAGATGTTGTTAATAGGTATTTTGCAAAACATATCAACATAAAATAACACCTAGAAAACGAGTGCAACCAGTTCCTTGTTAAATATGGGACCGAGCTCAGAATAAAAATTGGGTTAGGGTAAAAACTTTGGTTTATAATACCTTTAGAGGGAATTAAGGTTATGTAATGACAGTTTGTGACAAGTGGGGCTGCATTGTATTGGCTGGCAGGAACGTCAAACTGATGAGAGCAGTTTGATTACGGGGAGTGACGCCCCCACCATTCCGAGTTGCCACGGGATGTGGCCCATCAAATCCCATCGTCCTCCTACAGGCTGGAGAACACCAAAGTACAAAGTCTGGAGCTGATCACTGGGGAGTGACCCAACAAACCCCATTTTACTCCTGTCAGACTAGGGACCGCCAAAGGAATGAGTATGAGCCCTAGGTGGTAGATGCCTAAGCCTACTCGCATCGTCCGGTGAAAGACCACCCCACCAGAATTGGGAAGCGCTAAGTGGTTTTCCCAAATCACGTTCCACTTCCGCGCTGGTGGTCCCGGGTTCCACAGTAGGAATATATGGGCATGATGGTGCTTCCAGGATCAAAATATTCCGGAAGTAAACTCCCCGGTCATTCGGATCTCCGGGCGCTGGGTGGCCCTGGGAGCCCTTCATTCCGCATTTCACAGACAGCAAAGATACCGAACCAATTTAGAATAGATTTCTGCAATATAAGAGGCCTAAATACAAACATAAATTCAGTACACCAACATCTACAAGCAAATAGACCACACATATTAGCCCTTACAGAAACACAAGTATGTTCTACAACAACAACAGTGAACTACCTCTATCCTGGTTACGACTTACATACCCGATTTAGATATAAGTTCGGAATATACCTTTTTGTCCGAAGCGACCTTTCATGTCACCGCGAGGAAACACTCGAACCGAACAACCTTGACGTCATGTGGCTCAAGTTCACCGCCAAGGGATTAACCAAGTTTATATGTTGTCTCTATCGCCCTCCGAGCGATAGAGCCTACCAAAGCTTTTTCACAACACTAGCTACCACTTTTGACTCAATACAGGTCGATCACCCCAGTTCAGAAATAATCGTTCTGGGAGACTTCAATGCCCACAACACCAATTGGCTTAAACATCACAACAAGACCGACAACGAAGGTAGAGAAGCTGAAGCATTTGCCATCAGCTGCGGGCTTACTCAACTTGTAGACGAACCAACTCGAATCTCAGAGAGGGGCGAATTCGCCGCCCTCCTGGATCTTTTTCTGACCACCAATCCTGACCAGTACAAGGTTACAGTTGGTCCGCCATTAGGTACTTCCGACCACAAACTTATTACAACGGTTTGTGAATTGCCACCCATAGAGAAGGATCCACCATTGCCTCGCAAAATCTGGCATTACAATTCTGCAAACTGGGACGATCTAAGACAGTTCTACCTAGATTTTCCTTGGCTCGACGTCTGCTTTGCCACTGACGAGCCGTCAGACTGCTGCGAAGAGATCATGCAAGTAATCTCCTCAGGAATGGAAGCATACATCCCAAATTCCATCAAGTTACCATCAAAAGGAAAGCCCTGGTTCGACAATAGATGGGAAAGAGCTGTAGGAAGGAAACAGCAAGCCTATAAGTACTGGCAGCAAAATCAGACCGCTGAAAATCGCAATTATTTTATCGAGGCGAGAAACGAGTGCAAGCGTGTGATTGAAGAAACTAAGGACAAACACAATCAAAGGATCAGGAATAAACTTTTGCAATGCCCCAGTGGTTCCAGGAATTTCTGGTCGGTAGCAAAGGCAGTAAGTAACAACTTTACAATTCGTTTCTACGAGTTCCATATGACCAGTTCCCCTTCATAAGCGAATAAAAATTCCATTACTAAGTCATTGGACCAATCCATTTTGAAAATATTTTGTTTCCTTTTCCGTTCTTATTAAGTTACAGGGCAGCACACCACTGAAACTTCCAGAGTCGTTGACTGTTGGATTGGGTGTAAACAAGCCTATTCCAACCCGTCAATGCTTGGCCAGGCTCGCTTTTCTTTGACTCACGTCAAGTTTACCGACAAAGCGCCGGAAAGTCCAACTCGCGCCAAAAATGACGAGCCACCCCATGCCCAAGACGCGGAACTTAGTGATTGCGGTTCATTTTCATATTCCTTCCTTCGGTGCCAGGCTCTTTCTCCAAAATATGAAAATGAATTCGTGTAGATTTTAGACAACACGCGGTCATGCAAAATTATCGGTAATTTTGATGCACTTGTGCAATTACTTCCGATAATAGATCAACTTTAAAACTTGTCTTACTTTATCCTTACGCGCTCATCGCGTGGAAAGGACCTCGTCAAATGCCAAAATATATCCTAGACATTCGTCAAGAGAACGGCGGTCAAAGAGGAGGTACTTGTCGATACCGGTTGGGTACGTCCAATATTCCAAAGTATGAAATACCTAGTTCATATTTTAAATTTTAAGATCTAAATTCTAAGTTCAGAACAGGTTCTAATGTAAGGTAAAGATAATTTTAACCACACGAGTGAAAGGGAGGAAACTGTATTTCTGAGTTTGAAAACAATTTTAAGATTCTAATATCAGAAAGAAACCACTGGAAAAATGACACAACAAAAATGGCACAGCTCGTCTGGAATACTAATGGGTCGAAGATCGATCAGGGAGTAACAACCGCTTTATATATGAACCAAGGACCCGATATCTATGGGAAAACTAGCCATGGTGTTTCAGGCAAAAATAAGAGCCATAGAACACTGCATGAAGGAAATGTAGATCAGACACCCACCAGTAAAATGATAATAATCTACTCCAATAGCCAGGCATCGCTTAAGTTGGTCAAGTACAACATCCAAACTGGAAGAGAGTTGCTGCAAAGCATTGAACAAGCACGACACTCAAAACAAAATGAATTTAGCTTGAATTCTGAGGCGCGAAGGTCACAGATGCAAGGAAAGAGCTCATGAAATAGCCAAAGCAGGCTCGTCGGTTTCTTTAGTTGGACCAGAACCAAGTGTACTATTATGAAATGAGAACAACGCTCTCTGAGGTGATAGAATGTCCTACCAGGAAGGAGGCAAGCTAAGGAATTCATTAAGAGCTCCTCAGGAAAGCTCAAAGCTGACTTACCAAGCCACAGCAGAAAGGCTGTCCGAATGATGGTAGGTTTACTGACCGGCCATTGTCGACTGAAGAGCCATTTAAGTCTGATGGGCTTGGCAGATGCAGCCTTATGTAAGTTCTGCCAAGAAGAAGAGGAAACCGTAACCCACGTTTTATACCACTGTGAGGGTGAGCATCTCAAACAAATGGGCGAACAAATCCAGTAACCTAAATGCTACACTTAGGGGTCAATATCAAGTCTATGGAGTTTCAGAGATACAAAACTAGATGAGGTGCTCTAAAAACAGGAAGAACCACAATAGGTCTTTCAGGTCGTAGTGGTGCATAGGCCTTTCTGGAATACTCCCACTAATTTCGCAAATCTGTTTCGAGACAATCACAATTTCTTAAAATACTGATTTTCTGTTTCTCTAAGCGCCTCCTTTGACCTTAAGCATACATTTGAGGTACTAAAATGCTGGCATCTATAACACATATAATGCCACAACAAATTCTCATAATGATGTAAATTGAAGCACTCTTGATTTGCTTGACAGTGATTCCCTACTTAAACTGCGTATAATAGGACAAACTAGCAAGGCAGTTTCATCCAGCGAAGGTAGGAAGGAACGAGACGCTACACGGGAAAAGTTGATACATGCCTAATAAGCATACTATTCTTTTTCCAACGTGCGCAGTATTTTACTTATTACATATATGAACGCTAGTATATTATATCCTGAAATTAGTTTTCTTAATTCTTCTTCGCCTACCTAAAAAGCTGACAGTCAGTTTATCAAAGCACTAAAACTACATCGTATAAAAAATATATTTTCCTTTTATTTCATTTTATTCCATAGACGCAGATGTATAAAAACTCCCCCTCTGGTAATTTTATATTCAAAAAGCCCTCGTCTTTCGTAAACATTACTGCTTCTATTTTTCATGCACGCAAAGTAGGATTCTAAAACGTAAAAACAAGAGAGTGGTGTTATTATGTCAAACATCGCATTTTATCCAGCCCCGACGCCAGCGAGCTTTCCCTATCTTATAGTCGTAAAAAAGTAGTAAAGCCTCCGTGAGTAATTTGGAAATATTATCCATCTGGATTAGTTTCATTTGCTTTCATCGACTACTAGAGATTTATATGTTATTATAAATAATATTAGTTTACGGAATATTAATATTGCTTTGGCAATCTCACGGCACAACTAACTTTGCCAGACAAATTGTTGCCTATTTCTCCACCTCAGTTGTAGCCTTTCTGAACAAGGCCCCTTCGGCTCTCGCCTCCGGGTGTAAATTGCACAAGTACTAATTTAGTGACCCTATCGAAGGTAATTTGCTGTCAAAAATGTCAAATCCAAAAATGAAAATGGTTAATAAATGCAATGACAATGACAACGGGAGCAGATTTGTTCCTCGAAACGTAGTGCATTTTCCAGTTCTCTTAGGTCTTTCGGCTTCGCTAAGGTCACTAAATTAGCACTTGTGCAATTTACACACTGGGACTAGAGCTGAAGCGCCCTTATCCAAAACATCTACAACCGAGGTGGAGAAATAAGCAATAATTTGTCTGGCGAAGGTGAATACTCCACAACAATGTAGAACTTATTTACAACAAATAATATTAACACAATTCTGTGAGGAAGTCCTATAATCAAAAATTCTTAAGTTAAATCTGTTGGGCAAATTAATGGACCAAGGTATTCTTTTTTATCAGTTGCAAGTAAGGTACAGTTTTTATATCCACTGAACGGGAGCCACGTTATCCCTTTTATTGCATAATGATAATAACTTTTTTTATATTCAATATTATGCATGCAAGATCGCTCTTGTGCATAAATTGAACTTCCATCCAAATTTTTTAATGCTCCTGAGAGCTGTACCGTGTTCATTTATTTTCGATAAATTTATTTAAGTATGCAAGTTAGAATAATTCTGATAAAAGTCAGATTTATTTTTAATAGGAAAACATGTTTCTTATTTAAATACATGCATTTTCTGTAAACTAACAAACTATTAATTTTTGGAGGACAAAAGATTGGTAAATAAAAAATAAACATGTAGTATTTAAATGAAATGCAACAGAAAATAATTGTTTCAAAATAAATTAGATGAATCGTTAAAAAAGTCCGAAGTTATTTTTTTAAACCCCAAAACTGCGAATGTAAGAGGGCATCTAGGCTTGCAGAAAATGAAAAATAAATCGTGAGGCTTACATTGAATCATTGAATTGTTGATGCCTACTCTACGAATACGAAGGTCTTAAGGGACTTAATTCAAAAAATTAAAAATATGCTTTTGTTGAAATTAATTGTATAAATATACTTCTCAAAAATGATGTCAAAAATTAATTCTTTTTCGACAGAACTAACTTTCTCGATGTACGCTAGTTTTAACACTGTTCTCTAAGTATCTCTATAATTGTTGGTACAATCAAAAAGTAATATGTGTCATATGCTGCTTTGAGGATAAAATTGAAATGGTAAAACCAAAAATGTTCGCTCGCTTAACAAATACGGGGGGAAGTACAAAAATTAACCATTTTGAAATGATCCTATAACTTCTTAGTGAAAAGAGATACACACACAATTTTTTTATAAGAGTTTCTCTGTTAAGATTTTGCAATATTATGCAAGTGTTCGGGGTCAGACCGAAAGGTTAGCGAACTCCATTTCTTTCAAAGGTTAGCTCAGGCTAGCTTAACTTAGGTTAGATGATAATTTGGGTTAGCTAGCCTACATATAGCTTAACTGTACGAATTCCTGAAAATGGTGATCAGTAACGAAAGCATAGTCTACATCTTTGAGAATCTCCCACATTAACCAAAAGCTTTAAAATAATATTTCCAAGTGGACTAATTTAATGTGCTTTAAACAGGAAGTCCAAAATTTAAAATGATATAGCTCAATTTGATGAATTCTGGCAGATAAGATCTGGTGCCTATCTTTATCCGATTTTGAACCCCTTCGAACTGTTATTGAACCGGTCTTGAATCGCTTTGAACCGGTTATGAACCGATCCTGGACCGCTTTAAACTGGTCTTGAACCGCTTTACACAGGTCCTGAGCCGGTATTTGTTGGCATCTGCTCTTAATTGCTGTAATTTGTTGCTCTCATCTGTTCTAGACTGCTATATACAGGTATCTGTATGCTTTTAATTGACTGTATATATAGATATTTGTTGACAGTTATTATTTAAAATCAACATATCCCCAATAAAATAAACCGTTTGATCCACTGTATTAAAAACTTATATTAAATCTAGATTTTGTTCCGCTGTATAGAAATAAATGAAACAGCCGATGTTGAATCGCTGGCAAAAAAATAATACATAAGTATTTGCCATATTCAAAAATAATATCTCACCTTTAATACTTTTACCTAAAATCCAGAGGAAATATTTCACAAGATCAGTGATTAATAGGATTCTTCTATATATTAAAAACAAATAACCTAACCATTGAAACCATATTTAAATATTTCCTTTCAGATATTCTTATCTAGAAAAGTTTGATACAAGTTTGATAACATATTTCTCCTGAGCTAAAATTAATTTGAATTAAAATTAAAATTGCTTATCCTTCAAGAAATCAAACCTGCCTTAAATCCCTTAAAATGATCAGCATTAGTCGAAACCTTGCCTATGCCGCTGAACATGCTCGATGTTGGCCAAAACTTGGGCCAAATCGCTGAAGATAATCAGTTTTTGTCGAAACTTGGTCACATGATATCTTACATTAGCTAAAACCAGGTCAAAATTCCTGTAGATGATCAGTATAGGTCGAAACTTGGTCTAAGTCCTGAAGCTGATTAATGTTTTCTGAAACTATCCCTGAAGATTTTTCATGGCAGTAGCACACACTCTAAAGGGAAATCCTATGTCACTTGACGAGTGTGCGCAGATGTTGATTGACACGGTTCTTGAATAATTTTAGATTGTAATTAGGGGGAAACAGATGTCCTGGGAGTGAGTTCCAGGTAACGGAGTCCTTGTAAAGCAAGGTTCTAGGTGCTTCCAGTTGTACGACGAACGGGTGCGCTCTTGCCGTCTGTCGTGACTATCTGACAGGCGTTGCTGGGGGCGGGATGATGCGGGCCAAATCCTCGAAGAATTTGCAGTGAAAATACCTGTAAAACAGGGAGATCTCGGCCGCATGTCTGCGGTGTTCTAGGCTATCCAGATCCCGGGTCAACTCCGGGTCTCCGACGAGACGCATAGCTCTCTTTTGATTAGCTTTAGGGTGTGCTTAGGTGCGGCACCCCAGATGTGTGAGTAATATTCTAAGCACGGTCTTATTTGGGTTTTGTATCGTAAAAGCAGCTGCTGCGGTGTTTATAGTTTTTTGTTGCGAAATGGCGCACCAAGCTTCTCCGAGGTTGATTTTGCAAAGTTAGCAACGTGGTCATGCCAGGACATATTCCTGTTGACCGAGACACCCAGTAGTCCGATTGACGAGGATGAAAGAATGGTCGATCCTGCCATAATGATGTCAGGGCCGGCAGTATTGGCTTTCTTGCTGGACGTGGCTGCTTGGGTTTTTGCTGCATCTTGATTAATTGTTGAAATCTGCTCCTTTTTGTGTAGATAAGTCTCAGTCGCTGGTAAAGGTTTTTCTGATCTAAATTGGTAGACAGATAATCAGCATTAGTTGATACCTTGTCCAAATCCCTCAAGATTATTGATACTGCTTATTCTATGTTTTTGTTTACCTTCAAAGTGATCCTTTACTTAACTGTTTTTGAGAAGACGTTAAGAAATTCACTCAGTGAATCTGCTAAGACTCGTTCGTACCTTTACTGAAAAAATATGTGTGATGAAATAATATTCGCAAGAAATTTGGATAAGGCCCGCAAGCAGCATGAAATTTCGATCATGCTGGACCTAATCTGTAATATTTAATGATGTTATGTGGGTAACCTCATCATCAGTTCTTGTTTATTTTTTCAAAAGGGATATTGATCTTAATTGCATAAAAAAAAAATACCTTTATGAAAAATGCAATGCAAGATTAATTTAAGAAATGAAAGATTTAAAAACAAAGCAAAATTAGGAACAACTATTTTATTTTCTGACTATCGATTATAGTTTAAACGGAATGACAAAACTCGCACATTAAATTTGATTGTATTAAATACATTTTAATACGGATAAATTGACGTTGATGTGGGTCACGTGCCAATAATAGAAAATGCTGAAAAACTAAAAAATCTATTGCATTTTTAGGTTAATGAAAAAAATAAAAAAATTATCTTTCAAATAAGTGGCCACGAGGTATACTTTGCAATCTGATGTTGGTTTGGGTTTGGGTGAGATGTTTTAACCTGACAAGAAAGTTCCAGAGTAGGTCGAATAAACCAATTACGATTGGTTAAAAATATTTGGTGAACTAACTTTAGATATGAAAACTGCGAGGTAGGAAGTTGATGAAGAAAAGCGAGAAGAAGAAGGAATTAAACTTCATTTAAAAGACTATCCAGCTATTACCGACGTGATTCGTGTTAACGTAAAGAAGAAAAAAAGAAGAACATAATTTTAAATAATTAGGGAGATTAAATTGAAATTTGACAATGAATAATCAACGTCTAGTTAAAGCAGCTGCTAAACATAATACAGAAGAAGACAGAAGGAAAGCTATTTGTTACAATGATGGATGACATGGCAAGTAAAAAAGAACAGAATTGTAAAAAGGTATAGAAATAAACTTCTGATTTGTAAGAAAAAGTATTTCTTTGTATTACATATTTTTGTTTTATTTATAATGTCATTAGCTGATTTCCTAGCTAGGCTATGAACTGATCAATAGTAGTTTGAAATAAATATGAAGACATTCAAGGATCTCCCCATGACTAACCCAAACTAACACCAACTTTTCCAGATTTTTTTTCTCTATCTTACCGAAAGAGGATTTACCCATCTTTTTGAAAAGCGGCTCGAGTGCAACCTGTAAGAAAAAAGGTAGGAAAACCACACCATCAAACTATCGTCCAATTGCCTTGCTTCCAATAATCTCTAAAGTCATGGAACTTGTAGTCAATCAGCAACTACTCAAGTACCTCGAAACCAATAGAATAATTAGCAATAACCAAATAGAGATCGACAGGAGATATATGGGCCTATGTCACTCATATATAGAGTAGAGCAATTGAGAACTAAGGAGAATCTTGAGCGATTGCGTTAGATATTTCGAAGGCATTCGACATAATTTGGCATGACCGACTGCCGGCGTCTCTCCGCAGCTGGCTTGCCAGTTTCCTCAAGAACCCATCTCTGCGCGTTGCAATTGATGGACACATCTCAGACACATTCACCATAAATGCGAGAGTGCCTCAGGGTGCCATACTTTCACCAACACTGTTCCTCATCTATATTAATGATCTGTTAACCGAAACCAATAATTCTGTTTAAAGTTTTGAAGATGACAGTACTCTTGTTTCCCAATTTAGATCAGAAAAACCTTTACCAGCGACTGAGACTTATCATCGCAGACAGAAGCAGATTACAACAATTAATATCAAGATCTCAATTTAATGCTGCAAAAATCCCAAGCAACCATGTTTACCAAGAAAGCCAATACGGCGTGCCCTGACATCATTATAGCAGAATCGACCATTCCTTCACCCTCGTCAATTGTACTACTGGATGTCTCGGTCAACAGTAATATGTCCTGGCATGACCACGTTGCTAGCGTCGCAAAATCAGCCTCGCAGAAGCTTGGTGCGCTATTTCACAACAAAAAACAATATACACGGCAGCAGCTCTACGAAGCGCAAATAAGACATTGCTTAGAGTATTGTTCACACATCTGGGGTGCCGCACCTAAAAATACCCTAAAGCTGCTGGACTACATTCAGAAAGGAGCTGTGCGTCTCGTCGGTAACCCGGAGTTGACCCGGGACCTGGATAGTCTGGAGCACCGCAGACATGTGGTCGTGATTTCCATGTTTTATAGATATTTTCACGGTAGTGTTCCTAGAGCGCACACGTTCGTCGTACAACTGGAAACACCAAAAACGTCGCTTTACAAGGACTCTTTGTCTGGCGCACTGCATCATTTTGGAACTCGCCCTCAAGTCATCTGTTTCCCCCTAATTACAACCAACAGCTGTTTAAGGACCACACCCCTCGCCGAGTGCCATAGGATCTCCCTTTAGTGTGTGTACCCCTGCCATAAGAAAATCTATATGTAGTGTTATGATCTAACAAGAACCAAATCGAGAGCTTGCGAATATTAGCTGCGAGTCTATTCTGACATTGCCCTGACCTGCTTATAAGACAATTTATATATTTTCAATGTTTATTCAAGTTTTATTCGTGTATCTAAATTATTTTTAGTGTTTTGGCAGTTATCAATTCCTGATATTTTTAACTCTTGGATATCTCTGCGAATTTAATAATTTAATAATATTTTTCTTGTAGAATACCAATCATGACCTATATACAGTTTTTCCATTTCTCAGCATTCGAAAAAGCACATTTTTAAACAGTATCTGCTTTTATTCAGATAGGCTCGTAAAGAAATTGAGTGATCTTCCAACAATGGCAAATTTATTCCTCAACGCATCTTCAACTTGGCAATTAACTGGATCATCTCGATTCTCAGTTTTGCCGTCATTAAAAAATATTGACAAGAGAGTTCCAGAGAATTTCGACGAATTTTACATAACATGCAAAACAGTTCTCTTATAGAATACCGACCATGACCTGTTAACCACCTTTCCATTTGTGAGCATTCGAAAAACAGAAGTAGAGAAATCTTCATGAAAGCTGTGATCTTCTAACAATGACAAATCTAGCCCTCGATGCGTCTTCAACTTCGCTGTTGACTGGAGCATTTCGGCGTTCAAATTTGCATTTATTAAAAAAAAAGGGAACGAATACTGAATTTTTGTTTGCTTCCATCAAAATCGTATATACGCGACTATCATCTATTTGTTGACCGGATGAATCTACTAGAACAGATCGATGCCAATGCTGATATCCCTAAAATCAGCAATCTGTTTATTATCTTGCCTTTGCCGGCTGCACAGTAAATTGGAACAGTAAATATTCGATGTCGGCAATATCTCCAGCTGATTTTTAAGTGGTTATGAAGCTATCCAGCTTCTGGATTTTCTAAAGATATTCTATTCATTCTCAGCTTTCTCGGTCTCACTTTCTAGCACTCAAGTTCTAAACATAATTGCTAAGACTGATATTGGGACTAACGAAAAGCATCTCTACCCTCAATACGCATATTTCACACTTTTGTTCGAAGATTATTCTATCCTCAATTTGGCTTTCCTTCGTTATCTATCTATCACTCCTTCAATTTCAGCAACTTGTTTGGAATTAGGTTGAACTACATTATGGGTTTAACATATTTCAATTCCTACATCAACGGAATGGACAACCTTCTTTCTCGTTCACGCCAAAAAATAAAGCTAAATGGGTGACGGTGCTATATAATAAGTAATATATTCATGTTCAATGTAGAATTAAGATTTTTCAGAGATTCTATGCATGAAGCTTTGGTTCAATATTTATAGAAATTTTCTTGCATTATCTTAGTTAAACTTTTTTAATATTCATGTATAAAATTACCTCTAGGTCGTAATTTTAATCATGGTGCTCTTTGCGTTCAATAGCACTAGCATTTATTTCCTCTAATTTTCTACAATAGTACCGTAGCTGATTTACGTGGCTCTTCCAGGCACAGATATATTTTTTTTTAAATCGAATAGCAAAACTCTATTATCTAAACCATCTGCATAGCCACATTGCATATACATTAATTACGCCGATGAATCAAGTTATAACCTGTATCAGTTTTGATTGAGTTCTCTGATAATTGCGTTGTAGGTTTATCCGAAACCCTCAGAGAATTAAGACCATAATTCTGCACTCCACAAAATAACATTTTTACGGTGCTTTTATGTGGGTCGCAACTCGAATTACTGACAAACGAACAATTTGCGCCGTTAATAAATCTTGCTTTTCCCGGGGTAAGCGAAAATATGACCAGGAAAAGTAGCTGCAGGCAGGCCGTAAAAAATTTTAAAGCCGAGATTAAAAATCTCCTCTAGGATGTAAATATTCTCTAACTTTGTTGGTTCATTAAATTCCAGTACGCAATTTCGCCGGTATCATTTCGCCGAGATTTATTCCGAGGCCAAAGTTTTTTAACTAAAAATTGCTTTTACTACGCGTTTATTCTTTGCAAATCTTTCTGAATGTCTTCATAAAACCCAACAGCTGGGAAAGTTTTCAATTAGCCAATAATTCTTTGTGGAATGCGAACTTTAAGTTCTGCATAGAAAAATTCGCTCATGGGAAATTGCGCTCTTTCGAACTTAGACTGAACAGATTTAGGGCAAGAAACGTAATAATTAATTTATGGTGTATACATAATGGCTTGAAATCGTCTAATTTTAATCTTTCGCCTTGAAATTAAGCAGGGCTTTTGAAATTGCGCTGGTATTGAAAGAAGTTGATTTATTTTTCTCGCCGATCGTGTGTAACCTTTTCTATTCAAGTAATAAGTTTAATCGAAGTCCTCGAACTAATTTAAATCCCAAAAAACCAAACCCCACCAAAATTCTTGCTGGTGTCATGATTTTCAACATCCGCTCCGATAAAAGACAGAGCCTGAGGAAGAAGTATTATATCTCATGGTAGCAATTCCGTTGGTGTGCAACCCAGCATAGAATGTGGAGAGAGCAGACGCCACCTGTGGTAAGGGGCAGTCGGAAGACTGCCACCAGTGCAGGCAAGCGCAGACAGCATACCTCCCAAGTTTGTTTTCGACAAACTATATGATATACAAATAAAACCAAATGGGCCTATAACGGAAGGTGCGGTTAACATTATCGTTAATGGCTCAAAAACCCAGGAAGGAGCAGGCTGTGGAATTTACTCCCGACGCTTACGAATTGGACTCAAAGGGTCTATAGAGGGACACGCAAGCATTTGCTGCTATATCCATAGCCATAGCTGCAAAAGAGATTGTTCGCAGTAATACTGAGGACAAGACTATTAAAACCTACATGGACAGTAGACAAGCACTGAAAAGTTATAAACTTACAGCCAGGTCAATACTAGAATGCCACAATTCACTGGAGGATGTCGCCTGCAAAAACAAAATTCCTGTGTGCTGGGTTAAAGGACAAAGGATATGCACAGTGCGAAGGTAACAAATTAGCGAATAAATTGGCTAGAAAGGCAGCCGGTTCAAACATTATGGGAGCCGGCCCTTCAAACCTACCTATCGCGACATTGATACGTATGATAAAAAAGATCACCCATGAAGACTTTAGGCCAAGTGGAGCGAAACAACTAACTGTCGATTGGCCAGGGAGCTACTGATCAGCAAAGACATGCATGGATATGTCAAGGAATCATGGCGGGGGTTCTGACTGGACACTGCCAGCTAAGGAAATATCTCTACACAGTGAGACTATGTGAGACACCTCTATGCAGAGGCTGTGAACAGGAGGACAAATCAGTAGAGCATCTGCTCTGCGATTGCGGCGGTATTTCGAAACTAAGGGAATTTTTTCTCAGAACCGCCTCCTCGGGCACATCTCCGCGTTTTTTACAAAACTAGGCTGGGCGATGGCCTAGATGGATTGATTGGCCCAGGGAGGACGCACAGGGGGGCACTGGGGCCTAAGTGCCGTGGCTTTTCAAGGCCACCTTTTCACCATTTCCAGAGAGATTCCCAGCAATTCCAAATTAAAGTTTAAAATATCACTCCAATAAATAAAATCCCACCTACTTCACGTCAATCTCTAAATTGCAATGTGTTAATTATGACTTGTATTGCCTCGGATAAACTTTATATACTGGACAATGTGTCGAGTGAAAAATTTATGTTTCGGTATTGTGCATAAAGCTGTGTTTTAGTAGATTAGTTTTTTTGGATTTTAAAATGATTCACCCACCAACGCAAGAGTATTAATATGAAGTAAAAACAATCATAGTATATAATAAATTTTGATCATCATTTTCGTTGATATTAACATAGCCTCTATTTTTGTGCTTGTAGAGAACTCGCAGCAATGATATATACCATTTTTTAGTAAAAGTTTAAATTATGTGAGCATAGACTTTAGTTGTGAGTTGATCTGGAATACCAATTCAATGTTAAAGATCTTAGTAGTAGCTTAGATTTGCTGGTAATATTACTTATATAGTAATTTAAGAACACACACTAGCTTTAGGGCCTGAAAGTGAGTGTTTTCTTTTTCGTCCATTAAATTTCTTACAAAGAAAGTCCGTTATATCGCTACAAGCAACCCTTTTCGATCCCAATGCTAAAATTTGAAGGTTGTTTTAAAATGTACGTAAGAAAAGCGAACGTGCAAATAAAGTTGAACAATGGAAACCTACACAAAGCAACAAAGAACGCGCTAAATTTAATCTCTTGTCATGTCTTTGTACTTTTGTTCGTTTTTTCGTTCTTTCTTTAGGAAACAAATGTGAAAATTACCGGATTTTGATATAACAAAATTTATGGACTTGTTTGAGAATAATTAATTTCTTTTAAATAAGTATTATAAATGGATGAATACAGTTTCTTCCAAAATTAAAAATTTGTCTCATTATTCGGATACATATACCTGCAGTAATAATAATAATAATAATAATAATAATAATAATAATAATAATAATAATAATAATAATAATAATAATAATAATAATAATATTAATAATAATAATAATAATAATAATAATAATAATCATATTATTTGCTATATTTTTCATCACTGGTATTATTTTTTTCACAGTTCCATACTGATTTGTGTGCGGATTAGCTCTGGGTAGCATTGGTAAAAAGTCACTTGGCGCTCGGCATCTCTAGAGTGTAAATTATGGGGTATGTTATATTATGGCATTTATATTTTTTAAAATTCTTGAGCGTCAAATTTTGCTATACCAACTTTCTCTTCTATTTGTCTACAAGATATTGTAGGCGTTGCTTATGCGTAAGGTAACACAATTATTTATTTTCTCTTCTTGTCTTCTTTGACGTTTGTTTTGGGACGCGCCTGAATATATGTCTAGGCTCAACTGCATTTATTTTTGAACGAGCAAATATATCTAGAAATGATTGGCTTTTTTCCGGATTAATAAAGCGATCGCCAGATATGAGAAATTATGCTAATGATGGCACTTTAAATGTATCACCTAGTTAAATAAACATTCCAGAAGTTTCTTGGAGACTGTCTTTGCATTGCTTAAAAAAGTAAACGTGGAGAAGAGTGTTCCTTAAGCGTCAATCCTGGAACTTTTACTATACATTCTACATATCAACGAACTGTCTGATGTCACTGTGGAGACAACCACACTGTTCGCTGATGATGCTTAGTGACAATAGTCTGGAGGTTGAGTCTTATAACCAGCCTTAAGCGTCGGGTGCTAATTCTGTAACAGTCTCTATTAATTGCTTAACAGGCATTATTCAGCGGATTCAATTAAAAAAAAAACAGGCGTGAGTCTATGCCTTGGCAGTTAGGTTAGGGCGCCACTAAATTTTTAACTAGGAATATATCAATGATTTTTACACATTCAAATCAGGGTAGTGAAATTTAGAAACATACCCTAGATATGACTCTCAAGAGATTTAGAAATCAAAGGTATTTATTACACATACTAACCTACCAAAATAAACATTGGGATTCCCATTAAACTATTTTTTAAATATGAAAAAACTTCCATAACCACCTTAAAGATAATTAATTTTTTTCTTACATTAATTTGGAGTTATGGTAACGTACATAAACTAATGAGAAGATTCTTCTATAAGGTATTCCACCTATATTATCCGAATATTAAATCAAACAAAATAAGATACTAAGTTCTAGTCTAGGTCTTATAACATTAATATTGCCCAATTCCTATTTTGAAATAATTCCACCTAAGCATTGAATTCTTAAAGGTCTGACTACACGCAGTCAATCATGAAACACTATAAATAGGAAGTATTTTGCTACATCAATGAGATAAACGATGAAGTAAATACGTTTAGGTATAGCCAGTGAATATCTACAGGTATAAATGCAGTGATTATTAACCAAGCCTAACCTAAATTAATACCATGGCAGCTACAAAATCAGTAGATCAATAAACAGCCACTCAATAATTATATTAAATCAATAAGAAAATCTGTGAAGTAAATATGTACAGGGAGGCCGAGGTACTGTATCTGGGAAACTATCCATCGTAGAGACTTGCGGCAAAAAATGTAATTACTAAAACGGTCAAGAGAAAAACCTGGAAAATATTTTCAAGTTTCTAAAATGACCACTAGGGGGCGTAACTGCAATCTTGAATCTAAAAAAGTGATGTTTCTGTGAATTCCGCTATTTTAACCTAATAAAAAAATTACACATATTTGAAGTTGAGGATAATGTAAAACGTTTTTGTTTAATGCTTTTTGCTGTATCTCTAAAAATAAAGTGGTGGGGGGTATTCAAAGTTTTTTTTAATAACACCCTGTATCTGCGAAACGGCTAAGCCGATTTTAACAAACTTGGGTTAGTTCAAAGGAGCTATTCTTGGGCTACAAATGTTGTATTATTTAAAGTTTCGTTAGTTTCACATGTCGCCGCTAGAGGGCTATTTTCGATATTTCGACAGAAATGGTTAATTTTCTCAAAAACATTAAATGCATTGATATGATTTTTTTTCCCATAAAAAAGTAGCTAAATAATGGCTAAACAAGCTCGTGAAAACCGCATCTCGATATCTTGTTTCTAACCCAAAATATAGGCAAAAAAATTTATTACTTACGAAAATCCCTTGAGTTTTTTTTTATTATATTTATCTCGAATTTTCTCTTTTTTATAAAAGTTGGGGCCCTGAAAAGGACCGATTTAAAAAAGGAAGGTTCTTAGTGCGCCCGCAAATGCTCGAAATGCTGACCATCACGCTCTATGCATTGCCGAAGCCTCTCATGGGTAGACAGAACTGCAGTTTCAATTTCGGCTTTCGGTATGGTTCGTATTGCAGTACGAATCCGGTTTTTCAGATCAGGGTTATTCATTATATTTTGACACCCACCTGCAGCCGTAATTACAGGCAATACAAAAAAAATTAAATTCAAAAGTTGTGGGTTTTTTTATATATTATCTTTTAGAAATGTCAAAAAAAAAATGCCTGTCAAATGTCAAAAAATCGCATAACCTTAGTTTTTTTAAATAGAACACCCTGTATATTATTACATATTTAAATTGTGCGAAAGAATCTACTCATATTTCATGAATAATGTCCTATACCTATGTCTAACGGTTTTTGAAATATTGACAATTGAAAATCGACCATTTGCCAAGTTTGACAGCTTGTAAAATCTAAACGGCTAAAGATAGAACAAAACGGTTTGCACTTTCCTATATTGGTTTTTCATAAGCTATTGTATGACACTAACTTTAGATTTAACCAGAGGTTAAAAAATCCCGGGTAAATTTAACCTCTTGTTAAATAAAAAGTTAGTGTCATACAATAGCTTATAAAAAACCAATATAGGAAAGTGCAAACCGTTTTGTTCTATCTTTAGCCGTTTAGATTTTACAAGCTGTCATACTTGGTAAATGGTCGATTTTCAACTGTCAATATTTCAAAAACCGTTAGAGATAGGTATAGGACATTATTCATGAAATATGTCTAGACTTATTCGCACAATCCAAATATGTAATAATATACAGGGTGTTCCATTGAAAAAAAATAAGTTTATGCGGTTTTTTGACAATTGACAGGCAATTTTTTTCTTTTGACATTTCTAAAAGATAATATATTAAAAACCATACAACTTTTGAATTTAAGTTTTTTTGGTATTACCTGTAATTACGGCTGCAGGTGGGTGTCAAAATATAATGAATTACCCATACTTACTTTAAAAAAGATGCTTGCAAACCATTTTTAAAATGAGACCACACCTGAGCCTATTGCGAGAAATTTATTGAGTTTGATGTCTATGTATGTTTTGCTTGTTATAGATAATCAACATTGCATCTTACACATGAATATAGCACTAGAAACAGATTTGATGAGTGAAAGGTATAACTTTCCATACTTTCAAAAAATAATACAGTCTACCGGAGAGGGAAGAGTGAATTGAAAAACGTTTTGAAATAATTATAATTGAATAATGCCAGTTATTCCTTGGAAGTGTTCTACATGTATGACAAAGCTGATATAGGTATCTAGTCTAAGGTATAATTTTAATTTTATGTGGGCCTGGTCGTTAACGTCGTTATACTCACGACGTTAACCTGGTGTCATATCATATTCTCAATATGTTGTTTTAATTTTAATTTGTTTTACCTATAATTCCATGTGTTCATTTATATATCGTTGACATCATTCCATGCTCAATAGGCTTTTGGGTAAGAAATTTAATGAGATTATCTACCTATCTATCATATCAACTTATTATGGCCCGCTGCTTCAAATAAGGAAAATTAAAAAATATATATGGAAGCTTGAGCTTTCTTTTAAAAAGAAATGTAAACTACTGTATATATTAAAAAAGATCAAATTAACCAATATAAAAAATTATATGCAGGTCGTTCCATTTAAAAAATCATAAATTTTGTTAATATCACAAAAATAAAACTTTTTCGGGGAAAAACACGCCATTGACCTGTAGCTAAAAAGCTCTATCAAGATTGCATAACGAAAATATGAGGGTTCCCTAAAAAACGAAGATATTCAAAATTACCCTATATATTTGACACTGAGAAAGCCATGACATATTTGACACCAATAACAAACACAATAACTCCAACTATTTTCACGAAAATTTGAAACTCATGAATATTTTTCATTGCATGTTCTAAAACCGAAACTTTCTGAGCGAAATTTCATGAAATTAGAGCAGAGTCTTGTTTAAATTGGGAAGTAAATGAGGTGCTTAATGGTTTTCCAGTATGCTCTTGTATAAATAAGCAGTGTAGACTTCGCTAATACCACAAGAATCTAGTTAGGTAATCTCCGAAATTACGAACTCCACTTTCAAAACCAAATATTTATTCTGTTAACGCAAATGAAATTCGGTATTTCTTGAATCTCGCCGTGCCTTATATTTAACTCTGAAAAGTTGTGAGACTAATGATTTAATACATCATGTAAAATTTACTTCAAGTGAAAATAAAAGAGGCATCAACAAATAGACAGTAATTAATAGTTAAGCCGAAACAAGGTTGAGATAAATCAAAACGATTCAATTATTGAGCATACTAATAAACAAATAAACATTAATTGAAAGCTAAGTCGAAACAAGATAAAGATAAATCAAAACGATTCAATTACTGAGCTAAAAACAATTAAAAACAATTATACTTATTTATTCTTTCCCTTTTTAGAACACCAATACTAAAAGTAATTAAATGAGGCAGGTAAATATGTGTAAAGAAAACTTTTAATGACATAAAATGGCGGAGGTTTGTCACAGCAAAATAAACGTTAAATGTTTAAAATTTGACTTTTAAATGTTTAAAATTTAACTTTATGTTAAGTGAAATTAAATAAAAACGAAAGGAGATAATAGTATATTATTTTATATGGAGGAAAAGTGGTACTTTTCATGGCGCGCTCATATTTAACAGACGAACGGAGTGTAACTTTTCCTCCACATAAAATATGCTGTTTTTTCTTCAAATGTCGACGAATTAATGCAAAAATATCTCTTTTTAATAGTAATAATAATAATTATTATCAAAGATAAGTTGGTTTGCAAGGCGGCTTAGACCGGTATCGGTGAATAGGCACAGGTCGTTGCTATAGTAATGTAACATAAAGCTGTCAGTGGACACTGTCAACATTAATTATTTTTTTAAAATTGCGTCTCCGATTGCGTTTTAATTCCGTATTGATAAGCAGTTATTGAGTAAGTTCGATTAAGTTAATAACCAATTTGTTCCTAAATTAGTGATTTTTAGAAATGCAGTGCACAAATTGAATTATAAATATAAATTTTAGTTTAATAATTCTTGAGTTGTTGACGTTTGCTTTGTTGTTTGTTTGTATCTATGTTGCTATGGTAACCCTTTTACCTCCGCCGGCGGAAAAGTGAAAAGTAAAGCTCCGGCGGAGGAAAAATGAAACTTCACGGACGCCTACACAGTCGAGTAATGACGGATTTACTGACGTTTGAAGAAAAAATAGATTATTAAAAAAATAAGCGAAATTATAAAGAAATAGAAGATGAGAAAATTATTTGCTGTTTAAAAACAACAAATGATATGGGCAATAAACAACTACAAGATTACGATTCGAGTCGCCAATTTGAACAGAACTTCTGTCCAAAATTTGTTTTTGAGCGGTTATAATTTAAAGCAAATAAATACAAAATAAAGACTTATTCATTAATGAATAATCTTAAAATAATTAACTAGAAATGAGGCAATAAAGCTATTTCAATTGATCAAAAAAAATATAAATATGTGACAAAGATATTTTAATTAATCTAAAAATAACGATGACACGTAGGTAAAGATAAATTTAGGAAAAAATATAAAGCCAAAGCCTAAATCTGAGGTCTTGTCTCTGCCATGGTCTGAATCCTGAGCACTCTTTAAATATTGGAAGAAAAATAACTATGCGCTACTCCGTTCACACTCAATGCCATAATACTTTGTTTTTTTCCGCAATTCTCTTCGAAACTTGATTCTAGCCTTGAGTACAGGAACAGATCAATTTTCTAACCGCTATTTTAACTTCAACGGGAGAGACGCTACAGCTTCTACGTCTTGACAAAATGCGACTAAAACGACCAAAAGAGTTCTTAATCCAGGCTGGAAAAGGGAAATACAGAGTACGCGAGATATTTCCTAAATATATGTGCAAACAAATGAGAAAACGGCCTAATATATTGGCGACAGAAGCAGATGTTAACTAGTTAAATGCTCGTACCTCACTTCTTCAACTTCATCCTTCTACTTACCTTAAATTTTTCCTACCGGTGCGGCGCGGGCAGGGAGAAGAGAGTGGAAAATTGCGCGGACGCGGAATGCATTTGTGAGGGTCAACAAATGTTCTTTCTTTATTTAACATATGTTGTTTACATGACATTGACGGAGATGAAGATATATTAAATTTAAAAGTTTGAAAACGTTTTCCTTAACGGAGAGTGGCAACTACCTATATTTCTAGTGATTGTTTTATATAATGGAATCTACAGAAAATCCAGGTTCGGACTAAGGAGTAACTGAAGTGCGATGCTTTTAATGCACAAATTGCTCTGTTTACCTGGGGTGAAATAAATCTATTCGGGTTTTAATTATGGCTAAATCATACTAGAACATACAGGATGTTATCACAAAACTACACGGTGAAAAACGATAAATTAATATACTTGTTGGAATATTTCTCCAACACCTATTCTGTAGGAGTAAGATCCTTTCTACTCCTTCACGAAACGTTAAGCCTCACCTAATGTTTGATAAGCAAACTATGCACCAAGGCTACAAGAAAACATGGGTATATGTAAAATATAATATGTAAATAAAAATATCTAACAAATATCAAAGCATATGAAAATAATGGACCGATCTTCTCCAAACACTTCTTGCTAAAACCGCAGGAACGAAAATAAAAGGCAATACTCTACCGAGGCGGAGTTTCTAAAAAATTGCATTCACACACAAATCGTATATATCCACTTTCCGTTACGAATGAGTGCTTGGCAGATTCAAATCATGAAAAATTAGTTGACATATTTAAATAGGTTTTTCTACGACTGTGTTCGTATAAAACTAATTACAATATTATTATTTGCTTTTAAAATAAGTAAATAATTACCGAATGAATTTCAAACGAAGCTGATATCTATTGTTTGTGTATAAAACCAAAAAAAAAAACAGTCGCAGTTTCCTGCTTTCTCTATCTCTGTAACCTTAAATATTCAACTCTGTTGTTACCAGTACGGTTCGAATCGTAACTTGAAACTAGGTATAAGAAAAAAGTTAGGTAGTAGGTCTAGTGGGAGTATATATACGTAAACTCAGAATAAACAGCATCTTACGGAATTGTTGAAATTACCATAACAAGTGTTTGGTATGAAAAAATAAAACAAAGCATTAATTTTACTGGCTTTTACAGGCCCATATATAAACGTTTAAAGTCATGGCTTCCTTCAGAGCTCGAGAGGAAGTTGGTACTATATACAAAAGAAGGCCTTTTTATTATCAATGCTTTTCGGTTACTTAGTTTTTGATATTCACGAAAAATATACTAAAGTAACGTATTTTGAAATAGTTTTCCTCAATGCATTCAAACTTAAAACGAATTCCTCCTGACCCTGCTAATTTCGAACACAAACCATATTTCAAATCGAGTATGCATGCAAGAAAAGTTGGCAACGCCAAAGTTTGGAAACGCTCAGCCATGAAAACCAGACGATGCAGAAAAACAGTTGAACATCGATTAATGCGGATCACTTACTGAAATAATCCTGAATCGACTATATGAAGGTCTATTTGTTTCAGCAGCTGGATATGTATTTTGCTGAATCCAGAGAATTTGTAAATAAAATTAATATGTTTTTGTTGTGTATAGTGCATTGGATAAATTTTGTTTTTTTTTATTGACGACCAATTTTCAACCAATCATATTAATTTACTATCGAATAGGTTTCCTCAAAATCCATAAAAGCCCTGATTCCATCCGCAATAAAAAGCAGGATTTTTATCATCATTGTCAATGTTAATATTATCAACGTCAATGTAATGGAAATGTCATTAATTAATAAGCCTGGAAAAATTTAGATGCAGTTTACCAGACGGTATCAATAAATTGATAAATTCTGCGAGGCCGGTACACACGCGAGCGATGCAAATGCAGAAACTGCCTTGTTCTTAAGAAACTGGGCAGTAAAAATAATTTGGAACATTACTGCCAAAATGGTAATAGGAAAGTTCTTTCAAGAATATAATAGAATAATAAATCCATTCTCTGGTATTGAATTTCAAGGACCAAGAAATACCAGGAATGCTAAATGAAAACACTGCATCGACTTCCAGAAATGCGAAAATGAATTATTCCTTTTTCGAAGAAGTATTCAAATGAAATTTTTCCATAAAATTAATAGTTTTCAACTAGAAATTAATAACGAAGAAAATAAATAAGGGCAGACTCAGTGTGCTCCTATTATGCAGAACTCACAAAATTGGGGATAAGCATTACGCTGAGACAAATATGTATCAAATGCAGGACAGCCACAAAAATGCCCTGTAAGGTTTTGTAACAAATTATTAGACTACCGAGATATAATTATAACTTCTGATCGGTTCTTCCAAAGGACCAACTCTTATTGGAAAGCATTTGGATCGTCTTGGTACAAAAATTCTTCCTTTGGAAGAAATACATTGACAACCTGGAATAAGATGTCAGCAGAAAAATGTGCCCTGGAAACTAAAAAGAACAACAGTTATTTTCCACATGGCCAATGTAGGAGTGAAAGAACAAGAACTAATTAAATTCAGTGGTCAGAGCTGTACTTCCTATATCTGCATCTAGATAAAGAACGTCAGTCTAACAATATTGTTAAAATCAGGGTACAACAACAACATTATCACAACCATCTCCGGAATCACCATGTATAATGATTACGGTTGCGGCTGCCAATTCAACACATGCTCTTATAATTCCTATTTCAAATAGTTGTTAAAGAAAGATTCTTCTTAGAATATTGCTGTGCACAATCATATAATTTGCTAGTAGGTAGTTAGGGTTATTTCAGACCAATCCTAGTGATCCCTTATGATTCATAGTCCCCACAAAAATATCAAAACAGACTGCAAAACAGCAAAACGAACAGCAAAAACATTAAAACAGACAGTAAAAACAGCAAAACAGATAGCAAAAGCAGCAAGACAGACAGTAAAATACAGCAAAAACACCACTTGTGTTTTGCTGCTTTTAATGTCTGTTTTGATGTTTATGCTGCCTGTTTTTGTGAGGACTAGGGATCACTAGGACTGGTCTGAAACATAGTCTTAATATCTGCTTTTGCGATTTATTTTTACTTTCAGCATTTGTCTTGTCTCAACCTTATATTTAGCTGGATAAATTACGCCTATATACTAATTAAAGCATTGTTGCCTCAAAGCAAAACCACTCAACACAGGCAAAAGATTCCCTGCGCTAAAACGCTTGTGATTTGTATGTTTGTTTTGATGATTCGTGCTCTTGTAATAACACCTTCGTTTATGCTGACAAAATTTATCCAGTAAAATATAGCTACTAACTGACTTATTATATCATATATAAAAAAATGTCGTTAGAAGTTTTGGTTTTAAAAATGACACTACTGATTGTTATGCCAGTGAAAAAATAATGGCTGATAGTTAACCGGATTAACATGATTTACCTTATAAATACCAAAAAGAGACGAAAAATAACAATTTCTGATCAAACAGGGCAAATTGCGAAAAAAAAAATAAGAACTCAAAATGGTTTACTTTAATAAATCAGTAAAACGGAGTTTTATCCACAATACCGAAACTCCGTTTTAGTGCATGTTGCCGAAGGTTCCAAACCCCAACATAGTTAATAAATCAGGAAAAAGAGTAATGCCAAAACAGTTTGTTGAATTCATATGTAACTAATTGTAAAAAAAGTGATTTGAAAATGTATCTTTATTTCTGCTATACAAAATAATATAAAACGTAGAAGACAAGGCCATCCATTTATTAGAGGCGATTTTACATGGACATACGCCAGAGAAAATTTTACTGTTGGTCGAAATATTTTTGAAAAAAACATTAGCGATTTCCAGAAAAATTATTGGCACTGCCATCAGAAAGTTTCAGAATTTAGACATAGAAGGTCATCGCGGAGCATATGAAAATCACAAGACTTTCAAATGTAAAAATAGATGAAGCAATAAAACCAAATTTTGGAACTGAATTTCACTTAACCAGAGAACCATTGGAAAGAGGTACAAATGTCGCGTTTATAGAACGCCGAGTAATCCCCAGGTTAAAGAAGAATATGATAAACATTTAAAAGCTGCTGAAAACGCCAAAAATGGAATTAAATCAGGAACTAAAAAGCAGGACATAAAAATGATCTTGAAACATTATTTTTTGATTTAGAAAAACTTAACCTCTTTGAATTCAAGCCACCATCATACCTTTATAGAAGACAGCCATGGTTATATAACCTGAGTAATAACGAACAGAAGACACTATTTTGTTTGGGTTGACAAGTTGATCTGAAGCCTGTACAAAATCTAAAAAAATAGCCGCCATTTTCGAATAACTTGTAATTACTATGCTCCAAAATAAATCATATCCAATAAATTTTCTATTTAATAGCAGCATCAAACCAGGCATTCTACACCAAATGATAACCTCGATGGTAACATTAATGAATTTATTGCAGAAGTTGACTTTGATTCTGAAAATTATTAGTTTTATCAAAAAAAGTCTATATTTTTATAGCATTTAGTTATACATTTTGTTTATTTACCCAAGGTAGACTTTTTGGTGCTTACAGAAGAGTGCTATTTGTTTTTAGCTTCTTTAGTCGTTTTTATTATTATAGTTATATGCCACATAAAAGACTATTATATAGTTTATTGGAAAACATAAATTAAATTTGTTTAATAATAGACAGTTATAAACTCCGTTATACTTACTTGTTTGACTAATCGTATTATAGAAGAAAGGACAATGCACTATATTTTTAAAGTTACGGAAATATTTATTTTTAAGTTACGGAAGTTTTCGAATATAAATCCTGGTAGTGCAAGAGTCTGTTAGAATCTATTTACAACTAATAAAAATGACGAAGAGGTAAATTTTGCTAGAGTCAATCACCTGTTTTTTTTTCAACTTTTTAATAGTTAGAAAAAAAAATCCAGCCTCTTTTTCAAGGTTTGACGTATTTTTGACTGGCCTCTCAACAACTTACGTGTAAAGTACCAGTTCCATTTTTTTTTAATACTAACTTGTTTTGCTAAAAAACACTGCTTCTTAAAAATGGTCGTTTGGCGGCGCGTTTCTTTTTCTATATCACCATGCAGTTGCAAAGGCATATACACTCACAACTTACAAAATTGCCATCGTCCATAGGAATTATAAGTATATACCGCCTGAATAGGGTCAATAATCTTATTTCTAGAAAATATTTTTTTGAGGCAAACTCCATTTTGCTTTCAAAATTCTTCAATAGAAGTTGGCAATCTGATGTAATAAAGGCTGTAAAAATTACCTACAAACAATAATTATACTGAATTCAATTTGGTAGGTATTTATTTGATATTTCCTTACGACACGGCATTGTTGCAAATGATAGATGAAATATGGGTTAAATTAACGACCTAAAGGTCCCGCATTTATTTTTCTACTTAACCGACAAAATTTCGGTGAAATTATCGGGGATAATTCACTGATCGACATTATTCGATAACGATCTAATCAAAACGAGCTGATGAAATAAATTTCCATCCGCTAATTCGGATTATTTACTGAAGCGATTTGTGTTTAATGGCAGGGACGTGTTTATTTGGGTGTATACAGAAAATTTGGATTACTACCGATTATATTTAATTTGTCAATTTACTTAACAAAAATTTAGTGCGTATGCTGAGTAAGGAACTAAATTAGAATTATAAAAGGTGAAATGCTTATGGTATATAAATACACTTTTTGTTGCAAATTTTCTTTGATATGTGAAAGTTGACAATTATAAAGATATTGTGAGTGAACTACTCAATAACTACAAAGAAATGAGATGTGACGTCTCTCGAAATTCACTTTCCGATCTCTGATCTCGATTTCTTCCACCAAAAATTTATGGTCAGTCTACGGCGGACATGGAGAAGAGCCAACCAAGATATTTCTGCCATGGAAAAACAATGCAAGGCAAAGGAGTGGCATTATTAGAGGATTCTCTAGAATCAAAATTTTGCCGTAAAACGTTGACTATAACATTATGTGGTGCATTTAAGTTTAACAATAGTGCATCTATCGCTATATTTTGCTAGAAAATGACAATGTTTTATATAAAAAAAAACTATGTATGATAGAAAATATGTTAGGTCATTTTCAGATTTTTCGGGAAGTTTTGTACAATTCCTTGTACCTTCCTTTGTCCATGTCAAAAAAACTTGTTAACCAGTGCTATCACGATTACCATATAAATGCAATATTGCTTTTCATTGTTAATTTGACATACGTACGTATTTTTTTTTTCTTTTTGATAATGAGGGGAGGGGGGGAAATGCTCATACACGACCTGAGAGATGTAACTCAGAACAGTAGTTTTAGAACCACCCCGGAACTCCTGTTAAGTATTACTTCAGGATGGCCCCTTTTTCTTGCCTCGTGATAGGCTTCTCTCCTTTCCTGTTCCTGTTCTCGCCTTAGTCATAGGCTTATCTGCTGATTTGCTCTTGTATATTTGGCACTTAATTTTCTCCTCCCCATTCTCGGTTGCCTTCCTTTTCTTAGTACTCTCGACACGAAGGTGCATACGATATCCCAGCTCTCCTTCTTCTCTATCATCTTCCCGATTACAGTTTCTGGGATGAAACCCCCAACTCTTGTGCGAGATTATCCTGTAGCTGCGACCACTTCTTGCACACGAAGAAAGTGTGTTCAGCCGAATCTTCCTCCTCCCAACAGTGCGTGCACTGATCATCCTTTGCCTTTCCGATTTTCTTCAAAAAACACCGAAAATATCCATGTCCTATTAGGAATTGGGTCAAGTAATTGTTTACGTCGCCGTACTTCCTTTCCGCCCAATCATTCACGCTTCTGATTAACCTTTGATTTCATCGCCCTCTGATTTCACTGCTCCACCTGTTCTGCCATCTCCGGAGAGTATCTTCTCTTTCTTCCTTTTTCTTCACTGCTCTTTTCCCATTTTCATTTCTGCGGTGGTAAATCCTCGTCCTTTCTTCCGCCAGTAGAACTATGGAAATCATGCCAGCGATCCTTGCATGCCAGGGTCCGACACTGCGGGATTATCATCATCATCATCATCATTATCATTCAGCCCTCTGTGTATACTGAGGGACATAAGCCTCCCACATTTCTTCTCATTCCTTCCTATCTTGAGCTCTTTGCATCCAGTTGCCTGCACATATCTTTAGACCGTCCGTCCAACGTGTAGGGGGCCTTCCCTCGCTTCATTTATCCAAGCGCGGTATCCACTCGTCCATCTCCCGTTTGTCTTTCGTGCCACATGTCCAGCCCACTCATACTTGAGTTTGCGATTTTGGATAACCACATCTGTGACGCCGGTTCTTCTTCGTAAATCTTCATTTCTTATATGATCCCGCAATGACACCCCGAGCATGAACCTTTCCATCTTGCGCTATGTTTCCATAAGTTTCTCAGCACTTGTTATGGTTAGTGTTAAGGTTTCAGCACCATAGGACATGACCGGCAACTCACATTGGCCATACACCTTCCTCTTCAAATATTGTGGCATGTCGCTTTTAAATACTTCCGCAAGCTTTCCATAAGCTGCCCAAGATAGTGTAACTCTTCTTGTCATTTCGCACGTTTGGTTGTCTCTTGATATCAGGATTTGTTCACCAGAGTTACTCATCATCAATGAGAATCTGCTCACTGGGAACTAAATTTGTCATATATTTTCTTTTTGAGATATTCATTTTTAGACCTACGTCAGCACATACCTTTCGTAGTTCTTGTAACATATATTGTGTCTTTAAGGCTCTCTGAGAGCAAAAATATATCATCCGCAAAACGTAGATTTGTTCCGATCATCTATATTTAGGCCCTTGTTATACCAATTGAGTTTTTTAAAAGCATAGGTACTCCAAGAGTTTGGGCGATATCGTGTCTCCCTGTCTGACACCTCTGCCGATTTGAATGCATTTAGTATTTTCATGAAGTTTTACCATTATTGTAACATTTTTGTAGATATTGTAAATCAGCTTTGAGTATATGTAATCAACCCGACATTCCTGTAATGCACTGACCATTCAGGTTTACCGTATCAAAGGCTTTTGAAAGTCTACGAAAGCAAGGACTAGTGGTCTATTGTATTCGATGCGTTTTTCAATCACCGTTTTTATGCTTTGCAGATGGTCATTCGTTCCAAATTTGGCACAGAAGCCCGCCTGCTCTAGAGGTTGATAGAAATCCAGTTTTTCTCAAGTCTCGTTGTTATTATTTATGGGAACAGTTTATAGAGGTGGCTCAGAAGGCTTATCGGTCTGTAGTTTTCAAGTTCCGCTATATCACAATTACAATAGCATTGTCGCATTTGTCTGGTATTATACTATTGTAGATTATGAACAAGTTAAATAGCACTGTGATCTTTTCTAGTAAACGCGGGACACCGATTTTTATTGTAACAGCAACTACATTGTCTTCTCCGGGATCTTTGTTGTTCTTTGTTCTCCTTAGCGCGAGCTTTTCATCTATTGTGATGCATGGTAATTCTTCTGAGCCTTGATTTACAATCCCCTTTTTCACTGTCACTATATCCGGTTCTGTGCTAGAGTTTAATATATCTTCTTTTTGGCTTGTGTACAGCAGCTGGTAAAAGTCTTCTACTATTTTTAGGATTTCTTCTCTATTTGTTGTTCTTATACCTTGTTTGGTCTTTAGTTTGATTGTATGTATTTTCCCGATTCCAAGTTTCCTTCTCATAACTTCATACTTTTATGATCTTTGATCGTTTGTTGGATGTGATTTGTATTGAATGCTCTAATGTCACGTCTTATGGCTTTCACCACCTTTTTATTTGCTTCTTTTTGCTCGTTGTTAGCAACTATTCCTTTACTTCTGAGGTCTCTTCTTTCTTGGATCATTTGCCTTGTATTTTGGCTAAATTTTTATTCCTTTTGTGTTTTTATGCAGTATTTATTTTGACTTTCTAGCATGACACTGGTTAATATGTCATTGAGAGTGTTGACATCTTCGTTTGATTTTGCATCGCAGCTTGCCAATCTATCATCTACAGAGCGATGAAATCCCTCTATATCTGTTGGTCTCGTCCAAGGTTTATTTGCTCTTCTTGGCCATTCTGTGGCTTCCTTTATCGATATCAATAACTACTTTAGCCCGTATGAGTCTGTGGTCGCTTCCAGTGGAGAACCTATTCAGTACTCATATCTTTGACGATGCGTTTTTTACCCTCTATAATATAATCTATTTCGTTCCTTGTGTGACCATCTGGGCTTTCCCATGCCTATCTTCTATTTAACTTTTTCTTGTAGAATCTATTCATCTGAAATAGGTTATTCTGTAACAGATAGCCCAGCATTACTTCACCTCTCGTTTCTGCCTGGTAGTCCTAAGTTGGCCAAAGGGGTTTCAGCGGTGTCTTGCTTCATTCCCATTTTAGCATTGAAATCTCCACATAGGATTGTATACTGCGCTTGTTGGCCTGTGAGAGCCGTAGTTATGTCATCATAGAGACTGTCTACCTCTTCGTCATCATGGCTAGTCGTAGGTGCGTATACCTGTATACGCTTATGTGCGGGGCACCTTGTCTCTGCATAGACTCAATCTTCCGTCGATACTTCTCGAATCGCAGTCTCCATAGAGCAATATGCCTTCCGTCGTACGCATTATCAGCTTTATCTTAATAGGTGAGGGAACCCCCACGCTGGTCATGAGTCTGCTCAGCCTTCCGATCACCGATGCGGCCTTGTCCCAAGTTTTCCTAATGTGGTCTTAAAACGTCAGCTTGGCATCTAGCATAACTCTTAAGTATCTTGCCGCGGGTGACGTCATGATGGCTAGTACATAGTACTGTAACGTAATATTACCGAACTGAAAATAATGCAGCAAACTAAAATTATCGCATGATTGCAGAAAAAATATTTGCTATTATTTTCTCGAAACTTATATAATAAGAATATGGAGGGACATGTTCAGTGCCTCATTGGGACCAAACCCAAAATGTAAAGATATTTTGTTGCCTTCTAATTTGCAGACGATTTGAATTTTTAATCATGCATAGTATGCAATGACTAGATGTCGGACTTCTAGAATATCGCTTAAATGGAATAACATTGTATTTGTTTTTAGTTGTTCCAGAAACCCGCCTAGTTGGCATTCCAACAAGTGACATAGAGGACTTGAAGGACTCAATAGCAATCCGATGTGTCGTTAGCGCTAACCCTAAAGCTTCCGTTGTATGGAGGCGAGAGGGTCAAAATCAACCAGCTAGTTTACAGGAATTACTGCAATTTAGTCCGGCGATACGACAGCATTCGGGACTATACACATGTCATGCCAGGAACAAGGCTGGTGATTCTGTACCTATAAGAGTTCAGATTGATGTAAAATGTAAGTCATAGCTTAGAGCTTTAGTTATGCTATAAAATATCCCTATTATTTTCCTCTGCATACCTTGACGAATTGTACAGCATGTTAAGAAGCTATTTTATAAGCATTAATAGCAATATTTTTTAAATATTTCAGTTTTTTTGCTATGTTGGCAAAAACAAATTTGAATGTGTGCCTTTCAACATTTCATATTTTATAAACTTTGATATTTCAATTCGAAATCAAATGATATATTTCCAAAGACAAAATAATCCATGTCTAGAAATTGTCAAATTAGACTGGTAGGAGGAATACAAAAAATGGTGTGTCCTTCAGACTTAGCTTAGTTCTCCTATCTTGATCGCTAATCTTAATCTTTGAAAATTAGTGACTTCCTTGTATGCAGCATGGTGTCCAAGTAAAAAAATAGATTTTCTTCTTAGTATTCTCCAATACATACTGTCTGGTATGGCTAGATCTTAAAAATCACTCTCCTTAAGATCTAGTTTATTCGTTTGTAAACTGTTTGTTTTCCAGTGGCGAAGCGTGAATTTTTTGTTCGGGTAGACAAAGATAATAAAAATTGTTGTTAATGTCAAAAAATGCTTATCAACTATTATTTCTCCATTTCATAAACCTTATGAAATAAAACAATGATAATTACTAATTAAAATACAAAAAATATGTTCCTCACCTTTATAAGCACACGACTGAAGTGAAACTTCTGAAAAATATATTACAAATTGAGTTTTTTAAAGCTTTCTCTCTCAACTTTTGCCCCGGTCCGTGTCGACATTTTTTTCCTTTTTTTCAACTTTTTATCCACAGAAAAACCGCGTTTCTCTAACTTTTTTTTCTAATTTATTTTCTTTATATTGTTTTATAACGAATCACGTTCCGTTTCCGCGCTGGTGGTTCCGGGTTCCACAGTAGGAATATAATAATATGGACATGATGGTGCTTCCAGGATCAAAATAAACTCCCCGGCCATTCGGATCTCCGGGCGCTGGGTGGCCCTGGGAGCCCTTCATTCCGCATTTCACAGACAGCAAAGATACCGAACCAATTTAGAATTTATTTCTGCAACATAAGAGGCCTAAATACAAACATAAATTCGGTACACCAACATCTACAAGCAAATAGACCACACATACTAGCCCTTACAGAAACACAAGTATGTTCTACAACAGCAACTGTGAACTACCCTTATCCTGGTTACGACTTACATACTCGATTTAGACATAAGTTCGGAATATGCCTTTTTATCCGAAGCGACCTTTCATGTCACCGAGAGGTAACACTCGAACCGAACAACCTTGATGTCATGTGGCTCAAATTCACCGCCAAGGGATTAACCAAGTTTATATGTTGTCTCTATCGCCCTCCGAGCGATAGACCCTACCAAAGCTTTTTTTCAACACTAGCTACCACTTTTGACTCAATACAGGTTGATCACCCCAGTTCAAAAATAATCGTTCTGGGAGACTTCAATGCCCACAACACCAACTGGCTCAAACATCACAACAAGACCGACAACGAAGGTAGAGAGGCTGAAGCATTCGCCATCAGCTGCGGGCTTACTCAAATTGTAGACGAACCAACTCGAATCTCAGAGAGGGGCGAATTCGCCGCCCTCCTGGATCTTTTGCTAACCACCAATCCTGACCAGTACACAGTTACAGTTGGTCCGCCATTAGGTACTTCAGACCACAAACTTATTACTACGGTTTGTGAATTGCCACTCATACAGAAGGATCCACCATTGCCTCGCAAAATCTGGCATTACAACTCTGCAAACTGGGACGATCTAAGGGAGTTCTACCTAGATTTTCCTTGGCTCGACGTCTGCTTTGGCGCTGACGACCCGTGAGTCTGCTGCGAAAAGATCACGCAAGTAATCTTCTCAGGAATGGAAGCATACATCCCAAATTCCATCAAGTTACCATCAAAAGGAAAGCCCTGGTTCGACAAAAGATGCGAAAGAGTTGTGGGTAGGAAACAGCAAGCCTACAAGTACTGGCAGCAAAATCAGACCGCTGAAAATCGGAATTATTTTGTCCAAGCGAGAAACGAATGCAAGCGTGTTATCGACGAAACTAAGGACAAACACAATCAAAGGATCAGGAATAAACTTTTGCAATGCCCCAGTGGCTCCAGGAATTTCTGGTCGGTAGCAAAGGCAGTAAGTAACAACTTTACAGAAACGTCTCTCCCACCTTTGACAGACGAACGTGGCACCACGGCGACTACAGCCAAGGAAAAAGCAAACATGCTCGCTAAAATGTTTTCTCCGCACTCTACCTTAGACGTCCCCCAAGGCAAGACTCTCTCCACCATATCGAACATCAACACTGCTATGGCAGAAGTCAAATTTCATCACTGTGATATTCGTAAAATCCTTAAAAATCTAGATACGCAAAAGGCATCAGGACCGGACGGAATACCTGCCATCGTGTTAAAGAACTGCGCCAACGAACTAACACCCGTTTTTTCTAGGCTTTTTTCTCTGTCTTACGGAAAAGGGATTTACCCATCTTCTTGGAAAGTCGCTCGAGTGCAACCTGTTCCAAAAAAAGGCAAGAAAACCACGCCCTCAAATTATCGTCCAATTGCCTTGCTTCCAATAATCTCCAAAGTCATGGAACGTGTAGTCAATCAGCAACTACTCAAGTACCTCGAGAACAATAAAATAATCAGCGATAATCAATACGGCTTTCGCAAAGAGAGATCGACAGGAGATATATTGGCCTATGTCACTCATATATGGAGTAAGGCAATTGAGAACTACGGAGAGTCTCGAGCGATTGCGTTGGATATTTCAAAGGCATTCGACAGAGTTTGGCATGACGGACTGCTCAACAAACTACCGTCCTTCGGACTGCCAGCCTCTCTCTGCAGCTGGCTTGCCAGTTTCCTTAAGAGCCGATCTCTGCACGTTGCAGTCGATGGACACATCTCGGACACATTCACCATCAACGCGGGCGTGCCTCAGGGCGCAATACTTTCACCAACTCTGTTCCTCATCTATATTAATGACCTGCTGACCGAAACATATAATCCTGTTTACAGTTTTGCAGATGACAGTACCCTTGTCTCCCACTTTAGATCAGAAAAACCCTTACCAGCGACTGAGACTCATCACCGTAGACAGGAGCAGATTACAGCAATTAATCAAGACCTGGAGAAAGTTCAAACTTGGGGCGACCGAAATTTGGTCCAGTTCAATGCAAAGACCCAAGCAGCCACGTTTACCAAGAGGGCCAATACAGCGGGCCCTGACATCATTATGGCAGGGTCGACCATTCCTTCATCCTCGTCAATCGGATCGCTGGGTATCTCGGTCAACAGCAATATCAGCCTCCCAGAAGCTTGATGCGCTATTTCGCAACAAAAAACTCTATACACCGCAGCAGTTGCTCTTGCTCTACAAAGCGCAAATAAGACCGTGCTTAGAATATTGCTCACATATCTGGGGTGCCGCACCAAAGCACACCCTAAAGCTGCTGGATTCCATTCAGAAGAGAGCTGTGCGTCTCGTCGGCGACCCGGAGTTGACCCGGAATCTAGATAGTCTGGAACACCGCAGACATGTAGCCGAGATATCTCTGTTTTACAGATACTTTCACGGCAGATGTTCCCAGGATTTGGTCCGCCTCATCCCGCCCCTGGAGGCTCCTGTCAGACAGTCACGATAGACGGCAAGAGCGCATCAGTTCGTCGTACAACTGGAAACACCTAGAACATCGCTTTACAAGAACTCCTTTGTCTGGCGCACTGCATCACTGTGGAACTCACTCCCAGGACATCTGTTTCCCACTAATTACAACTTACAAATATTCAAGAGCCGTGTCAATCAACATCTTCGCACACACACCGCTCATCGAGCGCCATAGGGTCTCCCTTTAGTGTGTGTGCCACTGCCATAAAAAAAAAAAACTTTAATAGCCTTCCGGCCAATTTTTTTGCGCTTTTTTATTATTTTTTTTTTCTTATTTGGATTTATAATACTTTCGTTAACTTTCCGACCAATTTCTTGTTTTTTTTTCGTTAATTGTTTATTTTATTTTATACTTTTTATAACTCTCCGAATATCTTTTTAGGTTTCTTTTTAATTCTTTCCCATTTTTCAAAAAATTTGATTTTTTTGCCATAAAGCATTCTTATCTTATCTTCCCATTTTTGCCATCCCCGGTCTCGTAGCTGAACTAATGCGCCTTTTTTTCACCAAAAACCGCGTTTCTCTAACTTTTTTATTATTTTCTTTATTTCGTTTTTCTACTTTTAATTAACGTCCCTAACAATTTTTTACGTTTTTTTTTTAATTTTTCACATTTTTGGAAAATTTTTGTGTGCCGTGGTAGGTGGGGGGAGTTGACTCGGTAACACAGGGTCATCGCTTGTCAGATTTTTGATCCGAGGCTTCGTTGCAGAGATATCGGCAAAAAAACGATTTTTCCCCAAAATCCCCCCTTAAATTAAAGCCCCGTTTCCATGTAGCTCTTCCCATTCTCCCGAAATTAATTATATTAGTTTTAGGGGGTCCAGTTTTCGTCCAGAAACTTCTTTTTTCCCCGGCTACATGTCCTAAAAATTTCAACTCAGTAGCTTTACTGGAACATGCTTAATTAAAAAAGGGCGTTTCACTTTGATAACCGTTTCATCTTTCACTTTTTCTGACTACCCTCGCTAAAGAAGTTTCACTTCAATAAAATGGTAACATTCTGTGCTAGTAAATATAGAGAGGGTAATAATACATATTAACATATAACAGTAACATACATAAATATTAAATAAAAACATATACATCGCTTACAGCAGTCCTGAAACAAAACAAAACTGAAGTACCGCAGCCGACGACCATATCAAACGTTCCCGTAAACGGTATACCGCAGCAGCATAATAAAAATAGCTGGTCAACTACGATAGACAAAGCGAGTAATGTCTTTCGACCCCGAGAAAATCGCGGACGTACGCTGAACGCCGGGATCAAAGACATTTCCGAGACCTCTGACTCGGAGCCTGTCGCGTCGCCTGCTTGATGCGTTTTTGGATTAGTGCAGAAGACAAATCTCGAAATGTCTTTCTGAGGTCTGGGCATTCTAATTAAGCGGTTTTTATTTCGTTTGGAGATTCATAGACATATAAGGAGAGCAAGTCGGTGGTGTGTTGTGTACCTATTACGGTTTTTTTTAAATGTTAGCTAAACAGCAAGTACAATTTCACCAAATAAATTAATGGCAAATAAACGGTAGACAATTTTTGGGTAGACAGTGTCTACCTTGTCTGCTCCTACGCTTCGCCACTGTTGTTTTCAACAGAAAGTTGCAGTACTTTACACTAAAATGATATATGTACAACTTTTCGATTAAAACCATTCTAAATTATCTAAAATTCGTGTCACATAAATTAATATCAAATAATGATATATTATTGTCCGAGTGCTCAAAATGTAATAAATAACGTAAAGTTATAAAAGTAGCTTTATGCTGATTAAACAGTCATATTTTATCCCAGACGTAACTCTCAACTCATAAATTTCACGTCGGACGGGCACTAATAAATAGTCCCAAGCTGATTTTGCGTAAAATTATGATTTCTAAATATGCATTTAGTGCGTTGAAGGTAATATGCCGTAAGATACGGCCCTCTCGAGGTATATCAGAGATTTTATGAAGCAGTAATGTGCAAGTAGTATTATAGCGGAGGAAGATGTAGTGCTGAAAAACAAACAGCAAAATAATCTACGATATTCTCAAAAGACATCGGTGCAAAATTGTTTAACCAAACAGTAAATAAATCTGCTATTTATTAAAACTACATCGTTTGGATATTAGAAAAATTCTCTATTTTCTTGCCTTCTTCGATCGTTAAACAGAGTTGAATAAATATCATTATCTATATTTTTAAATACGTTAGGTTCGTTACATTGAGCAAAGTGTAAGATATAACAATAGTGTTCGCTATACAAATTCGGAACATACTCATCAATGAGTTCTGGTTCAGTCGAAAGAGGTCAACTGAATAAAATCAAATTAAATTGTTCTCAAGAAAACACGATCGACAAGTCTAAAAGACGCGAAAAACTACATCTATCGGGTGCTTTGCGAGTGTGACAACTCATACATAGGAGAAACAAAAAGGCCATTGGAAGTACAAATGAAGGAATACAAAATCAATATCCAAAGAGGCGAAACATCAAAATCTAAAATGGCGCAATTTGCTTGGAACAAACAATATAGAATTCAGTGGTCAGAAAAGACGGTTGTTCATAAAGAACAACAGTTGTAAGAACGAAAATTCATGGAAGCAGCATACATGGGGCAAAATGTGGGATTGATTAGTAATCCAATAGTAAATATCAACAGGTTTTGGAAACCTCGTTTAAATTCCATAAAAGGTCTTGAACGAACCAGATCAACATCTTGTTAAGGGTCAAATGCCTTCACGGCTCACCACACGTTTCATTAGTATATAAATAAAATCGTAGTCTAATAAGTTTTATCAATATTCACCTAATAATGATGGAAGATACGATACAAATGAATCGAAACGTTGTGATTGAAGAATAAAAACATTGGAAGTTCAATATATCTAAAAATGTTACATTACCTATATCCATATCCTATGAAAATATTTTTCTCTTGAATTTATGAACATCGTGAAAAAAATTGGAATGATTTAGAAGATTTGAGATTGAATTTAAACACATTTAGGTCAATTTCTTGCTCTGAGGAAAAGGAAATTGAAAATTAAGTAAAATCTAAGACAACTTTGTCCTAATAGCCATAATAATTTGACCGCCTTCTATATATGAAATATGTGTAAGTGTATCATATGACGAGATTGCAACATCGAAATTATTTATCAATTGAGACAAAGCTGCAAAATGATCTATTTATCAAAATTTATTTATTTATTTTATATGAGATTACATGCGCTCCTCTATAAAATATGTAGGCATTCATCGATTATGTCTGTTTTTCCAATAAATTTTACAGACGTAGAAATTTGCGCTTTTTTATTCGATTAACCGATTATTTTAAATAACTAATTTTGTCGATATCGACTATTCTGATCAATCGATTATTTCGATTAGTAATTTTATTTTAAACATATAATTTATTAATCGATTAATCGATTCGAAAACTCAATGTTTAAGATGAATCAAACCAATAGAAATAATCGAAACGATCGCTTAATACAAATAAACCATTAACCGATTATTTTGCCCACCTAATTTTTTGTTATATTGGAAAAAAACTAGAAAAATTCGAAAATTTAAGGTAAAACAAAAATAGGGGAAATATTCCCGAAGTGGTAGAAAAAGTGTGCGACGCTTGTGAAAAGCACTTTTCATAATAGTTTGACTTATGACACTCACCTACGGCTCGTCATAAGTGTGATAATTGCTATTTTCAATTAGTGATGCAAAGTTTAGTTGCTTTGAAAGATTTGTAACGATTAGTTACTTTGGATGCCAGGACTCGTTATTTTGGACTCGTTATTCGTTACCTTAGCGTGATTCGTGTCTTTTGTCGAAAAGTATAAAGTGCAAAACAAAGTAAAAATATCAAATAGGTACTAGTTAGTTAGTCGTTATTAGTAATGTTACCTTTGACCTCCATAATATATTGCTTACTTTATTACAGTAAACAATTAATTATAAGAAATAAAAAAAATTTTTTAAAGAAAAGTGAAAACTTTATTATTGAATACTTTTGCTATCAATCAGTATAACTTAAACCTACTTTCTAAAATAAACAAAGAAGATATAATAATCACATAATCATATTTTTTCATAAAATTAAATGTTAAATGCAATAAATTAGCCCTAATTAAATCTGCATTACAATGTAAACATATATATGTTACCACTTGCCACGCTTTGGAAAAAAATCTCTCACGTGGGACGTAAGCCGCAACGATACTTAAAGATTTTTTAGCCATTATTGCAAGCCAAGGATATATCTGTTATCTCTCTTCCCACCACAGGAGAGGATCTTTTTTCGATCTAAATGTTCCTTCTGTGTATATTTTTATTTCAGTAATTGCTATTCAATATTGTTGAGCTGGTTAGGACCTTTGAGCATTTGACAGATTTGTCATATTAAGTCATCAGCTTCTCTGAGCTTTTTGCTTCTCTGTATGTTTTTCTATGATTCAGTGCAAGTATTGAATTGACTGTGTGGTTTGTAAATCACTTTCAGGCTCAGTACTATCTATTGCTTTTTTGTGCATATTTTTACAAGTGTAACCACCTCTTCTTGAAACCTATCCTTATCCCTCTTTAAATATTTATCATTTCAGCTTTGAACTTTGGGTCAAGAAACGTCGATATTCCCATTACTATAGGTGACCCTAAAACATGAGGTCATCGACGCAAGAAAAGAGTATAATACATTTTTACCTAACTGATTTTCTAGTTGCAATTTCAAGCGGTCTAAAGATAACACCTAATAATCCTTTCACAATAAGGACTATTTTGGAAAAAGTCCAATAACTTCGCCATAGCATTATTCGTATTTAAAACAGCGCTATAACGAGTCCGAATGAGTGTACAGAGAAGCGGTAAATCTGAGAGTTCGTTTATCGTTATTCGTGACTTCTTTCGCGTGACTTATTAGTTTTAGTACATAAAGTAAAAAGTAACTAAACAGCAAAAAGAACGAGTTTTGTTTACAGCGGGTATTAGTTACTTTGAGCCCTGGCAAGTAACGCTTACTATGTAACCCTTACTCAATAATTTTACATCACTATTTTCAATATTTGTTGCATAATATACTGTTGATAATTATTCAGCTTTAAGGCATACCAACGATCTTACCATGACTAGAGACATTTTGAATATAAAAACTTCTCCGTTCTCGTTGGAAAATAAAGCAATTAATTAATACATCAATTCAAACAAGTTGGTAATTACTTTACATAAAAAAAATATATTTAACACATATTAACACATATGTTGGTACAAGTTTCTTTCAATTCCCACTTTAAATTATTGCATTTTTTTTATTTAATAATAAAAGAAATATACCAACATATATCGTCACAGTAAGAAAAAAACGTTGTGTCTGTTAAACATTAATCTTTTAATACTAAAGTACATTTTAATGCTATAAGATATGGTGCAATAATAAAGAACAAAAAAGCATAGATATATCGCTAAAGTTAAGTCTCAAAAAGTTTAAATCGAGTTACAAAAAACTATCATAATTACACGTACGACATTTTTCTTCTGAGCGGACGATATGTAATAAGCACGCTTATTTAATTGCTCATTTTCTTTTTATAGCCAGTCATTGATTTCCACCACCCTTAGAAATATATAGTGTAGTATTGGATCTTATTTTCTCGTCTTCATAATCTGTCCCATTTTAATATTGTTTGCTTCGCGGCCGGAGATACTTTCGCTGTTGCCAAACCGCCACATCTGCAGTTTTCTGTCCAAAATTGTACGGTTTTTGGTGCGCAGGATTTATTTGTTATTAAAAATATTATCAGATAAACATACTTTCAAATTTGTTAAAGAACGAAGGAATGTACTTTTGTGACAACAATTCCAAAAAATAACATTTGGCTTTTTTCCAAAATTGACAGGTACAAATAAATTTCCGTCATTATATATTATAAGTAATTATATTGCGAAGGGAATAGACTTTTTCAGACATACGTGCGTTAGCAGTACTTATTTAGCTCGTAAATTATCTATATAAACTTCGTTTTGGATTCATGCTGTGTTTTCAGTTTGTGGGAGAGGCAGCTGATGGTGTTTTTGAACGATATTACACTCAAATTTCACGTAATTGCAATCTAATAACTATAATGGGAAGGGAATAGGCTTTTTCAGATATACGTGTGTTCGCAGTACCTATTTAGCTCGTAAATTATCCTTATTAACTTTTTTTAATCATTTCGTGTTTTCAGTTTGAGAGAGAGACAGTTGATGTCGTGTTTTTGAACAACAATACACTCAAATTTCACATAGTCGTAAACTAATAAATATAATGGGAAGGGAATAGGCTTTTTCACATATACTTGCGTGGTCGTAAAGTATCGATATAAGGTTTTTTTGGATTTAATAATGGACTCAAATATCACATAATCGCATTCTAATAATTATAACGGGAATGGAATAAGCTTTTTCAGATCATAAATCAGCCCCTTTGCGTCCATTGTTGGACATAGGTCTCCCCCATTGTTTCCCACTCCCTCCTATTTTGAGCCGTCTGAATCCAGTTGCTACAAGTTCTCTTTATGTCGTCAGTCCATCGTGTCGGTGGTCTACCTCTGCTGCATTTGTCTATACGAAGTCTCCATTCCAGTAGCCTTTTAGTCCGTCTATCATCCTGCATTCGAGCCACAGCCCAGTTCCACTTCAGTTTAGCGATGGATATGATAACATTATTAACGCCAGTTCATCTGCGTAGGTCCTCATTTCATATGTGTTCTCTCAGGATCACACCAAACATCATCCTCTCTTTATCTGCATTACTTTGAGCTTCTTAGCAGTTGTGGTTGTTAACGTTGAAGTTTCGGAGCCATACGTCATAACGGGCACCACTCATTGGTTAAAAGCTTTTCTTTTTAAAGTGATTGAAATGTCGCAGCTTCCGAAAATGCTGCCCATGGGAGGACGATTCTTCTTTCCAGTTCACGCGTTTGGTTATCTCTGCAAATGCGTATTTCATGGCCGAGGTATATATAACTATCCACCAGCTTAATTTCGTTCGTACCAATGTTTATATTACCACTGGGAACAAGGTTTGTCATAAATTTTGTTTCTAGCATATTGATATTCAGGCCAACTCTCGCGCACACCCCCTGTCGATCCCGTAGCCTCAGGCTTATGTCTCCGAGGCTATCGGAAATCAATACTATATCATCCACAAAGCATAAAACAGTTAGGTTTTTTCCATCGATCGATCTTTGGTCCCAATCGAGTTTCTTGAATTCGCTTTCCGTAACTGTGATGAACAACTTGGAGGACAACGTATTGCCTTGCGTTACACCATAACCAATGGGTATGCGGTTGGTTATTTCATGTAGCTTTGCCGTCATTGTTGCATTTTTGTAGATGTTATGGATAAGTTTGGTGTATCGGTAATCAATTCTGCATTCCTGGAGTGCCCCCAAGACCGCATCCAATTCAACGGTGTCGAAAGCCTTGTGAAAGTCGACAAAAGCCAGGGCCAGAGGCCTATTATATTCGATTGTTTCCCAATCAATATTTTAATGCTCTGTAAATAGTCATTAGTGCCAAAGCCGCCACGGAAACCCGCCTGTTCTACAGGTTGAAAAAAGTCGACCTTGTTCTCTAATCGGGTGGTTATACTTCTGTTGAGCAGTTTGTAGAGGCGACTCAGAAGGCATATGGGTCAGTAGTTTTCCAATTCAGCAATATCTCTCGTTTTTATGTAATAGGATTATGTAATTTGTTTTTGGAGCGCCTATTTTGACTGCGTCAGAGAGTGCATTATCGTCACCTGGTGCTTTGTTGTTTTTGGTTTTTTTCAGAGCCAGTTTTATTTCCTGTGTTGTAATATCCGGTAATTCCTCTGAACCCTGTCAATGCCTCTTTCAGATGTCAAAAGTTCTGGCGCTTAGCCCATCTTTCCTTCATCAGGGTGACGACTTTTATATAGTAGTTGATAAAATTCCTCCACAATGTTCAGTATTTCTTTTGTGATTGCCGTAATTTTTCCTTCTCTGTCCCTCATTTTGCATATTTCTCTTTTCCGCTTGTAAGTTTAATGCGAAGTACTTTCATAGTTTTATTATTCTCTATAGTGTGCTCGATCGTTTTTCTCTCATATCCTCCGACATCCCTCCTTATCGCTCTAGATATTTGTTTATTCATTTCTCTCTGCACCTTACCAGTGGTTACCGCTTCATTTCTTCGCCTCCTTCTCTCTTGCATCAGTTGTCTTGTTCTATCGGTGATTCTTGCTTCCCTTCTTGATCTTGGGCAATATTTTCCTTGACCCTCCGATAGGGCCGCAACTATAGCATCGTTCAAAATATCCACACTGGCCTCCGCATCCGGCGCTTCTAGCAGATCGTCGATGCATAGCATCACTGGAATTCAGATATGTCTGGTGGGGGTTGCCCCAGTTGGCTGCTTGATTTATTGGCCGTTTTATGGCGTTCTCTTTTTAGGTTAAGTGAGATTTTGGCTCTTACTATCCGATGATCACTCCCAGTCAATAATTTATTCAACACTGATACATCTTTGATGATCTGTCTTTTATCAGTTATTATGTAGTCAATTTCATTTCTTATCCGGCTATTCGGGCTCTCCCAAGTCCACCTTCGATTGAGTTTTTTGCCAAAAAAAATACTCATAAGAAATGAGTTGTTTTGTAGCAGAAATCCCAGCATCGTCTTGCTACGATCATTTCTGCCCTCCGAACCGAAGCAACCAAGCGGAGTTTGCGATTATCAGATTTCAACACTATTTTAGCATTAAAATCGCCGCACAGAAGTGTAAAGTGTGTCCTTTGATCTTCCCAAGCTCGACTATGTCCTCATAAAAGAGATCAACTTCTTCATCTGGATGGTCAGCGGTTGGTGCGTAAACTTGTATAATCTTGACACAGTATCTCGCATTTAGTCTGAGTGTTACATAACTGACCCTGGATGATATTTTTAAACGATTTGATACTTGTGTTACGGCGTTTGAGGACCATAAAGCCAGTTCTTCCGACAGAGACGTTTTCTTCGCCGGCATAATAGATAGTGTGTCCAGATTTCAATTTGTACAGTTGTTCCCCACGTCAGCTAACTTCGCGGAGGCCAACGACGTCCCATTTAATATGCTGCAGTTCGACCTCCAATTCGCTCAATCATTCCTCGAAGAGCAAAGACCTGACATTGTATGTCGCTATTTGCAGTGACCAATATTTGGATATCGCTCTCTGTGATGCCAGTTTTTTGTCCCCCCCCCCCCAGAATCCATGGGGCAGACTGATTTACTATCAGTGCGAGATTCTGAGCAGTTATCTCTACTCGCCTGGGGTACTAAAGTTGTATCAATTGGCACTCTTTCATAGGGGGTATTTAGCCCTAAAACACCACGCTGGATAGACGGGTTGGTGAGTTGTAAATTCAGCCGCCCATTCTGGGGCAGACGCTGCCGCACAATCGGGGTCAGACGATGCCGGTTGAACTTTTCTTAGCTTTGCCTTCATCACTTCGAGACCTTACCGGTATGGGTGGCCCTACCAGTAGCTAGGATACCGCCGGCATCGCTCCCTGGATGAAGACTACTGAGCCCCTCCACCAACGACAAGGTGAAAGTTCATTAAAGAAATACGTTCGTTAGTAGTACCTATTTAGGTCTTAAATTATAGATAAAAGCTTCCTTTTAGATTCATTCCCTGTTTTCAGTTTGAGGGAGAAACAGCTGATGTCGTTTTTTTTGCACAACAATACGCTCAAATTTAATGGGAAGGGAATACGCTTTTTCAGATACTCTTGAGTTGGCAGTAACTGTTTAGTTCATAAATTATCCATATAAGCTTGCTTTTGGATTCATTCCGTGTTTTCAGTTTGAGGGAGAGACAGCTGTTGGTGTTTTTGAATAATAATGCATTCAAATTTAACATAATCCCATTCTAATAAATATAACGGGCAAGGAATTGGCTCTTTCAGATATAC
>MU183208.1:39057-61450 GCA_016904865.1 Pissodes strobi | reverse complement strand
CCTTTTGGATTCATTCCGTGTTTTCAGTTTGAGGGAGAGACAGCTGAAGGTGTTTTTGAACAATAATGCACTCATATTTCACATAATCGCATTCTAATTAATATAACGGGAAGGGAATAGGCTTTTTCAGATACAAGTGCGTTAACAGTACCTATTTAGGTCGTATATTATCGACATATGCTTCCTTTTGCATTCACTCCGTGCTTTCAGTTTGAGGGAGAGACAGCTGATACGCCCAAATTTCACATAATCGTAATCTAATAAATATAATGGGAAGGGAATAGGTTTTTTCAGGTGTACTTGCATTGGCAGTACTTATTTAGCTCGTAAATTATTTATATAAACTTCCCTTTGAATTAATTCTGTGATTTCCGTTTGAGGGAGAGACGGCTGATGGTGTTTTTTAATAATAATGTGCTCAAATTTCACATATCGCATTCCAATAAATATAACTGGAAGGGAATATACGTGCATTAGCAGTACTTATTTAGGAATGTAAATTATCGTTATAAACTTCCTTTTGGATTCATTCCACGTTTTCAGTTTGAGGGAAAGGCAGCTGATGTCGTGTTTTTGAACAATAATACACTCAAAGTTCACATAATCGCATTCTAATAAATATAACGGGAGGGGAATAGGCTTTTTCAGATGTACGTGCGTTTGTTGTGCGTAATAAATAAAGGTTTTAAGTAAAATTATGTTACTCTAGTTCAATTGGTTTAGCAGTAGTAAGCTGCCGCTTTTTTCAACATGACGGCAGGCGATTAAACCTCTTAAGTATTGATGGAGAGCAGGTTAGGTCTAAATTAAGTGGAATAAACGAGTTAAAATATTGCATAGTACAGTTTACAGCACTATTCATACTAAAATGGGTACGGCTTCTATTAATTGCGAGCATATAAGAATGCATTGTCAAGAGAATGCAATAATACTCAATATATGGCTCCCAATCAATGAGTAGTAAGGAGATTTCAGTACCTCTACGTTTGTGAACGTCTCATTATTAAACCTGATATTCTAAGATTCGTCAAGATGTTCTTCATTGGATTACTAAGTCTTAGTTCGTTGTCAAACATATCCCTGCACCACCAATAACGTAACATATAAATAGAATTGGAGCGTAAAGTTCTATTTTTTTTTTGCTCTGGAGAATGTTGGATTTTTGGGCCCCAAGTTGTTAATTTCTATTGTATTTGACTCACCGCCATTCTGCCAATTTGTTTATTTCATGTAGCAGCTGTTAGTAGTTTTTTATTACGCATGCGTCATAATCAACGATTATCGCACGCTGCAGCGTGCTTAAAATGATGTTTATGATGCGCCTACTTTTTTAAAGGTTGCTATAGAAATATTTGATCATGTCAAATGTGACAGATTAATATATTCGTCAATATATCCCTTAAGTTTAATATTTAAAACATTTTTGAGATTATGATGCATTCGTAATAAAAAAAGCGTATGATATACGTGTATAAGAGGCCTTTAAATATCTTGCGACTTACAAAACACTCCGCTTCGCGTTGTGTTTTGAAATATGTCGCGCGTGTTTTAAAGGCCCTCTTATACACTTATATCAGAAGTTCAGAGGTTGGCAGTATTCTGGTAGCTAGGGGTGCTCTAGTTCAGGTTAAGAGAAGCAGGTCAATTGCTTTTGTTAGAAGTGCTCATAATTAATATAAAGGTTTAGGGGATAGCCACAGCGTAGCTGAGGTAAATGTTATGTGTTTCGATGAGAATAATCAAAAGCCGTTTAAGGTAGGGACTAACAGGTCAGGTAAAGAAATGATTTATAATCAATTTAGGTTGTTGTGATTTAAGATATGAATATTATTTAAGAAAATGTCTATAGGATCAGAAGTTTACAGGTTGACATTATTCCAGTAACTGGGAGTGCTATAGTCCAGGTTAGGAGAAGCAGACCAATTGCTCTTGTTAGAAATGCTTACAATTTTAAAGGCAGACATTGAAAATACTCATAAATAATATAAAGGTTTAGGGGATAGCCTCAGCTTAGCTGAGGTAAATGTTATATGTTCCGATCAGTTCAAGGTATGGACCAAAAGGATAGGTATAGAATTGGTCTGTATTCAAGTTCGCTCATTGTGGTTTAAGCTATGAATACTACTAAATATTCCATTCAAAACACCAATGTCCAAATATCAGTGAGTAGCCAGTAAATGGTTCTGGCCAATTTGCTGATGTAAAGCAAAAGTCTCCAAATTGAGCTGAAAACGTGAAGAAGAACTTGAATATGAAGAGCTGAACGGCTGATTCATTTTAGATCAGTAAGGTGTTCAGTGATTTAGCACAATCTTATAGAATTATGTTGTCGGTTAATAAAGAAAATATTGAGTTTTAAATAGGCATATCCATGCCTGTGCTTTTGTAGTTTTAAGAATTTATTTTAATAAAAATATATATTTTTATATGGTGCATACGTTTTGCATATATCAATTGATTGTGGATACTAAAAATTTGCCAATATATGATACGGTCTGATATGCATGCGTTGAGACCGAAAAGAGCACTTCGCATGAAAAATTTCATGTTAAAACGATATTAAAATCATAAATGATGGCTTTTGCTCAAACATATTGGATATCTCATAGAAAAATTTCCAATTGCATGCTATAATTTATTTTCCAAAAGCACGAATACATTTCAGATATTATCCTACGTTTGGCATTAGGATTTATGATCGAGAAGTCGAAGAATATTATTACAGTAACTTAGAGGAGAGATGCATTGCACTACACAACTAAAAATATTAAAAGTCGCTTAACCTAAACTTATTTCATAGAAGTTTGGTACCTATGAGAAAATATTGAATATATTTTTCTAGAGATATTTCATTCCATGCAAATCGTTACAAAAAGTGGGATAGTAATGCAGTAGGTATATAGATCCTCTAAATTATATCTAAAATTAGAGCATTTTTCGGCAGCGAAAATTCTCGAGTTGGAAATTCAAAACTTTGTGGATGTTTTGAATTAGCCCTGCCTGTATGAATGGGAAAATCATCAAAAACTTTGCTTTTTAGAGGCCTTCTAATTTTAGCAGAAAACTGAATCTAGCTTTGAAATAGATTTGAAAACTCGTACTTAGTGGATTATGTTAACCAGATAGTTTCACAGGCGAATTTATAAGATAGTCTTGAGATAAAACATACATTAAGGCTAGCCTGAGAAAAGTGCTAAAAAAGTATTTAAAAAATTTTAAAACGCTACTTCATGAAAACTTGGCAATTAGGTTTAGGCTAAAATAAACGGCTTTGAATGTCGAGAACTAGAAAAATAAAAGGAATATGATTTATCAAAGAGGTATGCTCCATCAAAAATAAATGATTGGCATATCTTGAATGAATCTTCATCGAAACCTCGATCGAAACGATGAAAGTGAAAATTTTTCTTATTCTCAACGTTTTAGAGGCCATATAAATTCAGTATAGAGCTGACTTTAGTCTTGAGGGAAAGTATGTAAATCGTTTTAGACATTCTTCGTATATTATCTATCCCAACTGCGCTTCAATAAGACTGCTCTCCCATATTTTACACAACTTTCCCACCAGGAGAACTTGGAGTAATAAGGTTCAAGAATGTTATAGTTTGGGTTAAATATAATCCATATTGATTCAGATTCTTGCCATGTGGTCAACTATTCAGCTAATATTAAATTAATGATAAAGAATTTATTGAATTTCAGACTAATAGAAATCTATTTATTTCAGTGCTATTACTATTGGAAACCATGAAAAGCCTAGAGTCATTTCTAATAGATCCTATGTTTTATTTAGGCATATGCATGGTTAATTGAATAATAAAATCGTTCCAAGAAACAGTAGATTATTAGGATTTCAATATTATTGGTCGTAAATACAATTTTCATTATAACCAATATTCTTTGTTGTTGACGCAATCATATTACTTTTTGTTTGAAATATAGCTGTGCAACTAGATTGTGGAGTGGTGCGGTGAAGCACCTGCCGCTTCAAAAACTCGTAAGGTCAACAGAACGATAAGTTTTTTTCTGTTTATAAACCACTTTTAAAGTGAATCTTTACGATAGAAGATACAAAACTTTGGTTTACTAAGAAATTTATTTTTAAAGGTTCACCTTTTAGAATTACTGAATGAGAAACGCGTTATCTAAATTTGAGTTCCTTTTAAACAAAAAAAATCTTAAAACAGTGGGTTATAAATAATTGCAGTTGGAAATATATTAATAATAGCCTTGCACTAATTTTTCTTAATTTTTTGAGCTCTTACATTTTTATAAATCTGATCACGTTCTTATTTCCACTTGTTGCTATTACGCCAGATTCCCCTATTAACGGTTGCCTTTCCAAATTACTTAAATTGCATTTGATGGCAACAATACTAAGCCAGCATCTGTTTACCTTTGGTAAAGTACAACGTACGAAATTTTAATCATATTATGCTGCAAAGTTAATATAAATTTAGCCTTAGACTTTAATAAAATAATTATTCTTTATATTTGAAAAGCTGTTATTAAAATTTAACAATGAATATTTTAATTATAATTTTTAGGTTGACTTTTAATGGTATGCATTAGTTATGGGATGATCTAAAACATGTTATTATAGTCGGTGTTCTACAAGCGATATGAAATCCATCATAAAATGCAAGCATTTACGACAAAACTTTTGAAACATTTTACCTTTAATATCCCAACGTTCTATCAGCGACAGCCCAGGTTGCAATTCTGATTTTTAGCGTTTTTCATTAAATCGGTTTTAAAAGTTATGAGTGGAAACTTTTCATTTTATGTCTTTGTTTTCGAGCGTGTAATGAGTTCGGAATTTTTTTCTGGCTTTAAAGTTTACAGGACTTTATCAAGCTAGCGAAGAAGTTGCTTAATATGATCATGATTATGTCAACTATAATGTGCATCTTAATTAATTTAGAGAAAACATCAAAAATAGCAATGAAACGGAAAGGAAAAATAAAGGTCCACAAAGACAAGCGAATAAAGAATTTTTTCCCCGTAACGATCTCGATGTTTCAGAGACAAAATGTGGCAGTTCTTTAGTTCGTAGTGTTTTGTAACTCATAGAATCTTTAATAAATATAATCACAGTTGAGATATAGGCTAATTAAACGACACCCACGCACCAGTCCTGTGAATGTGGTTTAAATAATAATTTAATTATTATCATAAATAAGAAACTCTATCACTCAGAAGAAGCGTGTGATGTTTCGTAGTAAGATAACAATATCTAATTTTTATAGCTTAATAGAGCAATTAGCACAGATTTTGAAAAATTTTCTAATGTCTATGCTTTTAAATTATAGTTCACTCTCCACTTATAAATTGTAGTATCATCGGATATTTTGTCTTGTGTTCAAGGCTACCAACTTTTAACTATTTTGACCTATTAAGCTTTTCTATAGATTATCAATTTATTCCTCAATGCTCTGGGCTGATGTCTCACACTCAGTTAAATCCCTCTCTTGAAATATTCTCCTGAAACCTGAACTCAAAAAGTTAACAAAATAAAAATATGTTTGGATGTTTTGACTGAAAATTGATACTAAAATAAACACATTTAGTCAAAAATAATAAATTTTGATTCTTGGAGGTTTTTTGAAAAGTGCGTTATATTGAATACTCTGATTATAAGTATTCGTTTTGCCTTCTTGTGAAATTCATAAAAACAGTAAGGTATACAGTTAAAAAGTATTACATGTTTTTTCATTTGTACTGACTTTTTTAGATCACATTTCAGAATTGAAAGGGCATGAGGGGTTGATGCATTATATCATAAAAAATCTACAAAAAGATACATTTAACAGTCTATTTAGTGGTTCGCGCAGTGATCCGATAATATGGATTTTGCAACGAGTTCCATGTCTCTCATGCATTATTTGTATTTGGATATTGAAGGTTCTTCTTGCAAAATAGTTGATCCAAGAGGAACGAGTTTCACATCACACCACTGGAGGATGTTAATTTTTCCATCAGATCTTTCAGTGTATTTAGATAAGGCTCTTTCCTAACAAGTTTGTTCTATTGTTATTGGAATAGCTTGCGGAAATCTTGGTTGCATGATTGTCCCAATACCATGGTCTTTTTCTAAAAGGTTTCTAGGAGAGGAACTGAATATCTGTTTATAAAAATATGCGATGCTTCTAAATGATTCACATAAATATCCAGGAAGATATCTATATTCAAGATTCTTCTTTCAAAATAGCTGATGCAAGAAGAACGATTTTCATAGCACACCACTGGAGGATGTTAATCTTTCCATCAGATATTTCAGTATGTTTAGATAAGACTCTTTCGAACAGCTTAGTTCTATTGTTATGTAAACAGCTTGCGGAATTCTTGGTTGCATGATTGTACCAATATCACGGTCATTTCCTAAAAGGTTTCTAGGACAGGAATTGAGTATATGTTCATAAAAATATGCGCACCTTCTAAGTGATTGACAGAAATATCCTGGAAGATGTCTATACTGAAGATTCTTCTTGCAAAATAGTTGATGCATGAAGAGTTTCATATCATACCACTGGAGGATATTAATTTTTCCATCAGATTTTTTCAGTGTGTTTAGATGAGGCTATTTCCCAATAGCTTTGTTTTCTTGTTATGTGAACAGCTTGCGGAATTCTTGGTTTTATGATTATACCAATACCATGATTTTTTTCTAAATGGCTCCTTGGAAAGGAATTGAGTATCTGTACATAAAAATATACGAACCTTCTAAATGGTTCACAGATATATCCAGAAGGTATCTATACTCAAGACTCTTTTTTTTTAAACAGCTAATGCAAGAAGAACGAGTTTCATATCACACCTCTGGAAAATGTTAATTTTTCCATAAGATCTTTCAGTGTCTTTAGATAAGACTCTTTCCAACAGCTAAGTTCTGTTGTTATGTAAAAAGCGGAATTCTTGGTTGCATGATTGTACCAATACCATGGCCTTTTCCCAAAAGGTTTCTGAAGGAATTGAGTATCTGTACATAAAAATATGCGAACCTTCTAAATGATTCACAGAAATACCCGGGAAGATATCTATACTGAAGATTCTTCTTGCAAAATAGTTGATCCATGAAGAGTTTCATATCATACCACTGGAGGATGTTAATTTGTCCATCATATTTTTCAGTGTGTTTAGATGAGGGTCTTTCCCAATAGCTTTGTTCTATTGCTATGTGATCAGCTTGCGGAATTCTTGGTTCCATGATTGTACTTTTCTAAAAGATTCCTAGGAAAGGAATCGAGTATCTGTACATGAAAATATACGAACCTTCTAATGCTCGGTTTCTGAAGTACCAGATATCTAGTGCATAAAGTTATGAAGCCTATAATTACTATGGTTACAATTGTATTAACAATCGTCTATACTCAAAATTCTTTTTGTAAAATAGCTAATGCAAGAAGAGCGAATTTCATATCACACCACTGGAAGATGTTAATTTTTCCATCAGATCTTTCAGTGTGTTTAGATAAGGCTCTATCCCAACACCTTTGTTCTATTGTTATATGAACAGCTTGCGGAATTCTTGGTTGCATGCTTGTACCAATAGTATGGTCTTTTCTAAAAGGTTTCGAAGAGAGGAAGTGAGTCTATGTCCAAAAAAATATGCGAACCATCTAAATGATTCGCATAAATATGCAGGAAGATTCTTCTTGCAAAATAGCTGATGCATGAAGAATGAGTTTCATATCACACCACTGGATGATGTCAATTTTTTCATCAGATCTTTCAGTGCGTTTAGATAAGGCTCTTTCCCAACGTTTTTAAAATATGATCTATTGTTATGTGAACAGCTTGCGGAATTCTTGGATTCATAATTGTACCCATATGAAGGTTTCTAGTTAGGGAAATTGAGTATCTGTCCATAAAAATATGCGAACCTTCTAAATGATTCACAGAAATATTCAAAATAGTTTATACATGAAAAACAAGTTTTATATCATACGACTGGTGGATGCTAAGTTTTCTATCAGACCTTTCAGTTTCTTCAGATGAGGCTCGCTCCCAAAGTTCTTAAAATGTGTTTAATTATTAGATGAACATCTTGTGGAATTCTTGATTTCATGGACTTTTTTTCTAAAAGGGTTTCTAGTAACGGAATTGTGGTAACTATCTGTCCATTAAAATATACGAACCTCCCAAATGATTGATACCTTGCTACACCCCAAAATCTAAAATCAACCCAGCTAGTGTTGAGCACACAATTTTTTTTAAACCTTCAAGATTGGGTTTACCACGCACAAATTGTTTGACACTACATATTCCCGGGAATAGTATCATTTGATCATCGATTGGGCCTTTGGCTTTCTTTGATAGGGTTAGACAAGTAGTATCTCTAACTTTCTCCATGATAGGTCTGACTTGTGAAAGCTTATTTATCTCTTTTGTGATATTCTCCTGAAATATCATCATCAATAACTACTTGCAAGTGGTTTCCAATTATTCTTGAGACTATGGCATACATATATTTTAGAAGTGGTATTAGGGTAATTATTCCAATGTTAAGTGTAAGGGCTTGTTATGTAGTGGCATGTATTTTATATTTGCAGAGTGGCGGATTTGTTGAAAATTATTTTCGTCAAAATACAACGTAAAATAATCAGACACCGAAACAATTTACCTTCATCGCCGTACCAGTAATCATTGGAATATCAAATTGCGTTCTAGATATAGCGTTACATTTTTCCAAGCGTATTTTGACTTGGTCGATTTTTTCTTCTATCTTCTTAATATTGTGTTTTACACACTTAAAGATAAATCGCCATCAGTATCCCAATCCAGTTCATCATTTTGCACTCCATAAGATTTTTATTAAATAAAACTTTCAGATCTTCTTTTTGGTCTTCCTCTTAAACACCTATTTCTTCTTGGTCTTCACACAAATTCGATTATTAATATTATTCTGTCTGCTCCATTTTCGTCAGAAACAACAATCTCTTCACTGACTCTGTAGCCTTCTACCTGAGACGAATCAACTTTTAATATTTTAAATAAGAGATAGAAAAATGATTTTGTGTCCACTGGGTTGGACATAGCAAAATTTGAAATTGTCTTCATATCATCCTCTTGTCCAACCACTTACACGCAAGAAGTTTTGGGTTATGCATAAGTACAAAGCTCTGCTATAGACATTTATAGAAACATATAGCTAATAAACTATAATACATACAAATATGCCAACAAGTTGCAATGGTAAATTCATAAACGATAAAAAGCAGCATCAAGAGTTTCTTTCATGGACGCAGCCATTGCTAAAATAATAGCAGAAAAGAGTGATAGACTAAAGCGCGCGTTCAATGGTAGTGGCAATATAATAATATGATCATCGATCACGATAAATGTACTACTTGCTCAGTTAAGTTGCTGAAAACTTGACGAAATGTAGCCAATTGATTCTGGCTCGTCCTCCCTCCTCATTTTCATTTTGATTTATTCTTGTGACGTCACTTAAAATTGCAGATTTACTCACCATAGACCAGTGTTGCTAGATGACGGATAGAGAATCATTGTCGCAACCATTGAAATGAGTCATGTTTTATTCTACGCAATATAGTTATGGTTTCATTTCGGATTGTAATAGATGGCCTTCGAAATTTATATTTATAAAATTATAAGGTTATAAAATAGAAAGGTTTGGCTCGGCTTGAACCGTCTGTCGGGCTGGGCAGCAGCCCGACCGAAACGGGCCGGCCCGTGCAGGGCGTTGGCTGGAGACTTTGTGGTAGCTTAACCAATTGATTTGTCTTGGTTATTATATAAAAAAAGCAAAATCTTTTACTTGCCCTATTGGATAGTCACTTGCAAGTTGAAGAGCTTTCAAAAAACATCGATACAGCTCTAACTTAGCACAATTTAAAATGTATGATCGACTGCAGATATAAGACACTTATTGAAAATAACTGTAACGCATATCGAATTGATGAATTGATAAAAGGATACACACCCATCTTATTTTTCCCATAACATTCTCCTAACGCTGATATTGCGTGATTCTTCGTAATAATGCATATAAGCATCATTAAAACCAGCCTACAAATAAAGGATTTAACACAAAAATAACTATAAACATTAATAATTTATCCGAGAATTAAATCACAAATTCACCGAAATAATATATCAAGCACTTTAAAAATCAATAAAATGTATAAAACTACGTTTGAGTATTGTTCGTATTTCCACAAGCAATTCAATAATTCTCTATGTCAAAAGTATTTAAATAATAACCGGAGTTTATTGCGATTGTCATTTTCAGTTAGAATCAATTTATATATCGGAAACAAAACATAAAAATGGGGCGAATTTTGCAGTGAAATGGAAGAGGAGAAATTTATTGCTGTAATTTTTTAAACCTGATCAGACGCAAATTATTATGAAATTGCATATAGACAATAAAATGATTAATGCAATAACTTTAATATGCAGGGTTTTCCCGTATTTTTTGCCATCTACCTACAGCGTTTAATAGTATATTATTTTATATGGAGGAAAAGTGATAAGCGCTCGTGTTTAACAGCCGAACGTAGTGAGGCTAGTAATAGCGAGCAAGCCATGAAAAGTAACTTTTCCTCCAAATAAAATATACTGTTTTTTCTTCAAATATCGTCAAATTAATGCAATAACATCTCTTTTTATTAGTAAAGATAAGTGGGTTCGCAAGGCGGCTTAGACTGGTGTCGGTGAATAGGCATAGGTTGTTGCTATAGTAATGTAACATAAAGCTATCAGTGGACACTGTCAGCAATAATTATTTTTTTAAGATTGCGTCTCCGATTGCGTTTTTATTCCGTATTGATAAGCAGTTATTGAATAAGTTCGATTACATAATAACCAATTTGTTCCTAAATTAGTGATTTTTAGAAATGCAGTCACAAATTGAGTGATAAATACAAATTGTAGTTTAATAAATCTTGAGTTGTTGACGCTTATTTCGTTTTGTGTTTGTATTGTATCTATGTTGCTATGACAACACTTTTACCTCCGCCGGCGGAAAAGTGAAAAGTAAAGGATCTCCCACACCGGCGCGGAACATTCGCTGCCGCGGCGGACGCGGAACCGCCGCGGAACAATAGTCACGGCGGTATATGCATGGATTCACACTGGTTTGTGCGAATTCCGCAACGGCGGCGGTAGTGAGCGTCGTTTCGCTCCAAGGTCTGTTTCACACATACACGGCGACCACGCAAACGGCACCGTTTAAACGGTGCCGTTCCATTTTGTTGACTTTTCACACATTTCCGGTTTGTTTTCTAATGAGTATGGAACGTACACGTGTTATAGCAATGATGATCTTATATAGTCGCATGAAAAGAAAAAAGGAAATATAATTGAGGCGTTTTTTGCAAAAACCCCATATGTAAATTTTTTTTGGAAATGGACTTGCGCCATCTATGGGTTGATATATTAATTATCTACGCCCCTGCGTGAAAAAATTCCGGTAAAATCACAGTAGTCCAAGATAGAAGCAGTTAAAATATAGGTGGTTTTGCATAAATATCATATGTCAAGGTCAGTTTTCAGCAAAAACCCCAGATGTCCCAATGGTGTTTTTGGGGGAATTTAACGAAAATTTTCTGCAGAAAACCCATATGTCGAATAAAAAATGACCCCCTGAAAAAAACCGAAACGAAAAAAAATATTATTTTTATTGCAAAATGTGTCTAATTTTATAGTTGATAAATCGCAAATATCTAATTTTTCATAAGCCAACTATTGCTCATCTAAATAACTTTTTATATTACTTTTCTCGAAAGCAGTAATTAATGGCAAATGGGGTTTTTGCAAAAAACGCCTCAATTGTGTGGGTACATCCTATAAATATGGAAAAGAAATAGTTCGGAGCATTTTATGTCCTTTTTGAGCACCTTCTTTTGTCCCAGATAACTGGCCTTTCTTCCACTAACGATATAAGATGATCAATAAGAAACTATATCTGCGTTTTCCATTTTGAACGCTATTAAGACAATACAAATGCCAATGTAAAATGTAAATACGCGAGAAAAGTAAATAAACCTGTACGGCAAGTGTGAAAGGTTCCATATAATTCAGTACTCGACTGAACAGTTCGCGCCGTTCAAACGGTAACGGTGACCGTCCAATTTACGCCTCTTTCAGACGATACGGATTTTAGCCGGTCCGGTTTATTGTAGTCCAGTAGTGCATTAAACTAATTGTCACAAGGTTTTAATGCACCACTCACGCTAAAACCAATAGAACCGGACCGGCTAAAATCCGAAAGAGGCCTCAGGCCTGTTTCACACATACACGGTGACCGTCCAAACGGCGCCGTTTACACGGCTAAGGGATGCATGAAATATTGAATGCTTTCACATGCACCGGAGACGACCGGAGCCGTGAGTGCGGCAAAATTTTACCGTGATGTCGCCGTGGCTTCCCACTGAATTGGACGGCCACCGTTACCGTTGGAACGGCGCGAACTGTTCAGTCGAATACTGAATTATATGGAAGCTTTCACACTTGCCGTATTTACGACGGGTTTATTTACTTTTCTCGCGTATTTACATTTTACATTGGCATTTGTATTGTGCTAATAGCGTTAACAATTGGCAACGCATATATAGTTATTGATCATCTTATGTCGTTAGTGAAAGAAATACCAGTTAAAAGAAGCTGCTCGAAAAGGACATACATTGCTCAAAACTGTTTCATTTCCATATTTATAGGATGTACCCACACAATTCTATTTCTTTTTTTCCTTTTCATGCGTCTATAAGATCATCATTGCTATAGCACGTGTACGGTCCATACTCACTAGAAAACAAACCGGTGTGTGAAAAGTCAACATATTGGAACGGCACCGTTCAAATGGTGCCGTTTGCACGGTCGGCGTGTATGTGTGAAACAGGCCTCAGTTTGCCCCCCATATAAAAAAACAGCTCTAGTTTTCCTTGTGTGGGTGTGCAAAATTTTATTTGCGGTGTGCAAAATTGTGCAAAATGTGTGCAAAATTATGCTTCATTTATTTTTGAAAATTGTTTAATACGGGGGGCAAACTTGACCGACCCGTCGATATGGGTAAGGTCTCATCAGGTACGGCTTTAAAGCAAATGCTTCATCTCCAATTAATACATAAGGACATGGAAGATCTTGTCCAGGAAGCGGTTTAGGATTTGGAACATTCATAAGTCCTGCTTCAAATCTTCGACCCATACTGGACGCTTCAAAAATTCCCCCATCACTATTTTTTCCATATCCACCAATGTCTACACACGTAAATTTATAGTCAGAATCTACAATGGCCAAAAGGATAATTGAAAACTTATGTAGGTAGCAAAAATGCTTTGATCCAGTTTTTGGTGGACATTTTATTGTAACATGTTTTCCGTCTATACTACCAATGCAGTTTGGAAAATTCCATGTCTCTTCAAATTTCTCTGCAGTAGTTGGTTCTAGTAAATAAACTTCCTCCATTCTTTCGCAAATTGCTTGACATACTTCTTCAACAATAACACCGACTGTTGAAAATCCTACCCTGTAGCTATGGCCAATAGTGGAGTAACTGTCGCTGCTTGCCAGAAACCTAGAATAAATACGAGTGTTATTTTATCGTATTGTATCATATTATCTTATATATCTACTTTATTTAGGTATAGGATTTTCAATTACTGTTAGTCCCAGGTACATCTTTCTAAAATTTTAGCGAAACATGCAAGTGTCAAACTTTGGAAGTGGCTTCTTTATGACCGACAAACTTTCATTCTGTGAAAATATTTGGCGTTTTCCTTTGCGACGACTCCAAAATTTGGGGTGTCCGATAACAAATACCCCCTCCCCAAATTTATCGGACAAGTTCATCACTTCGTTTTGAATATTTTTTTCTAACAATGCTGAAAAAATTCGCTTGGTGGTACTAAATTTCATGACGTTGTATGGCGTCATAAATAGGACAATTTAGTTTTACGACCTCCAAGCTACTTTTTTAAAATTGTTAGAAAAAAATATTCAAAATGAGGTGGTGACCTTGTTCGATCAATTTGGGGAGGAGCACTTGTTCTCGGACACCCCCAAACTTCGGGTGTGGACTCAAAGGAAAACGTGGCGAAGCCCAACACTTTCACAGAGCAAAAGTTTGTCGGACTCGTCATAAAGAAGCCACTCACAAAGTTTGGCACTTGCATGATTCGCTCAAATTTTACTTCCGTGCACCGGGGGCTATGCGTTATTTTTTATTTTCAGGGGAAGAATTAAAGAAAAAGTGAAATAATTTGAGGGATAGTTATGCAAAGCACATAAAGTCATTAAAAACTACTACAGGTCAAAATGCAAAACAAAAGCTAAATAATTGGCAATGGGCCAATCAGATGGACTTTCTTCGATCTTATATGTCTTTTGCAAGTACTGTTTCCAATATAACAGATGTTACAGGTGAAGAAAATACTGACGCTGAATCTATGCCTGCCAGTACTCAGATCTATGAGGCAACAGAGTCACCTGTTAGAAGTCAAACTCCCCGAGATGAGCCAGATACTCAAGACGATGTGCCTTATACAAACAGGGAAGAAATTACGTTATCTCATGAAAATTTAACATTACCTAATGAGAACACTCGTAGTTCCCATCGAAAGCGCGCAAAAAGATGTAACGAAACTACCGAGTCTCCTTCTCCTACTGACACAGTACTTTCCTATTTATAGGAAAAACATTCTCTAGAGAAAGAAAAGAAAGTTGGTGGTATTGATTTAATTTTTTCAGGATATGCCGCAACAGTCAAAACGTTTTTACCCCAGATGCAAATAAATGCAAAATTAAGATTTGCTCAGTTAATGGCAGAATTAGAATTACAGCACGAGCAAGAAAAAACAGGTGGCTTTTCAAGTTTCCATGCAAATACTAGATGTTCCTCTAGAGTTACTAATGTATCCACGCCCCTTATGTCTCCCACGACTCCTGGTGACACCAACCACTCTACATTCACTCTACATTCTTCTGGAACTTCTGACTCCTGTGTTAGCGCTAAAGACCTCACATTCCCAACAGCTTACAATCTTCCTGACTATCAATCTAGACAAACAAATGAATTAGCTCAGTTTATAAATCAGAGTGACAGCGAATCATCATGACTTATTAGTTATTTTACTAATTATTCTCCAAACATTTCAGTAAATAAATAATTTAAGAAAATTGTATTCTAATAAAGCACTAATGTTGGCGGTAGTTAGGTTATTTCTTACCTTAGAGTAATCGCTAAACGTTCGTCAGCACTTATGGCTTCACTATAGTTAGTATCTGCTTTTCGTATGTCTTCTTTAATAAAGTTTAGAAGTTTGTCAAAACAGTTTGGCATCATTCTAAAATATTTGTAAAATCTCTTTTCATCTGCGCGTAACTGAGGCATTAAAGTGTGATACTCGCCATATCTATTACGAAGTTCATTGATTTCATGAACCCATTTCCTTTTCTTTTTTCTGAGAAAAGTTTTTTCAGTTTCAGCAACTGCCAATAATAGTAAAGCTTCTTCGTCAGAATCAGACGAGATCATTACGATAATAATTATTAATAAAAATTTTGATGGAACGTCGACATGAGAGTTCAAGATTGCTATGCCAAAAAATATTCGCTGCCGCGTTGGTGTAGACAAACATGTTCCGCAGCGACAACGGCAGAAAATATTTTGCAGCGAAAAGTTCGCGGCCGCCGCGGTAGCGAATGATTCGCGTTGGTCTGGGGACTCCTTAAAGCTCCGGCGGAGGAAAGACGAACCTTCACGGCCGCCTACACAGTCGAGTAATGACGGATTTACTGACGTTTGAAGAAAATAGTATATTATTTTATATGGAGGAAAAGTGATACTTTTCATGGCGCGCTCATGTTTAACAGCCGAACGGAGTGAGGCTGGTAATAGAGAGCAAGCCATGAAAAGTAACTTTTCCTCCAAATAAAATATGCTGTTTTTTTCTTCAAATGTCGACAAATTAATGCAAAAACATCTCGGTTTAATAGTAATAATAATAATTATTAAAGATAAGTGGGTTCGCAAGGCGGCTTAGACCGGTGCGCGGTGTCGGTGAATAGGCACAGGTTGACGCTATAGTAGTGTAACATCAAGCTGTCAGTGGACACTGTCAGCAATAATTATTTTTTTAAGATTGCGTCTCCGATTGCGTTTTAATTCCGTATTGATAAGCAGTTATTGAGTAAGTTCGATTAAATAAAAACCAATTTGTTCCTAAATTAGTGATTTTTAGAAATGCAGTCACAAATTGAGTGATAAATACAAATTGTAGTTTAATAAATCTTGAGTTGTTGACGCTTATTTTGTCGTTTGTTTGTATTGTATCCATGTTGCTATGACAAAACTTTTACCTCCGCCGGCGGAAAAGTGAAAAGTAAAGCTCCGGCGGTGGAAAAACGAAACTTCACGGCCGCCTACACAGTCGAGTAATGACGGATTTACTGACGTTTGAAGAAAAAAGTTATTTAGGTACTATAAATACGACAATAATTGTAAGTTTTTTAGTGAACCGCCACGATTTTTTTTAAACAAATAAATGAGTATTGTAAAACTATATGAAAATATCCATTTGTGTTTTTAAATGAATCACCCAGTATAGGGTTGTTTCTGGATTCTACTAGGTCTGATATAGATTTAACCCGAACCGAGAAAAACAACATAAACTTATGCAATAGTTATTTTTCTAGCAAATTAATGATAGGCAACGTCTTTGTCACTTTTCATAGTTAGTTTTGAAGACAGAACTATCAAGTCTCCTATATTCGGAACCAGTAACAAAAGGACTATCTATAATTATTTGTACTAATAAAAAATTCTCACGAGTTATGAAAAACCTGACAATCTTTTATTTTTATTCAAATGCATTTTCATTTTCGACTAAAGTAAATGGAGTGATCAAGAAAAATAGTAATAACTAATAAACTGCAGATTTTCGGTATAGGCCATGTAAAGATGGGATGACAGGAAATGAGAACTGGAATGTGTGGTAGACAAAATATACATGTGATCGACGATGCAAACGTGTGATCGACGAAACTAAAGACAAATGCAATCAAAGGATCAGGAATAAACTTTTGCAATGCTCCAGTGGCTCCAGGAATTTCTGGTCGGTGGCAAAAGCAGTAAATAATAACTTTACAAAAACGTCTCTTCCACCTTTGACAAACGAACGTGGCATCACGGCGACTACAGCCAAGGAAAAAGCAAACATGCTCGCCAAAATGTTTCTTTCTCCACCATATCGAACATCAACACTACCATGGCAGAAGTCAAGTTTCATCACCGTGATATTCGTAAAATCATTAAAGAACTAAATACGCAAAACCATCAGGACCGGACGGAATACCTGCCATCGTGTTAAAGAACTGCGCCAACGAACTAACACCCGTTTTTTTCAGGCTTTTTTCTCTGTCTTACGGAAATGGAACTTACCCATCTTCTTGGAAAGTCGCTCGAGACCTGTTCCAAAAAAGGCAAGAAAACCACGCCCTCGAACTATCGCCCAATTGCCTTGTTTCCAATAATCTCCAAAGTCATGGAACGTGTTATCAATCAGCAACTACTCAAGTAGCTCGAGAACAACAGAATAATGAGCTATAATCAATACGGCTTTCGCAAAGAGAATTCAACAGGAGATATATTGGCCTATGTCACTCATATATGGAGTAGAGCAATTGAGAACTACGGAAAGCCTCGACCGATTGCGTTGGATATTTCGAAGGCATTCGACAGAGTTTGGCATTACGGACTGCTCAACAAACTGCCATCCTTCGGGCTGCCAGCCTCTCTCTGCAGCTGGCTTGCCAGTTTCCTTATCAACCGATTCTGTTCCTCATCTATATTATCGACTTGCTGACCAAAATGAATAATCCGGCTTACAGTTTTGCAGATGACAGTACCCCGTGTCTCCTAATTTAGATCAGAAAAACTTTTACCAGCGACTGAGACTTATCACCGCAGACAGAAGCAGATGACAGCAATTAATGAAGACCTGGAGAAAGTTCAAACTTGGGGCGACAGAAATTTGGTCCAGTTCAATGCAGCAAAGACCCAAGCAGTTACGTGTACCAATACGGCGGGCCCTGACATCATTATGGCAGGATCGACCATTCCTTCATCTTCGTCAATCGGACTTCTGGGTGTCTCGGTCAATAGCAATATGTCCTGGCATGACCACGTTGCTAACATCGCAAAATCAGCATCCCAGAAGCTTGGTGCGCTATGTCGCAACAAAAAACGCTATACACCGCAGCAGTTGCTCTTGCTCTACAAAGCGCAAATAAGACCGTGCTTAGAATATTGCTCACACATCTGGGGTGCCGCACCAAAGCACACTCTAAAGCTGCTGGATTTCATTCAGAAGAGAGATGTGCGTCTTGTCGGCGACCCGTAGTTGACCCGGAATCTGGTTAGTCTGAATGATCGCTGACATGTCCGTTTTACAGATACGTTCACAGCAGATGTTCGCAGAATTTGGCCCGCATCATCCTGCCCCTGGCAACGCCTGTTAGACAGTCACGACAGACGGCAAGAGCGCACCAGTTCGGCGTACAACTGGAAACACCTAGAACATCGCTTTACAAGAACTCCTTTGTCTGACGTACTGCATCACTGTGGAACTCACTCCCAGGACATCTGTTTCCTCCTAATTACAACCTACAACTATTCAAGATCAACATCTTCGCACACACACCGCTCGTCGAGCGCCATAGGATCTTCCTTTCGTGTGTGTGCCACTAGCATAAAAAAACAGAAGATGTCATTGGAAAAAATAATATTCCCTTTACCAAAGTTTATTTTCTTCGTTCGTCATTTTTAAACACCGTGGATAATAAATTTTCGTTTCCTCCATTTCGTCAGCTACCTGATACCAAATAATTGAAATGTTTTAATGTTACTCTTTGATAATTAATTTGTTTGCACCAATTCTACCAAATCTGAATCACCCTTCGAAATATGAAGTTTGGTTTCCGACAAATGTAGCGTGATAAGAGTTTCTAAATATTATTATAGTATAACTGTTAATAATCAGGTTGTAGTAGCAAAATCTTGTGAGAAACTGGCTAATTTAATCTTAGATATACATAAAACTTTTATCATTAGACTTTATAACTTATATTTAGTTATAGAAGATAGAGAATTTTTAATAGTTATATTGTAGATCTTGTGGAAATTATGAAACGTTTCTTTTAGATTTCAAAGTGATGGAAAGTAAGAGTATTGTATCATAATACTGTGGAACTTGTAATGTAAAAGTTGTAGTTTTGGAAGACTATTAGATTCTGTATTTAATGTTGTTATTGAGCAAATATGATATAATCATCCGTATTATAATTTGCAAAACGTTACTTGTTTTTGATATTCGACAAACATTAAAAAGAATGAAGGGTGAGAGTTTTTAAAGAACATTATTTTATAACTTTTTATGAGGCTGTGGTAGCGTTTGGGTTACGTTTGGAACTATTATATTCTGTATTTAATGTTGTTATTGAGCAAAGATGATGTAATCAACCATATTATTATAATTTACAAAACGTTCCAAGTTTTTGATATTCGACTAGTATTCAAAGTGATGAAAGGTAAGAGTTTTTGGAGAACATTATTTTATAACTTTTTATGAGGCTGTGGTAGCGTTTGGGTTACGTTTGGACGCCTATTAGATTCTGTATTTAATGTTGTTATTGAGCAAAGATGATATAATCATCCATATTAATATAATTTACAAAACGTTACTAGTTTTTCATATTCGACTAATATTCAAAGTGATGAAGGGTAAGAGTTTTTGAAGAACATTCTCTTATAACTTTTTATGAGGCTGTGGTCGCGTTGTAATATCTGGCCATTCACTTAGAATCTTTTTTATATCCGTGAGATGTACTTATCCCCATTATTAAATATTATGTAGTTATATTGGTTATTTATATTACTTAATATGAATCAGAATGATGAAGGGTAAATATTTTTTAATGCTAATACATCTAAAGACTTTTAATGAATAGTAAGAAAATTATAGTGAAAAATGATACAATAAGCATTTTATTAATACTCATGAGAAATTATACTTTTTAACTATATTAGATATTAGATTATGCATTTAAAGCTGTTGTTCAGCAAATATGGATATAATCATCGATATTATTATCTACTCGTTTTTGATATTCGACAAATAATCATGGGTAAAAGTTTTTGAAGAATATTATTTTATTATTTTATATGCTGTAGTCTCGTAATAATATCCGGCCATTCACAGATTTTTTTTCTTTTTCATGAGATTTAGTCATCGCCGTTATTTGATTGTATGCAGTTATAGTCGTTATTTATATAACTCAATATGAATTAGTGATGAAGGGTAAGAATGTTTTTATAAAAACATATCTAAGGACTTTTAATTCATAGTTAGTAATATTAAGATCAAACAATAAGTATTTTATTAATAATCAAGGGTATTTATACTTTTTAATTATATTAGATATTAGATTATGCATTTAATGCTGTTGTTAAGCAAAGGTGGATATAATCATCCATATTATTATAAATTACATAACTTTACTAGTTTTTAAAATTCGACTAATATTCAAAGTGATAAAAGGTAAGAGTTTTTGAAGAACATTATTTTATATTTTTTTATGAGGCTGTGGTAGCGTAATAATATCCGGCCATTCACTTAGAATTTTTTCATATTCGTGAGATGTGTTAGATTTTAAGTTGTTATATATAACTCAATATGTATCAGAGTGATGATAGGTACGATTTTTTTAATAATACATTTAAAGACTTTTAATTAATAGTAAGAAAGTTATAGTGAAATATGATACACTAAGCATTTTATTAATACCCATGGGAAATTATACTTTTTAATGATATTAGATATTAGATTATGCATTTAATGCTGTCGTTGAGCAAAGATGGATATAATCATCCATATTATTATAATTTACATAACTTCTTTAGTTTTGATATTAGACCAATATTCAAAGTGATGAAGAGTAAGAATATAATATTGCTTTTAATAGCATAGTAGTAAAATAATGAAGTGAATAGATAAATAAATGAATGAAAAGATAAAGATGTATTTAAAATTTTACTAATATTGATATGACATTTACCACAACGTAATACAGGATAAGAGTTTTTGAAGAATATAACTATAATTTTTTATGAGGCTGTAGTCGCGTAATAATATCATGCCATTCACTTCTATTACTTGACATAACATAATTTTGCAAAATGAATAATAATCCTGTATTGGTTTAAATAGAAAAGTTGTAAACACGAATGAATAGTAGATTATTCATTTAACTATTTTTATTTGGCTGGTAAGTGTCTGCCATGACGCATCTACATCATAAGTCCTCATTATTAGATTACATTATTATGTTTTAGCGACTTACGTGCTTAGAGCATAGTGATCAAAAATCCCGTTGATAAAATCAATTTCATCTCTCGTGAGTTAAGGCAACCATCGTACATATCGCTTTCATGAATGTTATTGAAATAATATTTACCCAGTTCTGTGAACCAGATCGACGCAAATGAGATGTGTATCTAGTGGTCTTGAGAAGCCTAATGACAACTGATTCATCTTCACTTAAAAGATTCACGGAAACATCCAGGAAAGTATATTTACCTTTGCTACATCTCAAAATCTAAAATCAACCAAGTTGGCGTTGAGCACACAAAATGTTTCAATCCGTCAGGATTGGGTTCGCTACGCACAAATTATTTGAAACCTGCAGTGGATAGTACAGTTTGCTCATTTATTAGACCTTTAGCTTATAGGGTTAAACAAGTGTCTCTAACTTTCTTCATGATATGTCTAACATCCAATCTGAAGCTTTTTTGCTTTTGCGATATTCTTCTGAAACCGTCACTTTCTACTTGTAAGTAGTTCTAATAACAGAAAAATTATTTCTAATAATTCTCGAGACTATGGCATACACTCTTGATGTTTTTTGCTTACTATATTCGTGTGCTAGGATTTTTTAGAAGTGATATTAGGATCATTATTTTAAAAACTTTTTTATATTAGATAAATATTCAAAGTGATGAAGGGTAAGAGTTTTTAAAGAATATTACTTTAAAATATTTTTTATTACGTATGCATCATAATCAACGATTATCGCACGCTGCAGCGTGCATAAAATGATGTTTATGTTGCGCCTACTTTTTTAAAGGTTGCTATAGAAACATTTGATCATGTCAAACGTGACAGATTAATATATTCGTCAATATATCCCTTAAGTTTAATATTTAAAACATTTTTGAGATTATGATGCATTCGTAATAAAAAATAGCGTATGATATACGTGTATAAAATGCCTTTAAAGCCCTTGCGACTTACAAAACACTCTGCTGCGCGTCGTGTTTTGAAATATGTCGCGCGTGCTTTAAAGGCCCTCTTATACACTTATATCATAATAT
>MU183208.1:24204-39047 GCA_016904865.1 Pissodes strobi | reverse complement strand
GCCCTTGCGACTTACAAAACACTCCGCTGCGCGTCGTGTTTTGAAATAAGTCGCGCGTGCTTTAAAGGCCCTCTTATACACTTATATCATAATATACTATTATGAGGCTGTAGTCGCGTAATAATTTCGTGTCACTTACTTAAATTTTGTTTATATTCGTGAGATATTGTATTTATCCCCATTATTCGCTTTTATGTAGTTTATTCATATAATTCAGTGATATAAAGTGATAAAGGGTTAAGGTTTCTTAATAATAATACATTAATAATAGCGCTAAAAGCGCTACTTTGCTGCATTGATAAATTTTCGTAGCGTTCTTATCAGTCGTTCCTGGACACATAAAACCCATATCGTTGTAAGAGCTATATTTAAAAACTTTCTTAGTGTTACTATGGAGCAGAAGTTTTAGGTGAAATTCAGAGACATGAATTCAACATTTTTGATATACAGTGATATGAACAATAATGTATAATAGCCTATAAAAATAACTAAAAATTTTATGAGAAATTCATTTATTTATCTTGAATTTTTCTTTGTCAAATTCTTATGCTCCAGTCCTCTCATACCCAGGAGAATATCTTGCTATTTCTTGAGACATGAGACCATTTCATCAGTTTTCTATTTTGACGGGAAGTACTGCAAACAGTCGTCAGTTAAGTAGCTTATACCTTGTCTAAAGATTTTGTCAAATCGGACTTTGGATCATATTCAGTCGTTTCACGATTCATAACCGGTTTTGAGTGTGCATGCACCCTATCTTGAATTTCAATATCAGGCCAAACTTTTCGAGCAATGAAGGTCTTTATCAGTAAGATGGGAATCATCGGTCATCCTTACCATGGTACATATCGCATTACAATCTCTGTAAGATGTTATTGAAATAATATTTACCCAGTTCTACGAAACAGATCGTCACAAATGAGATTATTTTGGTATCTGCTTGAATATACAAGGTTTTGGCCAGATTTACAGCTTTGGGCATAGCTTAATCCGAGCCAACCATTGTCAAGAATTAAGCCAACGTCTTATTGTAATTGGTATTATAAATAGATGACTTAACAAAAATTTAATTTTTCTCTCATGCCTAATCATACCTCTATCTGAAGCCTCTAAGATAGAACAGGAAGCCCAGGTCTACCTTCAATAGAAAGCATTTCATTAACTGCATGGAACCATAATAAACTCAAATCCAACCAAGCTGTTACTAGAAGTGGGTTATTTGGAGTTATTTCCTCCAACATTTTCAGTATCTTATCATTTTCAATGGCTCTAGAAGACTTTGCTTCGTGTAGTATTCTTTTCAGAGAAATTCTCTAGATGCGCCACTGCTGCCAATACAATACAGACGAAATAATGTTATTTCATTAAATGTATGACTATACCGCTTCCCTTGTTAATTCTAGGAAATTCAGTTGAAATAATTTTCTCAGGCACGATTTAAACCCGTTTATATATCATTATTTTCTAAACAAAACCGTTTGTGTATCCAAGTCCTTAATAAGCAGAAAATAGGACCACAAATAAATCGAAGATATAACAAACGACTCTCTTTTGTTCGGCTATTGATTTTGTTTCTCTTATAAAATCCTTTCCAGAATACTAAAAGGATTCTTATGTTCATAAGAAGATCTGTTAAACTTGACAACGAAAGTTAGCTAAATATAAAGGATGGGTTATTAGGGGGCACACACACTTTTCTTTTTGGAATCGATATCATTGTAGGAAAATGCAGTAGTGATGCATAAATGTCCCAAAATAATCTGCTGCTAATTGTGTTAAAGTAAGTTTAATTGGATGTATTGTTTCCAAATACCTAGTTCTACTTGTTTTAAAGGTAACTGATATATATTTTTGAAATGAAAACTGTTTTTGGTGCATACAGCACACTTTCTTCTGGGTAACGAACGGGTAAAGACACCTCGAGTAGCTAACCCATTAACACCCAATGGTAATATTCTGAGTGGTTGAAGGCTGAATGCGAAATAATGGAGGCGCATTTTATTAGTATTCGCAACACTGATGATGGTTTAATCGCCGAAAGCACTACACGAAATCATTATTTCCCACATACATTCAGCCTTGAACAACTTGGTATAATTGCAGCATGACAAACCCGGATGATAGATGCGGAAGACTATCATTGAAGAGAGAAACCCTTAAGGTCGCTATTTGATTTCTCAACGAGTATTCGCCAATACAACGCCCATAATGGCCTAACCGCACAAATTGCTTTGTTGTGAAAAGTAATAAAAGATGTACGATACATATTAATAAGATTACTTACCTCTCTTCGAAATATAATCAGCAGTGCCGCTCGTTTAAACGAGTTATCACTTCTTAATATTCAACTCGAAATGTAAATAATGCTCATGAAAGTATTGCCAGAGATAAGCTAAAATTAAATTTTATATCGCCTGTTACACATCTCCATATTTGTTAATCCATAGATGGAAATTTGAAATTATTTGTGTTGAAAATGTAAAGGACAATATCACAATTTTTGACATTGAAGCAATTAACTCTCTTCCGGTTTCTACCGGGACTAATATCTTAATTGGTAACCTACCTGTTGGGGAAATACCCCCTCATGTGTATTAAGTTATCGTTTTTCCCCATATAGCTAGGTGATAACACTTGTATGTCCTAGTATGGATGAGCCATAACTAACTAAAATAAGATATATTTATTTCACTCCAGGTAAATAACAATTTGTCCATTTACGCTTTCAGTTACTTCTTAGTCCAAACCGGGATTTTCGGTAGAATCTCCGTCAAGGAAATCGCTATTATCTATGTATGTATATATCAGTTAATAATGTTCTGCGCCGTCTTCTGATTTCCAGTAGCCATTGGTCTCGGTCCTCCCATAAGTTTTCGTTTAACCCTCTGGATCTGATGTTCTTGTCTATCCCTTCTCTCCAGCTCAGTCTGGGTCTTCCCCTCCTCCTTCACCCCTGGGGCCTCCATTGGAGTGCTTGCCTTGGTAGCCTATTTTCTTCCATTCTCTGGACGTGCCCGTACCATCTAAGTTGGTTTCTTTGAATGTCCTCTGTTATAGCGTGTTTGACTCCCATAATCTCTCTGATCGTTTCGTTATTGACTCTATCCAACTTTGATTTACCGGCGGCAAGTCTCCAATAGTCGATTTCTGTGGCTCCCAATGATTTTATTGTTTTTTTTTCTTTCAGCTGCTATACTTCACTACTATTGGTAACAATGCTCTTTACTATTCTATTGTATATTCTATGTTTGTTTTCTTTGGATTTTGTTATGTCCCATAGTATACTGTTGAGTTGTCTAATCGCCTGCCGTCCTTGGTTTAATTTGGTGCTTAATCGCCTCGTCCATGTTCCCGTCATTTGTGATGTGCATGCCGAGGTATTTGTATTTTTTGCATTGATTAATCTTTTGCTGCATTTGTTCTAAAACCAGACTTCTCTGTTCTCCTCCGAAACACATATATGCTGTCTTGTGAATATTCACTTCCAGATCCCACTTACCGTACTCCTCAATTAGTTTACGAGTCATATATTCTAAGTCCTCATACTCTTGTGCCAGGACTATTTGATCGTCCGAAGCAAAGGGTGTATAATATGCACCTGTTTAGTGGTATTCCCATACCACTACATTTTCTTTTCCATGTCTTTGGGGCTTGTTCCAAATATATTTTAAAAAGGGTGGGTGATAGGTAACATCCCTGTTTTAAGACTTTGCTCGTATTAAATCCTTTTGAAAGTGCTTGTCCCTTCTTAATTTTACTCGTGTTGTTTTTATACAGTTCTTGAACAGCTTTGATCAGTGTTATGCTGATGTTTGTTTTCTCCAGTGCTTCCCAGAGTTTTGATTGAGGGACGCTGTCATATGCATTCCTAAGGTCGACGTACAGGAGGTGTAGTTCCTGATTTCGTGCCGCTTTCTTCTCTATTATTTGGGTAATCGTAAATAGATGGCCGATGGTAGATCTGCCGGTTCTGAAACCTGCCTGTTCTTCAGCTTCCATATCGCAGTATTCGCCCTCAATTTTGCCTTATACCAGCTTTCCGTAAACTCTCGAGACAGTGGCGATTCCTCGATAGTTGTCGCAAACATCCTTATTATGTATCGTTCTTATGTATCGTTGTTATATTCGATGATCTCCATTCTTCAGGGATGCTCTCCCCATTTAGACACTTTTGAAATACATTTGCTAGCTGTTCGTAAAGTTTTTCTGTGGCGTGTTTAAGTAGTTCTGGTGGGATGTTGCCTGGGCCTGCCGATTTTTGGTTTTTTAATGTTAGACACACCCGTCTTACTTCTCTACTATTAATCCTGATTGGAGATGCTATGGTTCGTATTTGTGTATTCGCTTCTAGTTGTTGGTATTCTTCCCTATCTTCCGTTAATAGTTTGGCAAAGTATTCGTCCCATTTTTGAAGCGTGATTGGCGAGATGATGTCTTTTTTCTGCTCTTAACGTAGAGATCTTAGTATTTTCCAGCTTTCGGTGCTTCTGCTATCTCCTATATATGCGTTTATCTTAGTGCAGTTGCTTTCCCAGCTTTCATTCTTCTTTCGGGCTATTGTTGCACGGACTGAGTTTTGGGCTGCTTTGTATTCATTTTACTTTGATCTGTTTTAATACTAAGGTATCTGTTGTATTTTTGCCTTTTGGTGTTTATTAGTTCTTCGATTTCTTCATCCCACCAGTATGCTTTCTTACGTTTTGGTTTTTCGTATCTTCCCAGGACTTCTTCTGCAGTGTTTTTTAGGGACTTCTTGATGGAATAATTGTACTGTTCTTCTGTGCTGGCAAAGTTTCTCTGTGTGAGTTTTTGATCGAGTCGTTTTCTATACAGCTCTTTTACGCTTTCGTGATCAAAACTATCTAGGTTGTGTTTGGTTTCTGTATTCTTTAATTCTAGTTGTTCCTTTCCTTCTTTTCAGTTAGTTTGTCGGACCGGGGGGAGTATTTTTGCTTTAACAAGGTAATGGTCGCTTCCACAGGTTGCTCGTCTATACGGTCGTATGTCTTGGGTTTTCCATTTTGCGTCTTGCCTGGTTATTACGTAGTCTATAATGGATTTCAGGTTCCTAGTGTGTTGAACCCAGGTATACCTGTGTATTGTTCGGTGCTGATAAAACCCGTTTAAGATTCGGTGGTTATTTTAGTCGCACATGTTTATAAGTCTGTTTCCGTTATCGTTCAAAGTGTCCTCTCCGAATTGGCCTATTATTTTATCCGAGCGTTTTCTTCCTGTCCTCGCATTTAGATCCCCTAGTAATATGATGTCTCTCGAGGATCCTATTTTTGATATTTCGTACGAGAGTTGTTCAAAGAATTCCTCCTTATCTAGTACTAGAGCATCATCGTATATCCCGTACGCTCCTATCACCGAGACCTTGTTTCCATGCACACATAGATTCATTTTGATAATACGTTGGTTCACTGCTTTCCAGGACGTTATACATCCTCTTAAGTTTTTCCGAATAAGTATGGAGACTCCCTGTTGTACTCTTTTATCCTTGGACACCCCTGAGTAGAAGTGATCGTACCGTCCCAGATTTTCTGAGTCTATCGCTATTAACTGTTCTCAATATAATATAACTTTGTCTCCGTCAAAGTTGTCTAAAGAACAATATGTCAAATAAAGAAATAACATGTTTCTACCCTCTCCAATACATCCGCGTCCGCGCGATTTTCCGCTCTGTTCTCCCTGTCCGCGCCGCGCCGGTAGGAAACATTAGATTTTAGTGCACTGGCAAACACTCAACTATGAAGCAACGGTCCAGTGACCGCTCTGCTTGAGTTTGGCGCCAAAAACATCAGTCTCTGTCGCTGCCCTGTTTGACTCCAGGATGTTTAGTTATTTTCCCAAAATTTAAGTTTAATTAGGCGAAGAAGTAGCCTTTGTTCCTGCCCTGCTCGAATTTGGCGCGAAGAACATCTACCCAGTCGTAGCTCTGTTTGACGCCAATATATTTCGTAGTTTTCTTCTTTCCTTGCACAGGTATGTAGAAAATATCTGCTGTACTCTGTGTTCCCTTTTTTCAACACTGAATTAAGGGCTCAGGGCGTTTTAATACATTTTCTCGAGACAATACAGCTCTCCCGTGGAAGATTGAAGAAGATAAAATGGCGGTTGGAAACTTGTACTTAGATAAACCTGTTCATGTACTCAAGATTCGAATGAAATTTTGAAGTCTTATATCCCTGGCAAAGTTAAGTTGAGAGAATCGTAGAAGAGTAAAATCACAATGTATTTAGTGTGAAATAAAAGGCAGTCAGTTGAAATTTTTAAATAAAGAAAGTTTGATTAAATTCAGTAAAGAGATGGTAGATTCAAATAATCAAGTAGTTTTGTTAGACATTTAGTAATAGTTAACCTCATGTATAATATTTAGTTTTATGTATGACTGGATGAATGCTTCAAAGTAGTTAGAAATCATTGTATATATTAATCATATTTGCAAATTAAATCCTGCATTATTAAAGTACGTAATACTTAAAATACATGTTTCAATTCACACCATATGAATACAACCCCACCAACCTATGGTAATATAGTCTGATAATTAGCCTGATAATTAAAATGGTCATTTACAAAATTAATTACCCCTCCTATATGAAGATGAATTATTTAAGAAATTAATTGTTTATACCGACCACTACCTATTTTTTCATAATTAAATAGCTCTTTAAATTCGCTTTCCAACTAGTGATCATTTATTTTGAACATGGGGGAGCAGGAGAAGTTTTTGTTGCTTTCAACATTTCACCATTTGGAAGCAGTTTTAATTTTTGTAAAGCAATTCAATTTTTGAATTATTTTAAGATATGCGTATTTACTTTTTATGACTTTTTAATTTTTAGTACTTTTCATTTGAAATATTAGTGAAAATTTGCTAAAAGAAATAGTAATTTTACCAAACTAAAAAAAGTATTTGACCAGAATTTTAGAAATTTTACTAAAGAGATTAAAAGTAAACCATAATCTTAACTTATCAATTTAATTATTTTATAAAAATAAAAACTGCTTACTTCAAAATGACGGAATGTTCAAATAAAAAAAAATTCGTATTTATAAGTTTTTGTTCGTATTAATTTCATATTGATTTATTTAGTACGTATCTATTTCAAAGCTACAATTGTCCTGTTATATCCCAACTTTGGTGTGAGCACCAGCGATAATTTTCTATTTTTGAATAGAAACGAATTGTGATGAACATTTTGAAGACTCTTGAAATAAATTACTAATACACTACAAACATTATTATTTATTTGCAGATCGTCCAAAAATTATTAGCGTAGGTCGAGAGCGAGTGAAAACTGCAACTCTTTTCTCCCCAGTTAACTTTGAATGCCTTGGGGAAGGAAATCCTCCTCCAACTTATCAATGGGTTCAGAAAAAGACATCTAGTCAGTCAAACATCAATATAGAGAGAGGGCGGGAAGCAAAACTGTACATAAGTAATGTCACCTACGAGTACCAAGGAGAATGGAGGTGTAAAGTTACTAACATCATTAAAGGTGAAGAACAAAGTGAAATCAGTGATCCTATTATTCTTCAAGTTCATGGTAAGTCAAAACGAGCACACTCTCATAAAGTTAAATTCAAGCTAAAAACTGAAAATTCTATTATCTAACGTTCGTTTCAATTAAGTGGTGCTTAGAAATTAATAGTAATGGTAATTATTATAGCATATATATTTTTTATCTTTAGTCCTAAGTATTTTACATATACTTAGTGAGATTACATTTTAATGCTTTGTTTTAAAGTGAGTGAACCTATACAAGACGCTCCATTGCATCCTGTGGAACTAGTAATTTCAATAAAAAAAAATCAACATTTAAAGAATTTGATGCATTATTTATCTTGCCGCACTGTTCCCGACGTGATGCCACCTCATTAAAAATTAAAACTTTAAATATACATTCCATGGCAACATTTAAAATAACTCCAAGTCATCGAGTTCAATCAATGCCCACTTAATAACAAAGCCTTAGTGCTTAGTGTGGTGTGATGTCATCCATGTGTACAGGGTGATGCCCTGTAATGTCGCCCCCCTATAACTTTTTTATTTTAGTGTCCCAAAAAAATAAAAGTATGGTTATGTAGGTACTCAAAAATACTTTTTTTCTGCGTATAAAAAATATTGGAAAAATGATCAGTATACAGGGAAAACCAAAAAGTTATTTTTTTTTTCAATGGAACACCCTTTATATGAATTTATCTTTCGATTCTAAGCATATTTTATGTATGATGTTATACCTCTAAAGTTAGTAGTTTCACAACTATAAACAGTTGAAAATCGGTACGTTGGCTACTTTTCACCTTGGTAGCAAGAAGATCATTAGAGATGGAGTAAAATAAATTTCACATTCCTATCTTAACTGTTCAAGTGCTATCTGACGGTACTAACTGGCAGGCGGTACCATGGGTACCAAATCTAATACCTCGGTAGGTACCATACGTTAGCAAATGAGAAATTCATTTTACTCCATATCTAATGATCTCCTTGCTACCAAGGTGAAAAGTAGCCAAAGTACCGATTTTCAACTGTTTATAGCTGTGAAACTACTAATTGTAGAGGTATAACATCATACATAAAATATGCTTAAAATTTTACAAGGAATCGAAAGATAATTTCTTATAAAGGGTGTTCCATTGAAAAAAAAAAACTTTTTGGTTTTCCCTGTAGACTGATCATTTTTCCAATATTTTTTATACGCATAAAAAAAGTATTTTCCAGTACCTACATAACCATACTTTTATTTTTTTTTGGGGCACTTAAAATAAAAAAGTTATAGGGGGGGACCTTATAGGGGATCACCCTGTACAGGGTTCTCACCCATAATGTCCCCCCTTTAACTCTGTTAATTTTTAAGCTTCAAAGAATAATAAAAAGGAAAGTGTAGGGTTTTTATGTAGTTGTTGCACACGTAAAGAAAAAAAAACAAAAAATTGTATAGTATACAGGGTAGATCAAAAAGAACCATTTTTTAAAATCTAGCCCCCATTTTTTATTCGAATTTTCGATTCTACCTAAAATTCTAAGGATTTTTAATGTAACACACTATATGCCTATTCCTAATACTTTAGGAGTTATTGACAGCTATTTTTTAATTATAATAATAATTTTTTAATCATTTTTAAATCAGAAGATACAAAAGCACTACTCGAAGCAATGAGGTCGAATTGAGGAAACTCAATATTTACACCTCAATGACTTCAAAAGCTAAACAAAAAGGTATATTCTTAGGTGGCTGTTACCATAAAAAAAAATAAAAGAACAAACAAAATAGCGACTTCAACTGTTAATAACTCCTAAAGTATTAGGAATAGGCATATAGTGTGTTTCATTAAAAATCCTTAGAATTTTACGTAGAATCGAAAAATTGAATAAAAAATTAAGGCTAGATTTAAAAAAAAATTCTCTTTTTGATCTACCTTGTATTCTGTACAATTTTTTGTTTTTTCCTTAACGTGTGCAAAAACTACCTTAAAAACCCTACAATTTCGTTTTTTATTTTTTTTTGTAGCTTTCAAATTAACAAAGTTAAAGGGGGGGACATTATGGGTGAACACCCTGTACAATCAATTTTAAAAATAGTTAATCTTTCACCTTCTTGGGACAAACTTTGGGCAGAAAGCCAATTTAAATGTAGGAAATCTGACAATACACTGCCCAAAATTATTATATATTTTTTTGGGCTCCTCACGCTCAGTTTTACTTATTTCAAAAGCTTTCGACACATTTAACTCATCAATATTTTTGAGCTTTTTATCTTTACTTGGCCGTATTTTGACTTTTTTTTTGATAAATGACTAGGGCAATTTAAAAAAAATCATTGGTATACAGTCTTCTCTTAACCGTGGTTTAAGTAAATCTATTGTAAAAAACTTGCCAGTGTTTGAATCTTGAATTATTGTACTTTTTATTATAATACCTTCAGAAAAATAAGTTTCACATACTTTCGTGTTGTTTGTGGGTTTAAATTTATTTCGCCTTTTTTGTCGGATACTTTCGTCCTTTGGAAAACCCAAAACATGAACTTTAGAGCCATTTTTATAGATCCCATTACAGCCAGAAATACAACACTTTTGAAGCATCATTACATTAAGTATCAGTTCCCACGAAACGAGCCGAAACCGAGTGAAGGCCTACAGTTAAACACGAATGAAAACTTACAAACTATGTCGTATACAAATCGGCCGACCAGCACAAAAGCAACAGGTCTTAAGTCAAAAATATATGGTTTTACGTATTCAAAAATACGCCTAACAATATAAGGTGTGTACCTAAATATACAACAAAATATGAAGTACAAGTTTCACGCACTTAAGAGCACATAAATAGTTCTGATTTCAGAAAAATGCAAGAAAATAACACTAATTACGGCAGACATTATCGGCAAATTTGCAAACTAATCGTTTGTTTTGCTACTTCTTTCTGTTAAATCGTTCAGATGATGGGCTTTTGCCGGCTCTATAAGGAAAGTATTATTTTAGGAAAGTGCACCATCAAGTTAGTAGTACTAGATAGGGACCCTGACATCATTATGGCAAGATCGACCATTCCTTCATCCTCGTCAATCGGACTGCTGGGTGTCTCGATCAACGGCAATATGTCCTGGTATGGCCACGTTGCTAGCATCGCAAAATCAGCCTCCCAGAAGCTTGGTGCGCTATTTCGCAACAAAAAACTGTATACACCGCAGCAGTTGCTCTTGCTCTACAAAACGCAAATAAGACCGTGCTTAGAATATTGCTCACACATCTGGGGTACCGCACCAAAGCTGCAAGCCTTAAAGCTGCTGGATTTCATTCAGAAGAGAGCTGTGGGTCTCGTCGGCGACCCGGAATCTGGATAGTCTGGAGCACCGCAGACGTATGGCCCAGATGTCCCTGTTTTACAGATACTTTCACAGCAGATGTTCCCAGAATTTGGCCCGCCTCATCCCGCCCCTGGCAACGCCTGTCAGATAGTCGCGACAGACGGCAAGAGCGCACCAGTTCGTCACTCCTTTATCTGGCGCACTGCATCACTGTCCATCTCACTCCCAGGACATCTGTTTCCCCCTAATTACAACCTACAACTATTCAAGGACCGTGTCAATCAACATCTTCGCACACACACTGCTCGTCGAGCGCCATGGAATCTCCCTTTAGTGTGTTTGCCACTGCCATAAAAAATAAATAAATTAATTAAGAAATACCACATTATAAAAAGTGAAAAGAACATCTTATGGAAATATGTTTTTTGCAATATTGGCGAGATTCTAATGTAAGAGATACATTGTTTATATACGGGCATCCTAATATTCGCTACTATCGTGGTAGTCTGGCAGCGTTGCAACCAATTGCACCTCGCACGCGATTGCCCTTTCACCCCTACATCTTCGCTTCAAATCGCAAAGGCCCATGCATGACGTCACGAGCTAAAATTTTGTGAGCAGTTTGTCCTTTTGTAGAGGTGTTGCCTTGAACGGTTTCAAGTAAACAATTCTCAGGATATCCCCTTTTGAGCATTTCTAAACATTCGCTGTTTCATTTAGGTCTTCACATGCTGCATTCATCGTAAAGTTTGAATTACTAAAATAATAATAATTGTCAACAATAGACGTCATTCTTAGCAAGTTATTTAAGCAAAACACTGAATCGCTATTCAGTATAATGAAGGAGAAACTTACTACACTACTCCTAGAAAGAAGTCGCATTAAATGCAAGTATGCCATTATTTCTATCACTCTTTTTCATCTTCTCAATGGTAATAAAACCAGCTTATAACATTACGAGTGATCTGGAAATAATTAAAATCATACACTACTATTCCTGAATTAGCCAGGAGTAAATATATGTAATTTCAAATGACGCTGAGGCCATCAATCCATTGTATACCTCTATTATACCAAAGGGTATCCATATTTCAGTGGCGATATGGATCACAATTCCAACAGGATAAAATTATCATAAGTATTATACATCGAATAAAAATTTAATCCATAATATTTCCTGAATATATTCAGTTTTCTAACTGATTTTTATGTTGTTTTTTAATAAAGATTGGCAACCTATAGGTAATCCTAAAGTGCTTTAGCATAAATTCCATTATAACATATTTTACGTCAGTTCGTAAATAATAAATCTTTAAAACCTTTTTGTTTGCTTTTCGTTCTGACACGCCGCATACACCGTAAAACTTTTATTCCCAGAACAATAACTTGGAACAATAAACGTCATATTTCAACAGTTTTACCAAACAAAATTTCAAAACTAGTTTTAAGAAATACAATTGAAAACAATATAAAAATCGTATTCACAACTTGTGTTCACTTCAGTGAATTATTGAATAAGTTGTGCGAACTTAGTTCTATTGAAAGAAAATAAAGTTTTATTTATATATGGGACATAAAATGGATGAATATTTACATAATAGTTAACAATAGGTACAATTAAATATATCTAAGATCTTACATTATAGACTAACTTACCGCTAACTAATTAAATTAAGCATTTATCAGGTTTATTACCGTTTTAAATAATATAGGTTTTTTTTTCTTCAAGAGCGCTTAGAATTTATAAGAGCAGCTCTTCTATGTTCATATTTTATCAATAACTCAACCTAGAACTCACCACCAGGAAGTGGCTGCTTACCAAGCTCCACCCACCCTCTTCCTCCTATTCTCGATCCCTTATTCTAATCGAAGGTCTAACTTACTTAAGTATTATTAAATTTTGCTTTTTTATTATTTGTAGTGTTGATTTTTATTTCTGATGATGGCAGATTCACTGCCTGCTACAAATTTTACGCGTATGTCATGACCACAAACCTCAGTGATGGTCTTTACACATCTCTCGACAGTTTAACTGTGACATGTAATTTTTTTTAGTAGTGTTGGTAAATTTATTGTGAAGTACTGCCATCGGCAGAAATATTCATTATAAGAGACGGTTCGATTACAGTATATTGGTTCCAGTCAACTAAATCGATATAGTCTTTATCAGCCCAGTTAACAGCAGATATTTAAATCCTCTGAATGTCCAGCATTCAAAATGAGATAAAGTGAGTTGGTCAGTAAACTTTCATTATAAAAATTAGCAGTACAACCAAGGTTTCAGAATGCGCTCGCTTGTTGAAATATATAATAGCAATGACCTTTTAGCCATTGTCAAACATCGCTCATATCTCAGATTTCCCGTTTCTTTTTACTCAGCTTTTCAGTATAAATTCCGCTTATTTGGTATAAGTACTGTTGATCGGTGTTAAGATCTGTCTCATCAACTTCTGAAAAGTCAGTTTCAATAGGTTGAAATTGTTTTGGTCCAAATCTTGAAGGAGATGTCGAAGAGGTAACTCGTTGGCATGAAGCAAACATATCAGCCCTTGAACTGATTTTCCAATCTACACTTCCATTAATGGAACCACACTAATTTTCCAGCCCATGTTAACATTTATTCCGTCAGAACTTATTGCCTTAATAAATGTTGGATTTACTGGCGTTGCTTCAAACAAGAACATATGTTTTTGACTATATGAGCAGTTGTTCCAGGTCTTTCAATGGCTACTTGCGCTCCGGCTTTTTATAAGGGCTCTTGTCTAATAATACGCCGCCCTTCACTCACAACCAGAGTTTCATCTTTTATCCCGTCAAAGAGTACTTCTATTTCTTTTTTTGTGTCACAAGTTGTTTGTTTAATTTTTTATGTGTTTTTCTTTTATTCTCATTTTTGTCAACCACTTTGATTGAATTGTCTGAAGAAACTAAGCCAGAATCTCGAAAGGTGGCAGTGAAAATTTTTGCTACACACCTATGCGAGGCAAGTCATATCCGCTATTTTTGCAATATTGGACGAAGGCATTCGCATTTAGGTTTTATTCTGATTTGTTGCATTTGTTAAGCAATGTTTTCCAGTACTTTTAAAATGTGCATCTTCTGATATGTTTTCTTCACTGGAAGTTTTTAGTATATTCCCTAGATATTGAGGCATTCGAAGTAAAATCTTCTTGACGACCTGTATGTCGGGACCTAGTTCTGGCGTTGGTTTTCGCTGCTGCCGTTTTGGTAGTAATTTTATCCACACTTTAAAAAGCGCCTGCTGTATATTTGATACTTTTTAAAGTTTTTCACACTTGCATGACTCAAAATCAAAACATTTACATGAAGAAATACGAAAAAGTTTTTGCGTTTCTAATTTACCTTTAACATCAGTTTGAACTAATAAATAATACCTGATTACATCTTCAAAAGTTAAAGGTACCGTCATTATAATATCCTTTGCGGCAGTAATAAAAATAGAGGATATTTTTTTTATATTTTTCGTCCATTTTCGATCTGCTCTCTCAGCACACAGATATCAGTACGCAGGCAATTGCCTTACCATCATGAATAAGTACTGAAATTGGTAGATTATGCCAAAATGTCACACTTGAGGATCATATTTTTTAGTCCCGTAATTTCGGCAAAAATGGTAGAGTGTGTAACGGTCAGAGAATGACTGATATCTCAATAATGATTGTTTTTTTTTGGCATTGGCACACACACTAATGGGAGATTCTATGCCGCTCGACGAGTGGCGTGTGTGCGAAGATGTTGATTGACATGGTTCTTGAATAGTTGTAGGTTAACATTAGGGGAAACCGATGTCCTGGGAGTGAGTTCCACAGAAAAGAGTTCTTGTAAAGCGATGTTCTAGGTGTTTCCAGTTGAACGACGAACTGGTGCGCTCTTGCCGCCTGTTGGGACTGTCTGACAGGAGTTGCCAGGGGCAAGATGAGGTGGGCCAAATACTGGGAACATCTGCCGTGAAAGTATCTGTATACAGGGACATCTCGGCCACATGTCTGCGGTGTTCCAGACTATACA
>MU183208.1:606-24194 GCA_016904865.1 Pissodes strobi | reverse complement strand
TCGATAAAGCGCAGGTGTACGTCTTTGTTCATATCTCTACATCTTTGGATGAGAACCTGCAAGCTGAAGATCGCTTCCCTTGTGCCCAGTGCATTACGGAAGCCAAACTGTGTCTCGGTCTTCATTTCACATTTCGCATATATTCAGTTTTGTATGATTTTTGTAAATACCTTCGTTGTATGATTTATCAGGCGTTGTTATTCGCAATATTTCGCACCTTGTTTTTTAGGAATAGCAATAAAAGTTGACTGTAGCCATTCCTCAGGGATCTCCCCTCTAATATATATGTTGTTCAAAAGCGTAGTAAGAATATCAAGGAATTGGTTATCTATTTCGCACATTAACTTTAGAATTTCACCCTGTATATTATCCGGACCTGGTTTTTTTTGTCGTTCTTTAAAGACCATATAGCTTTCTCTACCTCAGATCGTAGAATTGAAGGTCCAGAGATGTGATCATTATATGAGTAATCGTTTGTACGTTCGTCATCAAAAAGTTGTTCTATGTAAGTTTTCCACATGTTTATAAGTTCAGAGTTTCCCGATATTAGGTTCCCATCTTCGTTCAATAGAGTTGAATGTAGGCTGTTAGGTTTCTTTTTGGTATTAAATTCTCTAACTTTTTTATGCATGTTATGGTAGTCGTATCTCTTTTCACACAGCTCGATATCGTTGTATTTTTTCGCCAGCCAGCATTCTTTCTCCTTTCTTAATTTCCTTCTTATGTTCTTGTGAATTTCTCGGTATTTTGTTTGATCTTTGTTCTGGTAACTCATTCTTTCTTCCTTCATGTCAAGGATTTCATCTATTATCCATTCATTTTTCTTTTTGCGGTCTTGCTTTAAAAATGTTGTGCTTGTCTCTTCAATTGCGTCCTTGATTTTGTTAAGTTTGCAAAGTTCATCGACTGTAGACCTGTTTATATCTGTTATATTTGTATTTAATTATTCCTTTACTTGCTGCCTTATGTCAGGGTTCTGGAGCTTTCTAATGTCTATTTTGATATTGTTAGGTATCTCCATTCTAAGACGCCTCAGTTAAACTTCCAGTTTGCATACGAGTGGCTTATGATTGGAATGGACTTCTGCACCTGGATAAGTCTTTGCTGATTTTATTGCGATTCTATACCGTTTTGGTATCATGATGAAGTCAATTTGATTTCTCACGACTCTCTCCACCGAATCTGCTGGGGATTTCCATGTATATAGCCTACGCGGCGGGAGTTTAAAACACGTGTTGCTTAGCACCAGCTCCTGTTCCTGACAAAAGCGTACCAGACGGTCTCCTCTCTCATTTCTGATTCCTAGTTCAAAACTAGTAGAATGAAAATCGCAACAGAAAAATATGTGCTTTTTGTCTACGGTCGAAAAATAGATTCTCTAGAGAAATGTCTTCCGTGTTCTATAAAAGTATTTGTAAAAAACATTTCATAATGTTGTTTACTGGATTTTATAATGAAGATGAATAAAGCCTAATATACGTAGTAAAAATGTATTTTTTGTAATCCTTTTAAATTTTATTTTTTATTTAACGAAAAACGATAGTAATAATCTAAGAATGAGCAATAAACGCGAAAATGATAACACATATTTGCTGTTTCACAGGCGCCACGCGCCTAAGAGAGTTAAATAAATCTACGCGCCTAGTTAACGGTTAAACTAAATGGCTCTCTCAGGCAAAACTTCCAAAAACGTTTTTGTTATATTTATATACAATAAACATTAATGCGTACAATATTTTTCAGGAGCTCCACAAGTACTTCGACAATCGACAACAGCAGAAATCTTGGTTGAAAGTGGGCATCCCATCGATCTTAGTATGGTTGTTTGTGCAGATCCTAGACCAAGATCGGTAGCCTGGGAATGGGGATCGCTGAGGTTGGAAGCGGGCAATGAGATGGGTAAGGCTCATATTATTTGGTATTTTATTACGATAATAACCTGGAGACATATTACAAATAAACTGATGTGCAGAGGAATATGGGTCATGCTAAAATTTTCATATACGATATTCACATAATTTGGTTGAAAAACTGTCAGTTTTATTGCAATAATATGAATTTAAATGGTGCTATAACGGCATTCGTATTGTAGAAAATTTTAACTCAACCATGAACCTCCAGTATAAATAATTACTATCAAAAGTATAAACTGTTTTCATTAAATTTTATATATTCTCCTTATAGCACAGGAACTACAATTTTGTGAGCGGTCCTCTCGCTGTGGGATGTGGAGATGCAGGCATACGCGGATGATCTAGTAATACTTATAAGAAGCAACTCACAAAGAACTATTTCAGAGGATCTTCAAGAGATGTTGATCGTGGTCTATGACTAGTGTGAAAGGGAACACCTATCTGTGAATCCGCACAAACAGTTATAGTACCGTTCAACAGGAAGAAAAGGCCGGAAAACCTGAGACCATTTTCACTCAAAGGAGAAACTATCCCTTTTGCAAAGACAGTGAAATAACTGAAACCATAGATAAAATATTTAACTGGAATACGCATCTGGATAAAATTGCGGCAAGAGCGAAACTGTCACTATGAACCTGCAGACGCATTTGTGGCAAAACATGGGACATACATCCCAAACATATGCACTGGCTATATATTGCGGCCATAAGACCAATGCTAACATATGGAGCAGTAACTTGGTACTCCAGATAGTAGAAGAGACGGAGGCCAGATGGGATACGTATAGATTGACACAGGCGGTGATCAACAATCTGCAGGCGATTATCATGGTGCCCAGCTGAAAAACGTTAATGAGCGGAACTGTGTCTGGGTCTACCATCAGATGTTATGCCTATCAAAACTATTACCATGCCTATGACGTCCTCCTGCCAGGAAAGAATGAATAGGCTAAAAACTCTGAACATCTGACAATAACAGATAAGTTTAACGGCTCCAAGACCAGTACAGGAGTACAGGAGGTACAGGAGCTCTGCATGAAATAAAAATGATAAAGCTGAGCTTAAATGTTCCCTAGGCAAACATGCAACTATTTTTCAGGTTGAAGTTCAGGCCATTAATATGACTGCACAGTGGCTCATCGATAGAAACTGGAAAGTCAATGAAAATATTCTCAACCAGTCAAGCGACCTTGAAAGCTCTTGAATCTAACCGTTGTTCATTCAAGCCAGTATGGAATCTACCAGAAACTACTCACCCAACTAGGTAGAGAAAATGTTCTTACACTGATCTGGATACCTGGACATACAATATACGAAGGCAACGACAGAGCTGATGCTCTTGCGAAGCAAGCAGCTGCATAGTACCAGAACCAGTACTAGGAATAGCTTACAACGCAGCTATACCAGAAATAGCTCCAGGTGAATACAACAGCAATTGGTAGAAAAATGGAGATAGTTACCGGGCCTAACTCATTAAAAATGACAGTGAATCTGCCATCAGGAGTGAAAGATAGGGCTTTCTGAAGAAACGGAATGCCGCTTGTGCTTGGAGGACAAAGAAACAATGGAGCATCTTTTATGCCAGTGTCCAGCAATGGAGAGAACCAGACAAACAATGTTTGGAAATTCTGAAATTACACTTCTTGTAGATTTGAAAACTATCCACCTCAGAAAGCTAATTGATTTCATGAAAAGGATAGAGCCCCTGGCTTAGTGGAAACCACAGATGCTAGACCACAATAGACCAAGGGTCGCAGTGGAGATCCGCATCTGAGCCAACGTGTATGAATACGAATAAAATTGATCCAAGTCTTTTCGGCGCAATGGTATATATGAGGTTAATCACTAATTTATAGCGAAGACCATGGGAATCCCAAACTAACTCAAACTACTAGCAATTTTTTATTTATGTTTTTCAACCAGGTACTAATCATAAGTTATTTTATAAAAGTTCCAAGGTTATAATTCTTTTATATGTATGCGATAAATACCATGGCAGCTTATACCGAGAGAACAAACCTCATCCATTTTACCGCGTGGATAAATCTTAACCAGTGTACAGAAGATCAAGAAGTCCTATATTACGTATTGACAGTAATGGTTCGATAGACACATTAGAATTCACAAACTAGAAAAAAATTTGTTTTAAATTTAGGTCGAAAATATTAAAGCATTTTTGTGTCATCCGATGCTTATTAAGGGCCCCTCTTTGGGTGAATTTGTCAACTTGCTTTTCCAAAGAGAAAATATGATATAGTGGAAAGTAACCATGAATCTTAAGTATAAAGTAATATTATCAAAAGTAAAACTGTTATGGTTAAACGTATTGGTAATCCCAAACAAGTCTCAGGGATGAGTGAAGAGTTACTATAAATAGAACATTCTCTACAAGAACGCAGTCAGCAATACTACAGGGCGAGGAGCCTGTGTACTTGACACGGAGAAAGATCCTGGCCTTGGCCAGGAGGTCAGGGTAACTTGGGTGGACTAGGGACGAGGTGGATGGTTGAAAAGAGATCTAGGGAATGCTGCAAGGGCTACTTGCTATGTACTCTAGTTAGACACGCCCATACCCTAGCTAAAGCTTTCAATCCTATGAGCGTAAAGTACAAAGTACTCTAGTTGGAAATCGCTGCCCTTGCAAGCAAAGATCTGATAAATGATCCAACATATATTAAAATTATTAGATTTAGATTTAAAATTTAAAGCTGTAACTGTTTAAGGAAAAACGCTCTTCTATTAACTGCCCCTCTGAGTTATTGTAAAGTTTCCAGAAGAATAATACCTTAGCCCAAGAGACATGCCTGTCTGGATACTGTGCTAATTTCATATTATAATTTCAAATTTGCATGATTTGGCTTAGTTCTTGGTCAGCCACGAAAACTGAATTCGATCTAAAATAATCATACACGTACACAATTTTAAGAAGTCTAAATTCCAGTTACTTTAAGTTTTGAGCCATGTCTGGCCTTAAATTTACTTGTTTATTTCGAGTGTTTCGTTTTGCCGCTTATCATCATTAAGAGTTCCATCTGATAAAATGGTGCATAGCAAATTCTAACTGACTTCTATTCAGTAAGAACTTTTAAAATAATTCTTAAATTTCAGTTTTGGAATGCGTTTTCTATCTACTTTTGTATGCAATGGCGTTTTCCTCAAAAGAGCCAAAATATTTGTATAAAAGGAAATAGAATCCTACTGCGAGTAATTTTGTTAAAAGCTCTCTCATAATACTGGTAAAAGATCAGTTTGAAATAAGAGAAACCACTTAGAAAATTTGCTCGGTTTCGAATTTGTTTTATTTTTAAAGACAATTTTTCCTTTTTTGTATTTTAGCTTGTTTCTCATCATCTATTTCGACAAACGCATTCCAATTATTCAAATGAGTAATATTACACTTCGGAAACATAAATCTACTATTAGAGTTATATCGCGTTTATGTATTTATATTTGTTATACTATTAAGTTTGATTTCCTGGACTCTTGAACCCATAAGACAAACGCATTAATTTTGAACATTTTGTTTCGACTCTTGTATATGAAAAATAAAATATACAAGGCCTATATACAATATGAGTTGTATTTCACTGAGATTTTTAATTTAATCCTCTTTAACCTACATTTAGCGCCTTCAATTCATCAGAAAATAACTTGGATAAATATCTAGCATCCTACAACCAATTGTAGAAAATGCCGATTTTTATGTGAAAAAACACTTCACGCAAATACTCAAGACTCTATTAATAGGCACACAAGACTTCTTAGCCAGATTTGACCTCAATTCGTTTTTATTCAAGGATACCAATACAGGGAGCACTCCATCAATGTACGGTAGTGAAATATACAGACAAATCGATGGAGAAGCGATGAGATCACCACTATCATCAGCAACATGGTCTGCTGAGAAAAATCAAACCCAAAAACTAATACTATATATTATATACGTCGGTGATGTATTTGTGGTATGGCCTTATGATAAAGAAGAGCTGCTCAAGTTCCTAGATCACTTAAATTTGATACATACAAGGAATCAATTCACACTAAAACACGAAGAAAACAACCTGCTATCTTTTCCTGAGGTTCAAGTTAAGAAAATTCATAGCCCAACAGACATCTAAATGTCCAGTCCCATCATCACCTACCACAGATAAGCGAGTTGCCAATATATGAAGTAGTTAAAAATATTGTTAATATTCTTTACTCTTATGTTCTTGTAACTTCTTTCTCTGAACTGACTGCACTGACTCATCCCGCACTCAAATCGATAACATGTTCACAAACCTTTTTGTTAATAAAACCTCAACAGTTGACATAGCATTCTCAGACCATAATGCCTAAATATTGTCCTTTAACTGTGGAGAGTTTTGTCGACCCGAATCTCCCCCTCTAAAAAGACACTTTAATTAAGAAAACCTTAATTATTTCAATTTCCTGCTCTCTAAAGAACAATGGCATTATGACCTTCACAACAAGGAATCATATGAGAAATTCTCTTATTTCTTTTCGTGTTTTGGCGGCTTGTTCTTTCAGTGTTTTCCCCTTGTTAAGAGGGAAAATTACTCATCTAAAAAGCGAAGTTCATGGATAACTCCGGAGGTGATTAATGAAGGAATAGAACTCAGAACCCTATGTGGGGATGCTAAACCTTCTGAGGACCAAGCCTTAACTAACTAAACTATTATACAAAACTTAAAAAAAAAAACATAAAACTAATATTGCCCTTGCGAAAGAATATTTTAACTCTAATAAACTTAGTACGTCTAGTAATAACTCAAAGACTCCATGGGAAATTATAAATTCTCCGACTCAAAATATGTTCAAGAGAAATCAGATTCCTGAAAATGGGGAGGTCACTGGACGTTATTATGTTGCTTCGGCGTTTAATTCCTTCTTTGTGGAGTCAGTAACTACACTTGTGGCTTCCACTAATCCAAAGCCTCCAAACCACTTATATGATCTTAATTGCCATTCCTTGTACTTCGATCCAGTTACTGAACAGGAGGTCCTTGAAATTGTTAAATCTGCATCTAAAAAATCATCTTGTGGTGCTGATGAGATCCCTTGCAACTTAATTGGCAAGTGTATAGACAATATCCTTTAACATATCTCATAAACATCTCATTTAAACTTGGCTACTTTCCACGGTAATTGAGGCATGCTGTGGTGGTTCCCATTCATAAAAATAGGGCAGAATGTCGGCCGTGGAAAACTACATTCTGCTGTCCTATCAGTATTCTCAAAAATATTTGAAAAGGCCTTTCGAAAAAGATTGGTGTCATTTTTGAACACATTCAATATATTCAATTCCCATCAGTTTGGATTCAGGGAGGGCCTTTCAACGATTGATGTCATACTTGCCTTTCATTCTAGGATTCTCCAAAACTTCAACAATAAGCTGAAGACCATTGGAATATTCTTCGATTTCACGAAGGCCTTTGACACCATAAATCATGTCATACTGTTATCTAAGTTGGAGTGACGCGGTGTCAGGGGTCCTGCGTTGGAGTGGGTGCGGGGGTATCTGACCGATAGGACTCAGGCTGTCAGATTGACGGATGGTACTGGTGTGTCTGTGTCTGATTGGGTGGATATTAAGACTGGTGTGCCCCCAGGGCAGTGTGTTGGGTCCGGTCATTTTCTTTCTTTTTATAAATGACCTTGCCTATGTTATGTTATGTTACTTTGTTTGCTAATGATACATCAGCAGTGGTGACTGGTGAGAGCGATAACAATCTGTGCATCAAAGCTACTCAGTGTGTACATGAGATTTCTGCCTGGTGTTAACTCAATGGGCTCTTTTTAAACAGCTCTAAGACGAACCTAATCAATTTCACATCTCTCAGAGTCATTCGAGACAGAAGTTTGCTGGTTAGGGACAACACCTCAGTTCTTGTATAGTAATATTGTATACATTTTCTGGGCCTCATGCTGGACCAGCACCTATCTTGGTGTGGCGATCTTGATAATGTATGTAACAGATTAGCCTCGACAAATTATGCTGTTTTACAACTAAGAAATAATGTTGACATTCCTACCTTGAAAACTTTTTACTATGCAATCATCAACTCAATTATGGCTTATGGTTTACTGGCCTGGGGAAACTCTAGTCACATTGAGACAGTGCTTATTGCTCAAAAGAGGATAATAAGAAGTATGTTCCATCTTTCACTCCAACAATCTTGTCGTGAGACATTTAAAGCAAACAAAATCCTCACAGTCATCAACCTTTATATTTTGCAGTGGGCCTGGTATATTTTCTCTAACCAAAACCTGCATACTAAGGTTGGGGAGATAAACCCATACAATACTAGAAATGCTGACCAGTTGTTTGTTCCAACTGCTCGCTTGTCTCAAGTACAGAATGGGCCTGAAATAACTTGTTTGAGAATATTTAATCATTTATCTTGCCCTGTTAAAAAGAAATCGTATCAGCATATTTTTAAGAGGAGGTTCAAAACCATATTAGCGGAAAACCCATTCTATAGGTTGGGTGAATTTTTCGTGTATACTTTTTGAACTTTTTTATAGCTTAGATCATTATTTTATTATGTATAACTATTAAATGTTGTGGCTATTAGAATTTTTTTGTGACAATTCCTATGCAAGTAATATGCCATTTAAGGAAATAATAAATAAATAAATATATAAGTAAACATTAATGTGAAGATCGCCACGACTTACAGATAGCCACCACAAAGCACAGAAACTGCCGACACAAATCACGCAATCATAAAAACAAAAAAAAAACAACAAAAACACTAACACTAAAAATAAAAGAATGACCTCACACGAAAACCAAAAACCATATTCCCGTATGTCAAGGGAACAACTGAGAGAATCGATTGAATTTTCCGAGAGCACAAAATATCCACGACCTTCAAACCACACCAAATCATAGAAATAGCTCTAAGAAACCCTAAACCGAAAATCTAATTGGAAAATCAAGGAGCGTAATATGTGAAACATGCGATAAAGCATGTGTGCGGCAAACAAACCGAAAAATCTCTGAGAGGCTAGAACAAAGATTAGCCATCAAAAACAATCAAATAATGTCGGCTCTCTTTCAACACTAGCATCAAACGGGATAAAAATTGAATTCGACTATTGCAAACAAATGGCTAATGTGACTCAAAACAAGAACAATACGCGAAGCAATTGAAATTGAGAAAAACTGACAACTAAATCAAAGAAGACACAAGTGGAAATTAATTAACAGAATAAACAACAAGCGTTGTAACCCAGATGACCGCAGATGGGGAGGAGCCAACGCCGTCGACTAATCAACATTGCCACATCTTTCGATGCAGGCCTATAAATATGACATATATTTGCGCTTTTGTCTAAGATTTTTAAACATATAAAGATAGATCGTTTCATGTTATATTGGTAATAATGATGATGACAACTTTTAGTGCCTATATTTACAATTGCGGAGAATTTGAGACGTGATTAGAAAAGTTAAAAAAAATTAAAATAAACATCATATCATCTATAGCAAAATAATTAAGATATTATTAAACTATTGGGTCTGTATGAGGTAGCTATATGGCATAACATTATTTTGCCTCTCCCATTACGGTCCTATTTTTCTCGATATACTCAAATACCTTTTAGCGTAACTACATCCATAGCATCTATCAGTCGAGCTATAACGCTGGTGAAACAAAAAGGTAATTTCCTCATAAGTGACCCATTACCCGGAAATCACGGCCCTCAGTGTTTTCAGGAAACTGCAAAGTGACTCTCAAGGTGAAACAGAAAACAATGGCTTTCGCTTTCCGCCTCTGGCTTTTTTATTTCGATGTTATTTGTTAACTGTTGAAGCTTTTGATTTATATGAGGCCTAAATAAAGAATTTTGAGTTTATAAAATATTGTAGGCTGTAAGAAGACACGTAATTGCTGAATCCATACGCCAATCTTAAGTTGATTATAATAGCTATAAACTGTTTTTGTTAATAGTTTGGTTTACTTAGTAGATATCTAATGTTGATAGATATCCACAGAGACAAATATTAAGGCACTGGTTAGTGCCTTAAAATGACCTACTTTTATACGCTCATGTCAAACTTTGAAAGCAAACGTCAAAAAATATTTGTATTTTATTTATTAACTTTAGCACAGCTTAGTATAACAATCAGCTGGAAGTCTCTCGGCCGGCACCATTGAAATATTAGCCCGGAACAGAAAAAGATGCAACATAGGCGAAACTCGCGCTGTCGCTCTCGCACCGGGGAGAGAATCCAGCGCCGTATTAAGGATATTTTATTTTTGAATTACAGTACCGTATTTTCAGGTTATTGGCTAAACTCGGGTGCTAGGTGCTATGCCGATTATTAGTGATTATCGTATTCATGAAGGAAAAATAAATTAATAAACATATTGGAACAATGCAAAGACACTATTTATTTAAGAAGAGTTATACATGGTGTAATTTCACAAGTCGAAAAATAAAACAAACATTAAATATGGTCAAACCACAAATAAACATTAGGTAATTAAATTAAAATAAATACTAAAATACATACATTTGAAAGGAATCAGTAAAAAATGCAATAATTACATGGGTATTTTGAATATTTTACAATTTTATTATTTATTTCTTAATAATAGATACACTATTTTGAGGGCGAAGCGAAAATAAATTGACATCAAAACCGTTTGTGACTAAAAGTACCTACACTATAATAATTGTATTGATTCCTCCATATGATTAATTTATTTTTTTTATATTTTTAAAATTATAGTTAATATTTTTATCAGAGTATAGTACAAGCGAACTCTTAAATATAATTTTTACTCCGACTGCCTTGATCATAGGCAAAAACGCACTAACAACTGCTCTTGAAAACTGGACATTACAAACATCGTGTGAAAAATATACTTTGCGTACGCTTATGCGGGTATTTAGATGAAAGAGCTTCGTCTCCGTTTTAGAGCTTCGCCCTCAGAGGCCCATTCCCAGATCTGAAAAAAAGTGGGCTCAATTTTAGGGCTTCACCCCCCCAGAAACCCCTTTGTGCAAAAGTGTAGATAATTGAACTCTCATACCAGGGGCCCCCTTTTTAGGCTTGGGGCCAATTTTAGGGCTTCGCCTCAGGGGGCCCCATTTTTTGATCTGTAAAAAGTGGGACTCCCGTACCAGAGGCCACATTCTAGGGTTTTGCCCCCCCTGGGGCCCCATTTTAGGGCTTCGCCCCAGGGGGATAACCTCTTTTCCAAATGTGTCAAATATGAGATACCCACGCCGGGGGGCCCCATTCAAAAGCTTCGCCCCCCGAGGGCCTCATTTTAAAATGGGCCCTCTACCAGGGGCCCCATTTCAGGGCTTTGGGCCTTAAGGAGTCCCAATTTAGGGCTTCACCCCCGGATGCTCCCTTTTCCGAATATGTCAAAAATGGATCCCCCGGGAGAAGGCAAAGCCATAAGAGGAGACGGCCGATGAATGGCGCCTTTTTCCAAAGATATGAAAAGAATAACTCCAAAATTTAAGGGCGAAACCCTAAAAGGACGCCATGGGTAGGGCGTTGTCCCAGCCCTGGCATGTCAATAGCTACTCATTAACTAGTTACACAAATTGTTGTAGAAGTGTTTGTATGGTCTTTGTAACTTAGGTATATATCTGATAAATATTATATAATATTAATATTATTTGCATTCGTAGAAGAAAGTACAGTATGTAACGCGTGTGAAAAATCACTTTTCACACGAGTGTGAAGTTTGATGGCACGAGCCGTAGGCGAGTGACATAAATTACACTTCAACACTTGTTGCACAATATACCATTACTGCAAATATTTGGAGAAAATTCTCACTTTTTCCGTCGAGTGTGCTATGAATGGTCATGGAAACCGAAGATAAATAAATGACAGTCGTGCGTTTGTTACAGTTTGTTGCTGGCATTCCTGTTCTAAATATGCCCGAAGCCCGAATACAATATGTCAAAACTGACAGTCATTTGCAAATTTCAGAATAAGTATAGAGAAATATGTGCATTTAATTTATAAAAATGGGGCTGCTATAGAAATAGTTCTCTAAATTGCCGTTTTCGAAAGATTACAGTAACATTCTTTGTCAGGCGGTAATCCGTTACTTTGCGCTTTAAACATACAATTAACTATTACCAGTATATAATTACGAAGTAAGTTGATGACATAAAGAATGATGGCATGATATGACAAAACATTCATTGCTTTGCACAGACATGCCCATAATATACAATAAGAATATTCAAGTTGAAATGTGGACCCAACAAAATATCACAGCTTTGTACTAAGCCGTGAAAATATTATATATATCGTAGTTATAATTAGATACTTACCTCTTTTTATCAGTAGGAAACCGAAAGAAGCTCCTATCACAATTATATTTTTTATTAATACATCCTTTAGCGGCACAAACGTGTCCCATCTTTGAGAAACTCATGATATCGCTGGTTATAAAAACACGAAATCGGTATCAACACTTTTAACTACGCCTATGTTCAATTAATTCAAAATCTAAGGAACAAATAGCCGCTACCGACGCTAGTGCCGTAATCTTCCCCATAATGGCGCCATGCGCAAGGATCGGCGCAAACCGTTCTCACGAGCGGAGTGTCCTAGCTGATTGTACTAAGCTGTGACTTTAGTATGGACGATACAATTTAAGCTACTTGATAAATGAATTCCATCCACAGTTCTTCTGTGGTGCAGAAGACAGCATTTCTAGTTGACATTAAGGCAACATATATGTTGAGGCTCATTGCATCCAATTATCTATATCATGAGAGCTTCTCGTCCTCACTTTCCTAATTGAATTGATTCTGAATATGTTTTCAAAGTTTTTTAGCCGTACCTAAGTGAATTAAAATTGTATGCGCTAGTGTGTCTCCAATCATACACTTATCAAATATACGTTCTAATTCAGTTTGCCATAATATGATCCATATTCTTCAACAGACCTGTATAATCATATCCGTTTAATATTTCAGGAAAATTTAAAGTGGACGACGTAATTCAAGAGGAAGGAGAAGACTGTTATTTAACTACCCTTCACGTCAAAGACACTTCATCCACCGACTCGAGAACATACTACTTGCTAGTGGAAAACGACAAGGGGAAAGACACACATGCGGTACAATTATACGTTAATGGTAAGTAGATAAAATTGTATTGCCTTTCTATTAGGGACAATGTTATACTCTAAGACAATGTTATATTTGTAAAAATCAGACAGTTCTATGAAAGGTGTCGTATTTATTATTGTTACAAATATATATTCGGAATAGGACGTAGTTGTATTTCATTTTTGCACTTTGATGTTCTTGACCGGTAAATATATGTTTGTAGAATTGGCATTGACCGGTAAATATATGTTTGTAGAATTGGAATTTCCGGTCAGCTTTGACAAGAACAAAATCTTCGGAGAGAGTTGTCGTGTAATAAATATGTCATAGACAGTCCAGTGCCATATAATAATTATAATGTTATGCAAGACGTTTCAGATCATGTTATCCATAAAATCTCAGCCCTAAAACTATGCGGGGACGCTCGCTTATTATTCCGTAGAGATCCAGAATTACATAATGTTATGCTTCGAAAACGTCATTTATTTGGTAGGGTATTCAACGAATGTGCTAAGATGCCTCCAGTGGTGCCAAATCGAAAAGCCTGCCCGTCAGGAACTGGCCAGAAAGTTAAATTGGAATTTTTCCATTTTTTTTAGTTCTTTATAGCTAATGGCTTTGCAGACACTTCAGTCCGTGCTGTGGCATAACGATATTTTGTGAAGCACTCGAGAGATATCTTAAGAGGCTCCAGTAATACCACAACTAAAAGCCTGCCACTTAGAGACCGCTCATAAAATTAAATCGGAAATTTTTCCACATTGTTTTTAGTTTTCTTCTGGCTTATGTGGTCACTTAATCATTGTCGTGCCATAACGATATTTTGTGAAACCTTGAAAAGATCTAAGAAGCCTCCAGTGGTACTAGAATTTAAAGCGTTCCCGTTTGGGGCGGACAGTCCATAAAATTAAATCAGAATTTCCCATATTTTTTTCTATTTCTTTCTGACTAATGTCTTTGTAGATACTTTAATCGTTGCTATGCCATATTCTCTTTATGGCAGTGGCACACACACTAAAGGGAGATCCTATGGCAGTCGACGAGCGGTTTGTGTGCGAAGATAAGTTTCTTGAATAGTTGTAGGTTGTAATTAAGTGGAAATAGATGCCCTGGGATTGAGTTCCACCGTAATGCGGTGAGGCAGACAAAGGAGTCCTTGTAAAGCGTTCTAGGTGTTTCCAGTTGTACAACGAACGGGTGCGCTCTTGTCGTCTACCGCGACTGTCTGGCTGGCGCGGGCGTTGCTGGGGCGGGCGTTGCTGGGTCAACTCCGGGTCACCAACAAAATGCATAGCTCTCTTCTGAATGAGGGAGTGTTAGGGTGTGCTTACATGAACCACCCCAGATGTGTGAGCAATATTCTAAGCACTGTAGAGCAAGTGCAGCTGATTGCAACGTGGCCATGCCAGGACATGCTGCTGTTGGGCGAGACACCCAGTAGTGCGATTGACGAGAATGAAGGAATAGTCGATTCTGCCATAATGACATCAGGGCCCGCCGTATTGACTTTCTTGGTAAACGTGCCTGCTTGGGTTTTTGCAGCATTGAACTGGTCCAAATTCCTGATCCCCAGGTTCGAACTTTCTCCAGATCTTGATTGCTTAATGTAATTGTCTGTGGTGATAAGTCTCAGTCGCTGGTAAAGGTTTTTATGATCTAAATTGGGAGACAAGGGTACTGTCATCTGCAAAACCGAAAACAGGATTATTGGTTTTGGTCAGCAGATCATTAATATAGATAACGTACAAAGTTGGTGAAAGTATTACGCCCTGAGGCACTCTCGCATTAATGGCGAATGTGTCTGAGAAGTGTTCATCAACTGCAACATGCAAAGATCGGTTTTTAAGGAAACTGGCAAGCCAGCTGCAGAGAGACGCCGGTAGTCCGAAGGACGGCAGTTTGTTGAGCAATCCGTCATTCCAAACTTTGTCAAATGCCTTCGAAATATCTAATGCGCTCTCTCGAGATTCTCCGTAGTTCTGAATTCACCTACTCCATATATGAGTGACATAGGCCTTTTCCGGTCGATCTCTGTTTGCGGAAGCAGTATTGGTTCTCGCTAATTATTCTGTTGTTGTCGTCGTACTTGAGTAGTTGCTAATTGACTACACGTCCCATGACATTGGAGGTTATTGGAAGCGAGTCAATTGGACGATAATTTGAGGGCGTGGTTTTCTTGCCTTTTTGTGGAACAAGTTGTGCTCGGGCGACTTTCGAAGAAGATGGGTAAATCCCTTTTCGGCAATACAGAGAAAAAATTAGTGCTAGTTCGTCGGTACTTTGTAACTAATTAGTGTTGCCCACTTTGTAATGAATTTCTAGCTCAGTCGTACTTATAACTTATTATTTGGCTCATTCACCAATTTGTAAGGATATAGCAAAAGTTAATTTATTTAGTTTATTTGAAGACGTGGATTAAAATATTTAGTTTGGTGATCTAAAATTTATAAGGCGCCACTTACGATAAATCAAAAAAGGTAAATTAGAAACAACTATATATTAACTATATGGTTAAATTACAACTTATGGTACCATGTGCACTGAAGTTATGAACATATTTGATTACTGAAGATTTTGTTTACAAAAATGATAAAGATGAAAATTGGCTTAAAATTAGATTACAAATGCAATCAAATACAATTGATTACTGAGAATTTAGTTTACAAAAATGGTAAAAATTAAAATTAACTTAAATGCAAAAATGCAATCAAATACAATTGATTACTGAAAATTCAATTTACCAAAATGATATAAATTAAATTTATTATTAAAAATTAACAAATTTAATTGGTCTTTACAGGCAAATTATTTTCTTTAACCACTCCGTACCCAATTTTCCTACTATCCTATGTCCATGCAACCGTATTGGGACCTTTACTAGAAACCTGGTTCTGCCTATTCCCAAGTTAGCTGACTTGAGCTCTGTAGGCCTTCAAAAAGATAGCCTTAGCGTATGGTTCTCCCTCTACAGGTCTGGCACAGCGAAGTGGACAATAGAGGTTTACGTCATCCAGCGGTATTTACATGTAAAGAAAAATAATAAACACCTTAGACCAGTGTATACTGCTAATAAAAATTGTACAGAAGAGTATCCTGTGGACCTCAGTTTGATATACAAGGTTTTAACCAACAACTTGAAAATTCACTGGTTAAATAATCAGAACTTAAATTACAATTTAAGTTCAGCAAAAATTATAGATAACTATGATTAAATGACACTATGAATAATTACTGTTACTCAAGGTATTTCTTTTCTTTAATTAGAGATATGAAATTCAAAGGAAATAATGATTGAAATTAGAAATTTAAAAGAGAATTATGAAAAAATTATGAAACTTGTCCAACAGTGGCTCTCTGCAACTTCAAATAGAAAATCACTTAGACTTTAAAAAAAAGGAAGAACGAGGTATAACCTCTCTTAAACAAGTCTAATGCCCTTGGCACATAAACAATAATTGGACGTAAATTACGTCTCAATTAATCAAAGATAAAAATAAGATAATTACTATCTCGCTTTGAGATAGGAACTATAAACGATCAAAAAAAAATAAACCAGGTAATTTCACACGTGCTTAACCCCTTTAATACGCAAACCAATGCAGATACATCATGGATCAAACGTTGACACGATAAGCAATAATAGTTATAGTTTAAAGCTACAAATAAACTGAAAAAGTAATGAATTAAGTCTGAAAAGCGAAAAATTTACTATAACTAACAATATTGCTACGAAAAACCCAGAGAAATTCTACTACAAGTTCAATTTACTATCTTTTACAAGAAAAGATAAAATCTGCTCTGCGAATCTTCCCAACATTATCGTCAAATCTAAATGAAAATATCTAGAATAATTTGTGTGACCGTTTAAAACGACGAAATAATTCCGTTCTCGATAAATTTGGATTAAACCATTATCAAATTACACGAATTTGATCAATATGAAACGCAACTATTCACCAAAAAATCAGTATTTAGCCTTAAGGTCACCAAAAAAATTTACAATTGTTGAAATAGCAATTACTTAAAAATGCAATACAAAAGCCAAATATAACTAAGTGAATTGGAAACAATTTTTAATTATATATTCAAAGTATGAAAGGATTATTGAAAAATTTGCAGAATGAATAAGATATTTTAAGATCAAAAATTATTACGACTCACCGTGCCGACGTTTTAACACAAGATCATACGAAATTTTTCAAAACTGTATATTCTACCCATTTAAATTCAACGGCTTTTTTCATTGGCCAGTTTAAAACACGTGACATCCGTTGTAAGAAACACGGCGTCAAACTAAGGAAGCATTCAAGCATTGCCTATCAATATACTAAACATTGAAAACCATTGATAAATAGGTAGAATTAATGGAGCGGAATACACTAATACTTGATAACATATATATTTAACATATATTCCGTTACATTCCTCATTAAGTTTGTTAACGTGTTATCAAACTTTTCAAAAATTTAAAGATTGGAAAAAAATTTTAAATTTTCGAGAGTCACCTTTATACTAATTCTTGAAATTATTAGACAAAAAACTAAAATGATTCCCTGTTTAGGAATTAACGTTAATCTAAAGCTTAATATTAGGAAAAAAATATTTTTCACTTATTCCACTAGGTCACCTACAATAAGTGCGCGTCAAAGGCCTAGCACGAATAAGAGCTGTTCGATAACTAAATCACAAACTGCGCTGACCAAAGTCTAGTTCAACGAGCAGGAATCAAGGGAAGGTATTGGGAAAAAGGGAAAAGGAAAATAAGTTTAATGGGTCATTAATTAAAAATGCACTCCAAAGCCCAGTCCAACCGTTAACAAGAAATATAAACAAAGTCTCTCACACTTTGAATCTTTAACTTCTGATCTTTTAAGTTAGATATTTCCGAAAAAAAAATATTACACGGAGTAAGCCATAAAAAAAATTGAAAAGGCAGAGAGTAAAATTGAGCCCACCACTAACCCATTGTACCGTAAACGTGTATGGTGTAAGAAAACGATGCCACCGATAAGATAATTTAGTATAAGATAATTTAAATAACAACAATAAGTTGCTACAACTCTAAAAATCAAGTCATTAATACTTTCCTCTGAGTCACTGTCAGAAAAATTTGCTTTCAGATCACTAATATGCCAATTTCCGAGATCCTGACTATCCATGTCCTTCAAATTATATGAAACTTTAGAGATTACTTTGTTTACTACACACGGTATATATTTAGGTGCCGGTATATACTTAGGTGCAAACTTCGTCGTATAATCATTAGGAGCACTAGATAAAGTAAAATTTTTCTTCCATAATCTATCCGCCACATGATAGCATACGTCACGTTTCCTGAGATTCTATTGTTTCGCATTTTTTGTATGATAACTTTGAATTCTTTTTCTGATGTCAACGAAAAGTTTGGGTAGATCTTTTAAATCACTAACATATTCATTATTTTTAGTAATTAATGGCAAATTTGTGCTATTTCCAGAAATTTTTCTGAAATTTGCATATGACAAAAATATTTGATTGGCAATCACGCGAAGAAAATATTTTAGATCGTGAAGCAAATAGAAAACTGTATTTTTTAATTTTGGACTCTATTAATTCGGTAAGTGGACGCTTTTCAAATTTAGGAGTATATTACCTTTTTAAGTTTCTGTATGCGCCAAGGACAGAAGATTTTAAATAAAATATCACGTGGATTTGGCAAACTAACGTCAAGTTAAAAAGAAGATGATAAGTTATAAAGAGGCTTGGATGGGACAAAGTTTTATAATAAGCTACTATCATTAAAAGATCTTTTTCCTTCATATTCTAAGGTAAAGCTCATAAAAGATTAAGTCATTTAATCAAACAAGATTTAATACGATGTTTTAGGGATTTATGAATAGCTTTAAAAGTATTTAACCGCATCTGTGGCATCTGGAGAAAGACACTTAATAATAATTCGATAAAGGGTCTAAAATCATCTCTGACTGTCAATCGAATTAATTGTTATTTACTAAATGTACTTTCCACACAAAAGAACTGCTGTATTTTATCAGCTTCTCGCCAATTATGCAACTAATTAGTGTTCATTTTTGTTTTGTGGGTACATAAAATACTCAACCAACTTCTTATAACGTGATTTGTTTTCTGGCTAAATTGCATTAAAAAATTGGACTTTTTCAGCTTTTGAGCTTTTTTAGATGGATTTTTGAAAATGGTTACTCCTACTGTGATTGTCTATATGTATCATGCAGATGAATAGATAACAGCAATTTTCAGAAAAAAAAAACATTTGAGGAAAGCGTAGAAGCACCTCATTCAATACGCGAACCTCTGACTGATAGAGGATGTCATTTAATGATCACTCTTATTGAGGTCAGATATTTAACAACCCGTAGTATGCTAAATAACTCCTGCGAATTTTTTAAACGTTCAATTTTAAGTGCCCTTTTTCCGAGTGTTCCGAGCATTCATAGAAGGAATTTTTGGAGCGATAATTATGCAAGGTTTTCTTCATAGTTATTACGTCAAACAAATTCAGTATAATCAATTTTACTTTTACTCCTGTGCATTAACTATTAGTCTTATAAGCACGAAGTATTCAGCATTGATGGTTGAAAATAATAAAATTAAAAATAATAATAATTTGAGGCATGAATATTAAAGATTTTAAATTATTCATGACTCGACAGAGTAATTTTAATTTAAATTTTCTGGACAAAAGAGACGTATATGTATATTTTTATCTAACGCCAAGTCCTAGGTGAGCGATTTACAGTCGACGCGAACGCGAAGCGATGGCGATGCCGTACGAAAAGTTAATATAGTCGCACGGCTTCGCCACAGATTCGCGTTCGCGTTCGCTGCAAATCGCTCACGTAGGACCGGGCGTAAGGCTGCTGGAATCGCTTATTGCAGGCGACGCGACGCGACGTTTTAATTTTTAATTGAATTAAATCTCAACGACAACATATAAGGTTTTTTTGGTTCGGATTAAGGTAAAAGCTTTTCAGTATAGCATACGGTGTCACCTTGGACATGGTCAATTCGTTAGCTATATTCCGGGTACTGGTATTAAGATTTGTTCCAATCTCATTTAAAACAGCTTCTTCAATATGAGCTGTTCTTACCGTTACAGGCCTTCCGTTGACAACCGTCAATCTTTTAAAACTACCTCTTTAAGAAAGTCGTGCATGAAAACTTACAAAATTTCTTCCGTTACTTTCCGTCGAGGAAATCTATCATGATAAATATGTCTTGCATCACTAGAGTTTCCATGAGCCATTCCATGTCAAAAAAGTATATCTGCCATTTCACTATTAGTATACTGAACAGTATTGAACAAAACTAACTACCAAAACTTGCTAAAAACAACAAATTATTACCTTATTTTTCTGTGATCCAGGGACATGCATTAACCTTCATGAAGGATACCGTGCGGTGTGATACTACGCACTTATTTTCAACTTAAATTGGTACAGAATACTCGGTAGAACCATGTAAATTTTGTAAAATACTTATCAGAAAATTGAACACGAAATTTCGTTTTTTTTATTTATTTTTTGAGACTTTCAAAAGGATTATAATCAGTATAAAGCATAATCATTACACTCATTTTGAACTATCCGAAAATGAAACATTTATTTTCTGAAATAAATGTTTTTTTAGTGGTAACACTACGTATATAAAAACGAAGAAGGAAATGGAATGTTCTAAACAAATAAATTTTCGGCAGTTCGAACATTTGAAACGGGTAGGCCTATTTTTCTTTCTGTTGCACAGGAAACATCTGCCTTTCTGAACTTCAGAATTATGTGGTTGTATATCCTGCTGATGATTTATGCTCAATATTTCCTTGAGACGGATTCTAATGATTCGTGGGATCCATTCATTTAAAGCTCGTCGTCGTAAATATGCATTCAAAAGTTCCATGCCAAGAGACTCTAAAAATTATCCCCGAGATGTTCTGTCCCGGTGCCCTGCATTGCTTTTGTAAATAATACATGAGTTGATGCCAGCTATATTCATGAATAGAATATTACTATGGGCCATCAACAGGTAGCTCTGGCACGGTTATAAGCCTCACACATCTTATCTTCTGTGCCAACTCCGCCTTTTGTTCTATTATAATATAAAACGATTTCAGGTTTTCCAGTTTCCTCGTCAATAGTATGCAAGTAACAGAAGCACATTTTTTTCTGGGAATATAAAGGTAAATCATTGTTTTAACCAGGAACCCAAGCATGCTTGTTTTTTTCAGGCCGAGGAATAGGCAAGAATTGTCAGTGTCTGATCAGTAGAGATTTTATTTGCAACAGTCATTCTGGTAAGGAAGTTACCGCAGCTATTTAACTATTACATAGCAGATCTTCCCTCCCACCCTCACTCATCCTTGGTATTATATACAGACGATACCGCCCTCTATTCCAAAGCCCCTAGCGCGCAGGAGGCGGCGAATAATATTAGTGCTCACATGGAGCAAGTTAGTTCGTACTATACTAACTGGAAAATTCGACTAAATGTGACGAAAACCGAATTGGCCATATTTACTCGAAAATTTAAAAACACAGACACCCTCCCTATTTAAATAAACAACACTCCTATCCCTCCCAAATCTAAAGTAAAGTACCTCGGAATCATGTTTGATAAGAGGCTTACGTTTTGTGAACACCTTTCACATATACGGAATAAAAATAATTTGCGATAAACTAAGGGTTGGTTCCTTCCTCAGTCCCGTAAATAAAATAATCCTTTACCGGTCCATCACAATGCCCTTACTCATGTATGGTGCGCCGATTTGGAGCTCTATTTCGGGTCACCAAATGTAGAAGATTCATGTTATACAGAATCAGCACTTAAGGGCGGCTTTCTCGGCGGGCTGGTATACAAGAATCGAAGATCTGCACGCGTGGTCCCACGTCGACTATGTCAGGGAACATGTGGATAAACTCGCATGCAGATTCTTCGAGTACTGTATCCGCGGATCGCCGAACTTCAGAGCCAAACACGAGCCCATACATGGGAAAACAACAATCTGCTACCTAGAACCCGGACCCCCATGAACATATCTTCCCTACCCCTCGAAATATCCACCCTCCCTCACCACTAAACCTTCCCTACTGCTTTTCAGTAAAATAAAAAGTTGCAGGAGCACAGAATGTACCAACCTGCACCACCACTACTAGCCCAAAGCTAGCTGCGCCCACTATGACCCAAAAGCATGGTGGGCGGGGCTTGCCAAGGGACATGGAGCTCCTATAAATATGGCCCGGTTAGCAAACGACAGCAGCTGGACAACTGCAGCCGTGCCGTCTCTGCGCTCCTTGCTCCGGCAAGCGTAGCATGGCTACGCTTTGTCAGGTTTTCTAATAACTGTTGCATTCCACACCTCATTAATGCTATCGTTTGATAGCTTATACACGTATGAATGTATGTATGAATGAGAGTATGAATTCGGGAGTGTCAGCCAACCAAAGAACCGTGACATGTAGTTTTTCAATGTGCGTTTTCCCCATATTTACCCCCCTCTCATCCTTTTTCCTCGTTGAAAACAAGCCAACTAGTGCTAATGCCATCTGTCAGTACTTACAAAATCGAAATCTCTTGAAAGGCATAGCCTATGTAAGATTGACAACATACTGCATTAACACCTGCTGCCTGTTAGAAATATGGACTGGGCAGTCAAACGGCCCACGTTTCGTATAGTGTATGCTGTGGGGTCGCAGAAGCATCCGGTGGGATGCAGGCATCTTACTATATATACATTGTATTTACACTAGTCTATGTACAATAGGTTTGCTATATGCGTGGGCGCCGGCAGGGGGGTGGGGCAGTTGCCCCCCTAGAATATCAAAATATCGCTTAGTATAAAAGTACATTTCAAAATCAGTGAAACATGCCTGAAAATTACATTGACTATTTTCTTGCAATACCACAACAACAATTCTGAGGAAAGATTCCCTGTTCTCTGGTTTCTGTAATGTTAGCGTTCACAGAGAATTTGTGAATAATAATAAAGACAGAGTTATTGAGAAAGCCATAAATCGATTTTCACAAAAGAGAAGAAATCTGCTAATACTTTTCTGCGATTAGGAAACTATAGGAATGCACATCCACAGTACATAGTATATTTTTTAGGGTAGAGATATTTCCAATACTTACAAAATTTAAGTCAGAATTACGCTACAGTTCAGTTTAAGTTAAAGTCTAGCAAACCGAAACCGTATTTTGACAAAAAATATTCAAGGTTCAATCTATCTTTACGTTGCTTCAGAGGTGGATCTATGAGGGGTGACTACAGGGGCTATAGCACCACCTCCGCCCAACCCCCCACCCCCCATAGGCTCTCAAAAGTTTCTGCAATATTTATGTACAAATAATAAATATGAGTTTATTTATCAGAATTCTCCATATTACAACTCAGCAAAATAAATTTGGTACAATAGATAAACAATTACCCACAAAAGGGACATGTATGTGAAATAAGAATATTGAGCGTTACATAACACATATAGTATAAAAGAAAGAGAAGAAAAAAAATATATGTATAATATAAACAGAATTTTCTGTAAGATTACCTACTTTCTTAATTAAT
>MU183207.1:158746-172186 GCA_016904865.1 Pissodes strobi | reverse complement strand
TTAGCATGAAATATGTATGCATGTAATCCCCGATTTTCCTGAAGGAGCCTATGACGGCGCTTGGAAGAAATAGGGCAACAAAAAAATAGTGAAATAGAAATAGCGCAAAAAATAAGGTTTTGTCAATAATCTATATCCATAAGGTTAGCATCAACATAAGTATATCATCCAGGGTCAGTTACGTAACACTCAGACTAAATGCGAGACACTGTGTCAAGATTATATAAGTTTATGCACCAACCGCTGACCATACAGATGAAGAAGTTGATCTCTTTTATGAGGACATAAGCCGAACTTGGGAAGATCACAGGACCCACTTTACACTTCTGTGAAGCGATTTAAATGCTAAAATTGGGTTGAAATCTGATGAATCGGAAACTCCGCTTGGTTGCATAGGTTCGGAGGGCAGACGATGTTGGGATTCCTGCTACAAAACAACTTATTCCTTATGAATAGCTTTTTTGGCAAAAAAACTCAATCGAAGGTGGACTTGGGAGAGCCCGAATGGCCGGATAAGAAATGAAATTGACTACATAATAACTGATGAAAGACAGATCATCAAAGATGTATCAGTGTTGAATAAATTCTCAACTGAGAGTGATCATCGGATAGTAAAAGCCAACTCATCAAGCAGCCAACTGTGGCGACCCCCACCAGACATATCTGAATTCCAGCGATGCATCGACGATCTGCTAGAAGCGTCGGATGCGGAGAGGCAGGTGGTGGATAAGGGTTAAAGAAAATACTGCCCAAGATCAAGAAGGGAAGCAAGAATCACCGACAGGACAAGACAACTGATGCAAGAGAGAAGGAGGCGAAGAAGTGAAGCGGTAACCACGGGTGAAGAGCTGAGAGAAATTAATAAATAAAGATCTAGAGCGATAAGGAGGGATGTAAGAGGATATGAGAGAAAAGAGTTCAAGCACACTATAGAGAATAATAAAAGTATAAAAGTACTTCGCAGGAAGCTAACAAGCGGAAAAAGAGAAATATGCAAAATGAGGGACACAGAAGGAAAAATTACGAGAAACAGAAAAGAAATACTGATCATTGTGGAGGAATTTTATCAACTAGTCGTCACTCTGGCGAAGGAAAGACGGACTATGCGCCAGAACTTCTGACATCTGAAAGAGGCATTGTCAATCAGGGTTCAGAGGAATTACCGGATATTACAATAGAGAAAATAAAACAAAAACAACAAAGGACCAGGTGAAGATAATGCACTTTCTGACGCAGTCAAAATAGGCGGTCAACGCTTACTCCAAAAACTAAAGCTGTCTTCAATATCTGTCTCTTTAATAGCACATTTCCAGAAAAATGGCACAATTCCATCGTGACCCTATTACGTAAAAAATGAGATATTGTGGAATTGGAAAAGTACAGACCAATAAACCTTCTGAGTCACCTCTACAAACTGTTCACCCGAATTATAACCACCCGACTAGAGAACAATCTCGACTTTTTTCAGCCTGTAGAACAGGCGGGTTTCCGTGGCGGTTTTGGCACTAATGACCATTTACAGAGTATTAACAGATTGGTTGAGAAAACAATCGAATATAATAGGCCTCTGGCCCTGGCTTTTTTCGACTTTCACAAGGCTTTCGACACCGTTGAATTGGATGTGGTTTTGGGGGCACTCCAGGAATGCAGAATTGATTACCGATACACTAAACTTATCCATAACATCTACAAAAATGCACCAATGACGATAAAGCTACATGAAAATACCAACCGCATACCCATTGGCCGAGGTGTAGGGCAAGGCGATACGTTGTCCCCCAAGTTGTTCATCACAGTTATGGAAAGCGCATTCAAGAAACTCGATTGGAACCAAAGAGGCTTAAACATCGATGGAAAAAATCGAACTAATCTACGCTTTGCAGATGATATAGTATTGATTTCGAATAGCCTTGGAGACATAAGCCTGATGCTACGGGATCTAGAGGAGGTGTGCGCGAGAGTTGGCCTGAATATCAACATGTTAAAAACAAAATTTATGACAAACCTTGTACCCAGTGGTAATATAAACAAAATAGTTATATATACCTCGGCCATGAAATACGCATTTGCAGAGATAACCAAACCCATCAACTGGAAAGAAGAATCGCCCTCTCATGGGCAGCATTTGGGAAGCTGAGGCTCCGAAACTTCAACGTTAACAACCACAACTGCTAAGAAGCTCAATGTAACGCAGAGAAAGATGGGGAGGCTGATGCTTGGTGTTACCCTGAGAGATCTCATACGAAATGAGGATTCTACGCAGAAGAACTGGTCTCAATGATGTTATCATATCGATCGCTAAACTGACGTGGAACTGGGCTGGTCATGTGGCTCGAATGCAGGATGATATATGGATGGAGGCCTCGTACAGACCAACGCAGCAGAGGTAGACCACCGACACGATGGACCGACGACATAAAGAGAACTTGTAGCAATTAGATCCAGACGGCTCAAAATAGAAGGGATTGGAAAACAATGGGGGAGGCCTATGTCCAACAATGGACGCAAAGGGGCTGATTGATGATGATGATTATACATTTAATTGCTTGATATATTGAAAATGGTTTGAAGCCGGAAAAATGGGTCAGGAGTAGTCAGGACATTTTTTGGTGATTAGAGGCAGGAAGATATTGTAAGAAGTAAATGTTGGAGAGGCGACGTGCGACCTTCAAATAGGCGAGGACGTGACAACCCTGGAAAACGAATGGCGCAGCAGTAGAATCGAATCGGTGTTATATAATACGGAGTATATAGATAGATTAGAAATAAGGAGTAGATATAGTTATTGTACGATAGCAGAGTCGACTCATGGCGTTATGTAATTATGATAACTGTACTGGCGATGGTGTATTGGCGAAATAAAACGTATTACTAAAACTAGTCGTTTACAGATCAGAAATGGGATAACCTACGTATTGTGTTATTTGTTGTGGAGAACGGTGAAATACGCGATTTTGGCGAGTTAAATCGCAGTGCGATTTTGGCGAGTTAAATCGCAGTGGCAACTTCTTTTTTTGTGAGTGGCGATATCACAAAAACTCATAACAAAAGGCGGGCGTTTGTTGCTATCCTTGACAGTGGATTGACATTTGGCAATTTTTCAGATATTCACGATAATAATAAACACTTGTGTGCTAATTAATTAGCGATTATTGTAAAAATTGTGGCGTATTTTAACTGTGTTTATTGGCATTGGTGTTTAAAAGGCGTTTTTCAAGTGATTTCCTATGGAAGAAGGCAGAAGTGAGAGCTCGATTACGAGTTGGAATTGAGCGACGGTGACCACGGCGAAGGCGATTCGGCGATGGAAGACGAAACAGTCTCCATGGTACATAAGCTGTTGAAAGGCGGTTTGGCAACTAGTATCCAGCAGATTGTGGCGGCCGTTGGTACTGGCGGTACCAAGGGCAACAAGAAGGGCGAAAAATCAGGTGAGAGCGTTCCTCAGGCGGTAGTAGAGCATGCTTGTAGCGATAGGGCGGACTCCGCTTGCAGTTTGGCCTGTATGGGGTCAAGGGCAGGCGGCGACATTAGTGACCCTTTCGATCCTGACAGCCAGGACTGTAACGTAGTGAGGTGGTTGAGCAAAATTGATCAGTTGGGCGATATTCATGATTGGTCGAACTATGAGAGAGCGTATTTTATGCAGGCGAAATTGTAAGGCGCAGCAAGGGGCGGGTTTAATCGGCTCGATGAACATGACCTCTCATGGGAAGACTGGAAGGCGGCTCTTAGGAAGGCGTTTCCTAGAGTGCATGACTTTGCTCTGCTGCTCAAGGAGATGATAGCGAGTGTTAAATTGAACGGCGAAACCATGACCCATTATTATCATGATAAAATGGCGTTGATCGAAAGGTGTGGGCTTTCAGGCACAAAGGCGCTTTCGTGTCTGATTGACGGTCTACCTCTTGACTTACAGGCGAGGGCATTTGGTTGCTCTTTCCCTGGCGACTTGTATACTGGCTTTCTTTCCTCTTTTGACAGATATCGGCGTCCATCAAGCGATATTGTGGAATTGGAGGGGCAAGGAAGTCCAGGATCAGACGCAGGCGAAGGCGACGAAGACTTTGCGGTCTTCTGAAGCGATTCTCAAATTGAGAGAGGCGTTTGGCGAATTTTGAGTACCCAAGGCGTACTATTTCCAACTGCTGGCGTGGGCTGGCGTTTACGAGCAAGGCGTTTGCTGACTTTTTTGCGCGGCGAGGTGTAAAACACCGAGGGCGAAAGGTTAGGTTGAAAGGTGCATGCAAGTGAGTCTGACTGGAGAGGTGCAAAGGGCGAATGGTCAGGTTGAAAGATGCATGCAAGTGAGTTTAACTGGCGAGGTGCAAATGGCGAATGCTCTGTTGGCGAAAGGCGAGAGCTATGGCGATTTAAGGTCCAAACTTCTTATTGAGATAGCAAAAGGCAAAGGCGTAATATAAAGGTGATATTCGATAAAAGGCCTAAGGTTGCAACCACAGGCGAAACCCTTACGGTAGGCGATTTGGTGTTATGGCGAATGCACAGATCGATAAGATCTGGTTGATTTATTGGCGAGTTAAATTAATGAGGGCATTAATTGTTGCAGGATGGCCGAATGTAACAAGCAAATGTTGGAGAGGCGACGTGCGACGTTCAAATAGGCGAGGACGTGACAACCCTGGAAAACGAATGGCGGAGCAGTAGAATCGAATCGGTGTTATATAATACGGAGTATATAGATAGATTAGAAATAAGGCGTAGATATAGTTATTGTACGATAGCAGAGTCGACTCATGGCGTTATGTAATTATGATAACTGTACTGGCGAAGGTGTATTGGCGAAATAAAACGTGTTACTAAAACTAGTCGTTTACAATATATTCTGGCCAATTTCAAGATAAAATTTTATATAATTTAAAACGATTTGAAGCCCGGAAAGTGGGTCGGGATCGAAGAATTTAGATGTTTTTCAAGCAATAAGCAGCATTTTTTGCCAATTTTATGGAAAAATTCCAAAATGTTCAGTATTTCGGCTATTTTAAATATCCGAATAGAGAGCTTTGCATTTAATGAATTATGGTAAATTTGAAGGAATACGTCTTTTAATATACCTACATTTTGAGAAAATATGTAGATTTATACATTTAATTGCTTAAGATATTGAAAATGGTTTGAAGCAGGGAAAATAGGTCAGGACGTTTTTTGGTGCTTAGGGGCAGGCGGATAATCTGGCAAATTTCAAGGTAAAATTTTAGCTCATTTAAAACGATTTGAATCCGGGAAAGGAGTCAGGATCGGAGAATTTAGACATCTTTCAAGTGATAAGCAGCAATTTCTGCCAATTTTATGGAAAATTTTCTAAATTTTCAGCATTTCGGCTATTTTAAATATCTGAATAGAGAGCTTTGTATTTAATGAATTATGGTATATTTGAAGGAATACGTCTTTCAACATACATTTTGACAATATATGTAGATTTATACATTTAATTGCATGGGATATTGAAAATGGTTTGAATCCGGAAAAATGGGTCAGGACATTTTCTGGTGATATTCTGGCAAATTTCAAGGTAATATTCCATCTCATTTAAACCGATTTGAATCCGGTAAAGTGGGTCAGGATCGGAAAGTTTAGACATTTTTCAAGCAGTAAACAGCGGTTTCTGCAAACTTTATGGAAAATTAAACTCGATAAGTAAAAAATTTCCGTAAGACATTTTTTGGTGATTAGGGGCAGGAAGATTTTATGGCAGATTTTGAGATAAAATTTAACTTTTAGCATCTCAGACCGCATGGCTTTTTTGTGATAAATAAGTTGATTTATTTGTGTGAAATCTCATTTAAAACGATTTGTGGATGGGAAAATGGATCAGGATCGAAAAATCTGGAAATTTTTCAAGCGATAAGCAGCGTTTCGGCCAATTTTATGATATATTTCAGGTTTGGATGTTGTTACAAATATATTTATATTTCGGTTATTGTGAAAAATACGCGTTAGATTTCCCTAAAAATTAACAAAGTTCCAAAATTTACGAAGAAAAAGGTTTAAATAGCTCTTCACTCGTATACTTATCGGCAACTGTCAAAACATTTTCTAGGACGCATAACAGATGTCAAAGTGACATTTGTAATATGTCAGTTAAGAAGAAAAATAGCAGCTGTCAAAATTTTTCGCCCGCTGCGCATTATAGACGTCAAAAATGGCTCAAAGTTTATTACTTTATCAAGTGTCCATTTTGACATTGATATGTGTCAATAAATGCATATCTACTATAAAATTGATGTATTACATACAAAGTGCCTTTTTCTGAAAATTTCTCCCAAATGAATGGCTCTAAGTTGTAACTATATGGAGAGATAGGATGAATGTTGATATATCAAAAGTTGCGCCCTGCAAGGAATCTATTCCATGGTGCTTTGCTTTTTTATATAATATACGCTGTGGGACAAATTTATTTGGAACCCAATTTGGCCCGGAAATTTTTTTTTTAAATCAAAACTTTTAGGGGGAGCCAAGCAAGAAGCAATCGTTTTAATCATTGCCTTTGATATTGTTCCACAATATATTTTTTTAAATCTAAAACTAAAAAAGTTATTTGAAAATATTAAGACACTATCGGAGAAGGGACTCTGAATAAGTTTTTCGAGAAACTTCAGGTTTTGTATTAAAAACGTATTTTTTATCGAAAACTTTGTAATCAGTTTTTAACAAATAACAAATTAACAGTGCGAAAATATAATCAAAAACATATTTTTCAATAATTTTACATTGCCTTCCCTTCGGGGCCATTGTCCAATCGATTCAGAGCTAAACTTGGTTCAAAATAAATTTGTAAATATCTCGAGAACGGCAATATCAGTTACCTACCCCATTATAGACAAGTCCCTACAATAATAGTAAATCCCTTATCCCTTCAACGTATGCAAGCAAGCAAGGACAAGTTCGTGAGCAAGACCAACTTCCAAATAAAGGGACCCCTCATCGTTTCAATTAACCTTGAAGACGGATGCGACCCTCGCATTAACACTCTCAGGCAGGTGTTGCCCCCGACAAGGATAAAGGAAGAGGGCTTTCTTGTTCCCTTTGCGAAAAAAAAACTCGCGCTATATATACGAGGGCACACCTGTCGGGTTCATGCCCGGAACGAGGGCAGCCGTTTCGACCGAGAGTGATGCCGTGGATAAACCATATATTTTCTAGAGGTTATTTAGAGGTCACGACTTTAAAACTTTTGGACAACCATCGTCAGGGAAGTACTAAGGGAAATGATGGAGTTACGTTTTTTGCCGTAAATTAAATCCAGGCAATGGTAAAGTAACTACCATGGAAGCAATTGGAGAATGCGATGAGGAAGTGGGCGATTATCAAGACAGAACCATCCCCAGTTCAAGGATATCGGCATACTCTACAGCCAATGTCATCATTAACAAAAACAATCCGAATTAAAGTACTTCCATTTTTATAGATTGTAACAATGGTTTTGTATCGATGTTAGGATTATAATGAAACCAATAAGCAACCACTTATAATCCAAACCAACCCAATCCCATCAGCCGGCTATCCGACGTACTAATTAAATCCCCAATTACCAATCCCGATCCAATAAAGCCAGTCCTCTAGACTTGACCATAATAATAACACGATCCACACTCCTCCGCGTATATACGCTCCTTTGATTTCCAGACAAACAGAATTATCATTATCTCTGGACCGCGCCGAGTGATATTGCGAGCCGGGGCGTCGCGGTGCAGCTTTACCGCGACGCCCGACGTCGATATATCGATCGGGCCGAGACCGTAAAACGGGGAGCCCCGGCGCGGGGACGGGGGAAGCAGAATGCGGGCGGATATCGAGGAGGGCAGGGGTGCGATCGAGGTAAAATTACGCGGCATCGAAATTCGCTTTTGAAGTACACGTAGTTAAGGTAATTGAGAAATGAAGAACAATATTTTTCTTTTCTAGATTTTGTCTTTGAAGGCTCTTTATCGGGTTAACGCCATGCGCTCGACATTATTAATGGTAAAAGGATGCAAATGACACATAACATAATCAGCTCCTTTTGGCCGACCTGGGCGTGAATTCGCGAGGCATTGAAACAGCTCCCACGTGAGAAGAGACGGTATAATAGGAATGTAAACTTATCGATCTTTATGCAGCGTAAACAAGCGTATATGTATTTGAAGAATACTATTACACCTTGTCTTTCCACGTTAGAGTTATTATTCCAGTAGCTCGAGAATACACGCCCTACACCGATTCCTGCGACTCATCCGACGGCACTGGTTTGTTTTATTTTATTATACTTTATTCCACTTTATTGACATGAATACTCCTTTGGCTGCATAAGAGTGATATTTCAAGGCCACGTCACGACACGCTTTGAAATTTGCGTCTCACAAGAGAGACGAAGTATATGATTCTCTCTATTCACTTCTATCACGTGTGTTACACGCGACTTTTTTTTTAATTTATTTTATTTTTATTTCGTTTTTAAGTAACTTTATTCCTCTTTATTCTAATTTCATTTTAGGTACTTTATTTTTATTTCATTTCTCTTTACTTCGCTTTTGTTTTATTTTGTTTTAATTTATTACAATTGTATTTAGCTTTTTTTCATATCGAAACCTGATCTAAATCCTTGAATATTTGACTTGACCACCTAACATAAAATTGGAGTACCTCATATTATGACCAAAAGTGACAGGTGCTATGTTGCCAAATGTCCGATTTTTAGGATGTCACGTGGGTGAAACTTTTCGATCTTCATGCGATGTTATCAATTGTATATTTGAAGAATATCGTACATATTACACCTTCTCTTCCCACGTGAGAGCTATTTCAGTGACTCGAGAATTCACGCCCTGCACAGAATCCTGTGTCTCATCTGACGGCGTTGACTTATTTTATTTTATTATACTTTATTTTACTTTCTTTTTATTTTATTTAACTTTATGTTGGTCTTATTTTATTTTTATTTAGTTTTTATTGAACTTTATTCCCCTTTATTCTAATTTCATTTTAGGTACTTTATTTTTGCTTCATTTCTCTTTAATGCGCTTTTGTTTTATTTTGTTTTAATTTATTTAAATTTTATTTAACTTTATTTTGATGCAGAAACCTGGTCTAAATCCTTGAATATTTGATTTATAATAGATCACCTAACCTAACATTGGAGCAGCTCATTTGATCAAAAGTGATAGGTGCCATGTTGCCAAATGTCCGATTTTTAAGCTTAGTTCACGTGGATCGAACTTATCGATGTTCATACGATGTTAACAATCGTATCTTTGAAGAATACCATACATTCCTATTATACCTTTTCTTTCAACGTGAGCTATTCCAGTGACTCGAAAATTTACGTCCTGCCATTTTTCGTCCATATAAGCGACATTTCAAGGGCATTTGACATCTGTCATTTTTTATCCACGTGAACTATAATCGATTGTTAGGACATTCGGCAACATGGCACCTGTCACTTTTGGCCATAATATGAGCTACTCCAATTTTAGATTAGGTGATCTATTATAAGTCAAAATATTCAAGAATTTATAAAAATTAAAATAAAGTTAAATAAAACGCATTAAAAGTGAAATAAAATAAAATGAAGTAAAATGAAATTAGAATAAAGGAGAATAAAATTAAATAAAAAATAAAATAAAATAAAGTGATATAATGTTAAATAAAATAAAACGAAAGCGAAGTAAAGTTAAATAATATAAAAATAAAGTGAAATAAAATAAAAATTAAAAGAAATAAAGGTAAATAAAAGCAGAAAATACAGATGAATAAAAATATAGTGAAATCAATAAAAAATAAGATAAACCAAAAGCAAAATAACAAGGAATGAAATAAAAATAAAGTAAAAACAGATATAAAAGAGGAAAATTAAGTAAAATTAAAGCAAAATTAAGTTAAATAAAATAAAAATAAAGTGATATTCAAGGAATTAAATAAAATAAAGTAAAATAAAATATAAATAAGGGGAAATTAAGCAGAATAAAAGCAAAATTAAGAAATAAAATAAAAATAAAGTTATATTCAATTTAAAAAATCGATAAATAAAAGTTCAAAAAAAATAGTCAAACACGCAAAAAGTAATATAAACGGCCACTGAAAATTTTTGCTCCCTTTTGGTCAACGGAACAATGAGTTAGTCTTACTTGATAAAATTGGCACTCGGCTCCTAGGGTTTTGGAGGAGTTCCTTTTTAGTCCTGTTTAGGGTTCTGTTCCTTCCTCTTGTCCACGAGGCAATTTCTCCCAATAAGATTTAGTTATAGTGTTAAATAAATGTAAATGAAAGCAGAAAATAAAGATGAATAAAAATATAGTGAAATCAATAAAAAATAAGATAAACCAAAAGCAAAATAAAAAGGAATGAAATAAAAATAAAGTAAAATAAAATATAAAGCAAAATTAAGAAAAATAAAAGTAAAATTAAGTGAAATAAAATAAAAATAAAGTGATATTCAAGAAATGAAATAAAAATAAAGTAAAATAAAAGCAAAATTATGATAAATAAAATAAAAACAAAGTGATATCCAATTTAAAAAAATAAATAAATAAAAGTTTAAAAATCTGAAGGAATAAAAATAAAAGGAAATAAAGATAAATAAATAAAAAAATAAAAATTGTAAAACAAGCAAGAAAAGCAATATAAACGGCCACCGAAAATTTTTGCTCCCTCTTTTGGTCAACGGACCAATGAGTTAGTTGACTTGATAAAATTGGCACTTGACTTCTAGAGTTTTTGGAGGAGTTCCTTCTATACGTGCCTCCCAGTCCACGACTATTATTTCTAGGAAATTTACTCGTCCTGTTTAGGGTTCTGTTCCTTCCTATAGTCAACGACGCAATTTCTCCCAATAAGATTTAGTTCGTTGGCTTTAGGCTTCACGTATTATTCATGCATCTTATCCATAGAATTTTGCAACAATTTCTTGCTTTCCAGGTGATCTTTTGTCTGGACCAGAACAAGTGCCTTCCAGGCGAGCCTCTGGTCCATGAGAATAATTATTTCTAGGAAATTTAATCGTCCTGTTTCGTAGAGAAGCGCCTTCCTATAGTCAATGAGGCAATTTCTCGCAATGAAATTTAGCCTTTTGGTTTTAGGCTTCAAGTGATATCAAGACATTTTATCCATAGAATTTTGCAACAATCTCTTCTCTTCCAGATGATCTTCTGGTTCTGGCTAATTATTTTTCCTAGAAACGGTACGCTTTAGACACCTCACGTCCAGACCAGTTTTTCCAAGGGGCTCTGCCAGTCTCTTCTAGACGTACCTGTCAAACGAGCTTTTGATTCAGGAACATCTTCGTCTTCAAAAAATGTAATGTGAAGACTAATTCCTTCTATGCATGCCTCCGAAGCAAGCTTTTGGTCCAGGAGAATAATTGGTCAAGACTAATACTTTTTCCCAGAAAAGATAATCGTTGTATGCTTTAGACCTCATGTCTTCTTCAAATACTTTGCCCATGGGGCTTTGCAAGTTTCTTCTAGACGTGCCTTCCAAACGAGCTTTTGTCCAGGTCATTTTTCTTTCCTAAAAAAGGGAATCGTAAGTAAGTTTCTTCCAGGCAAGCTTCTGTCTGGTCCAGGAGAATAATTATTTCTAGAAAAGTCATAGAGAAGCTTTAGGGTCTAGCTTCTTGTAGATTTAGATCGTTGGCTGTAATAGCTTTCACGTATTATCCATAGAATTTTGCATGGATCTCTTCCCTTCCAGGTCATATTCAGGCTCAGCCGAATATCCTCGTTCTCTTCAGTGTAAAAAGTTTGAGGTTTAGCTTCCCCTTTTTGGCCAACGAGTTTTGCCTAGATCCTCTAGCAAACACCAACCTACAATTGGCTACTGACTGAGGTACCAAAGGAAGTTAAAATAATACCTTTCGCCTGCATGCATGGGATTTTTTTAACCCATCAATAATAATCAAGGGAATTACCAAGAATAAATATAAATAACGACAGGAAATCCTAAACATGTAGTATTGGGTATGGTCACGATTACTCATAATGACTTGCTCAATGTAGTGTGAAGTACCACGCACTTGTATCCATTTAAATCGAATAAAATATGCGCATAATAGATTCTATTATCAGTATTTGTAGGCTCAAGACGTATATACACAGGTGGATGCACGAAAACTGACCTAGATGAAATATTTAAAAATAATAAAAAATTGCGCCCCTATTCGTGTTCTGGCAACATAACATTAATACGGCTTCCTGGTCGTAAACCCCGCGTAAGTCTGGCGAAACTTGATCGGTTCGGAGTTCGGAGAAAGACGTCGTATAAAAATGCCATAAACACCCATTATAGTTTCGGCGTCGCGAGCCAAAGGGAACTTGGAGGGTTTCGGCTTCGAGCCGGAATTGGAGCAAGGCCGGTGCATAAGAACGTCGCGACGGCGACGTCGGTCGTCATGACTTTCCGATACCTTGCTGATGCAAAGGAAGTCTGTCCGGTTATTTATCTATCTGTTAGTTTAGATAAGAAGGGGGGAATTTATGTGTTTATGTATGTGAGTGGATGAAAATTGACTAAAACGGGTCTTCCAAAGAGGCGCATGCATTGATACGCCAGCAGAGGAAATATGGTAGATTTGCTGTTAATTCGGCGGGTGTCAAACGCCTTTCGAAGGTCTGTTAAGGCCAAATCGAGTTTCATGTGGATTTCATCATGCTTTTCCGTCAGCACTATAATATTACTATTATAGGCAGGTGGTGTGAACAATAATGTTTGTATGAAATGAAAAGCAGATACTAGCCGAAACAAGGTTGTAATTTTGAAACGAACTTCAGCTGAACTGACCTATATAAGAAACGCGTTCAAAATACAGATTGTAAGACACTCACGAATAATGAAGATTGGGAGAGAGCACCGTTAAAAACCCTATCAATTCAGACGATTTGGCCGTTTAAATTTTCCACGGTTCCAAAAAAAAGCCAATTTAAAACTTTCCCTATTTACCGGCGAATAATAATTGGCCGCATAACCGGCACCGTAAAACGGCAACGCTCTTCCCTCGCGAAACCTATATATCAGCCGGAATAGGCCACATTATGAAACTCATCCGGCTTTTCCCGACTAAAAATTACAGCAATTTTCCATTTTCCGACCGAGCCATGTGGCCCTTAAAACGAGAAGTAACGGCGCGCCGTCTGCGTGCCTCGCGTACATTCGGATTTTCCCTCCAGAGTTTTTCGTCGGGAGATTATTTCGGGATAGAAAATACATTTATACAAGATGGTGTTGGGAACTTCGACTACTTCCGGGAACGTACGTAAAACAACCGAAAATCTCCTCCTATGCATTTTGGTTGTTATTTTTCCTAACTTTATTTGAAGGCATTGTTGCCACGTTTTTTTCTCTACTAATCAAAAATTAAAACCGACGTTTCGTCTTCGAGTCACCTTCAACCTAATTCTTTTAAATAAGCTGATGATGAGAGTTCCCTACCAAATATAGAAAAAAACC
>MU183207.1:107187-158736 GCA_016904865.1 Pissodes strobi | reverse complement strand
GTGTGTAGGGATTTTGTTGCAGGAAAAAGGTTAGTGGAGTAAAAAAATGGTTTTGTGGGTTTCGGGATTTTAATATTGTCGGGCTCATATTGTGGTCGATATTGTGATTTATTGGGATTCTGTAAGTATAAAAGTGTCGGAAAAGGGTTAGTGTCCCAAATATCGATATTTTTGAATTTCGGATTTTCAATTATCAAGGATTTTCATACATCTCCGATAATCAAAAATTCCCTAAATATCCAGAAAATTGGAAAATGTGAACTTCCGGTTATGCGGGAAGTTGGTATCCCTGATAAGAAACTGAAAATTGAGGAACAATATAACTAACGTCCGGAATTTTAGGAGACGTTCGATTAATGATAAAAGTTGCCCCGTTTTTTTTAACACCCTGTATATTTGGAAATATTTATAAAATATGAGAGCATTAAGAAAGATCGGCATCTCAGCGTTATTTACGCAAATTTCCGGTTTTGCATATATTTCGGTGCTGATGGAATACTCCTACACACTTTACAGTTTTTTTATTTTTTGCACCATACCTGGAGGGGTACCTGCAGGTACCACAAAAACAATTTAGATGTAGGGTTTTTCACGTATTATCTTATATAAATATGCCTAATATAGAACATAAAAAAGACATGTATTTCATAATATTAATCTCCCATTGTTAAAGTTTCCATTTTTCACTATTCTGAAACACCCTGTATATTGTATACCTTCGTAGTTCTGCTAAATTCTAATTTTTAAGCAAAAAGTTGAATGCTTTTCTTTTTATTTCACCATAAACCTACCTACTAAGGGTAGTTGACTAACACCCGTTTAATAAAGGTTAGAAGTGGGCGGAGCCCCGATGATTTCTGTGGAAACGGCAGGAAGGACACCTGTATATTGCCCTTGCCCTTTGCATTATTAATACGTTAATTTTATTTTATGGCCCAATTTCAGTTCCGACGCGATATTAGCATCCTGAACACATGTTTATATGTACTTTTCATCTTAAAACCCTGCATTTTGTCCACATTCCTAAACTCCTCCGTTTGCTCCTAAACCAGTAGATAATATAATAAAATGCCGGCCTCTTACGTATATATATATATAATATACATAATTAAATAATTTACCTCTCGTCGAGCCGATTTATTTGCACTTTTTTACACCGTATATATTACGTGCAACCTTCGAAGGCCACCGTTAAAGGTGATCGGTTCGAATCTACGACGCAATTTACCATGCGATTGTGCTATTTTAGTTCGGACCGATTGCTATTTTCACGCGGTGATTCACCCATGTTCGGAATAGGTGGTACCGCCGAGCGAATCGATCGAAATATAATTATTAATCCGAGCGGAGGTGTTAGTTAGTATTCAGAGAACGGTACTAAGGTATCAGGACTGTCAGGCATAAAAATATAAATAAAAATAAAGTTACATATTTGATTTGAAGCACCTGAATTGGGATATCGCGTGATCGAGGCCTTACTTAGTCTCGATCACTTAGTTATGTAGATCTCAGGCCATTGAGATTTGTATTTTATAAGCAAAACCCACTCGAGACCTAATGCTAAATCATTCTTAATGTGGGTAAACCACCATTAGAAAAAAAAATGCTTTCGTCATAGTTTAAACAGTCCGGCCTCCGAAATGCCTCGACTCGACACCGTTTGAAATTCCGTCAAGCGTCAGCTTTCCATGTCGTTTTTCGCAACAAGCCCAACATTATAACATAACACGGATATGCAGGCAATAAATAAATAAATTGCCGGTACTCACGTTACTGTACCTGTCAAGGGTACGGTTAAGTAGCTATCAAACCATCCTTAAACAAAGAACGCGAACGCTCGGAGTCGTTAAATCGCGGCGAAATATTTATTTAAAAGTATCCGGCAACGTAATTATTACCTATTTAGCATAGGAATTTCCACATCTAATTTCAACATCTCAGGCATGCCGCCGCATATAGCGCTATTATAGCTCGGGCCCCGCGACCGTGTAATCGAAAGGAATGTGCATTCAAGCAAATTTCTGCACCGTAAATAAATAAATATCTTGGAAAGATGAATTTTATTCGAAACGAAACCGGTCTGGGTTCGACGGGTACGAGGAATTTGCTCACGGACTGACTAGATGATAAAATACGTTGGCTTCAAGCCTGATCTACAATGGACCGAAAATAAACGTAAAATGGATATCATAAGCCCTAGTCATAGCAGTGTATTATTAAACTGATCATTTTACCTCAAACTGGGGACATGTAACTGAGGCCTATACTACTGCGTACGAAGCGAACGTGTTTCATAAAATTTTAATATTTTGTAGCGTATATACGATAAACACCCGATCAAAATATGGCAACACTGGAAGAAATGTCAGTGGTATCGCAACGCAAGAAATCACCTGCTCTCATCTTTCTTGTCAAAACTGTCATTGACACCAAATTTCAGCACGACTCGACTTTCCGGTTTGTTATCAAAAATATAATTCAAAATTTAAAAAAATATATGATACCTACACTGCCTATGAGCTGATGTTCGCAAGGTTTCACGTAATCTACGGTCTAGTCAGTTTATTCCAGCAAGCCTAGATGGTCTATGTGTTTGCAATACGAACGGGCCGCGTTCAGTTCCCGCCGGGGGCAATATATGTTTTCTTAATTTTTTTGAGGTTATGTCCGTCTCTTTTTGTAGGGTTAGTTTCAGGTAGTTTTGCCCGGAGCGAGCGAAGCGAGCGGAGGACCATGCGTGAAGAGTTAGTTAAAAATACTCTAAAGTAAAGTGACGTTAACCGACCAATCAAAAGCGGCTAATACATAGTAGCGTAGGACTGTAAAGGATCGTGTTATGCGTTGCCATCGTGTACCACGTACGCATTGGCAAAGTAATCAAAATTAACCTACAGATCTTCAAAATGAGTGACTTTAGTGCCGAAAATTATAATATATCGGTATTCTTCTAAATTTTAACCCATAAATTGAAATCTGCAAGATTTCAGTTAAAAGAAAGTAGAACCCGCTGGCAACACTGCCTATGAGCTGGACAGCAGCTATTCGCAGGATTGCCATTCCGTACCACACACGTTGGCAATAGCGCGAACAGCATCAACTGTCAAATCACCCATAAGCAATATAGTCAAAATTAACTTAGAAATTTGCAAAATCAGTGCCTTTAGAGTGACGAAAATTATAATATATAGGCACTTTTCTAGATTCCAAATCATAGATTTAAATCTAGAAGATTTCAATTAAACGGCAGCTGATTCGGCCGGCAACACTGCCTATGTGCTGGGCAGCTGCTAATCGCAGGGTTGCCGTTTTGTACCACATAAACATTGGCAATATCGCAAAAAGCAATTGTCAAGTCGCGCATAGCAATGTAGCCAAAATTTAGAGAATGAGTGCCTTTAGAGTGACGAAAATTATAATACACCGACACTTTTCTAGATTTAAATCGACAAGATTTCAGTTATACGGCAGTTAACCCAATTGGCAACACTGCCTATGGGCTGGACAGATGCTATTCTCAGTGTTGCTATTCTGTACCACATACACGTTGCCAATATCGCGAGCAGCAACTTTCAAGTCGCTCATTGGCAATGTAGCTAAAATTAACTTAAAAATCTGAAAAATGAGCTTTTAGAGTGCCGAAAATTATAATATATCGGTAATTTTCTAAACTTTAAATCATAGATTTAAATCTACAAGATTTCAGTTAAACGACAGTTAACTCAGCTGACAACACTGCCTATGGGCTGCTATTCGCAGGGTCGCCATTCTGTACCACATGCACATTGGTAATATCGCGAACAGCAACTGTCAAGTCAATGTAGCCAAAATTAACTTAAAAATTGGAAAAATGAGTGCCTTTATATTGACAAAAATCATAATATAAATAATTACAAATTTAAACGACAGTTGACCTCGCTGGCAACACTGCCTATGGGCTAGGCAACTGCAATGCGCAAGGTTCCATTCTGCACCACATAAACTTTGGCAATATGGCAAACAGCAACTGCCAAGTCGTTCATAGACAGTGTAGCCAAAATTAACTTGGAAATCTGAAAAATTAGTGCCTTTAGAGTGCAGAAAATTATAATATATCGGCACTTTTCCAAATTTTAAATCAGAAATTGAAATCTACAAGACTTCAATTAAACGACAAACCTAGCTGGCAACACTGCCTATGGGCTGGACAGCTGCTCTTCGCAGGGTTGCCATTCTGTATCACATACATATTGGTAATATCGCGAACAGCAACTGTCAAGTCGCCCATAGGCAATGTAGCCAAAATTAACTTAAAAATTGGAAAAGCGAGTGCCTTTATATTGACGAATTTTACAATATATATGTATTGGTACTTTTCTAAATTCCAAATCTACAAGTTTTCAGTTAAACGACAGTTGACCCCGCTGGCAACACTGCCTATGGACTGGATAGCTGCAATTCGCAGGATTGCCATTGCGTACCACATACATCCTGGTATAATGTATTGGCACTCGTCTAGATACTAAATCATAATTTAAATCTACATGATTTCCGTTAAACAAAAGCTGACCCAGCTGGCATCACCGCCTGGGCTGGACAGCTGCAATTCGCAGGGTTGCCATTATGTACCACATAAAAATTGACAATATCGCGAACAGCAACCTGTCTAGGCGCCCATAGGCAACGTTGCTAAAACTAACCTAGAAATTTGCAAAATTAATGACTTTAGAGTGACGCAAATTATAATATATCGGCAACTTTTTAGATTTTAAATCACATTTAAATCTACAATATTTCAGTTAAACGACAGTTAACTTAGCTGTCAACACTGCCTATGGACAGGAAGCTGCTATTCGCAGGGTTGTCATTCTGATATTGGAAATACCATCAACAGCAACCTGTCAGTTTCCCATAGGCAACGTTGCCAACATTAACCCAGAAGTGTACAAAATGAGTAACTTCAGAGTGACGAAACTTATAATATATCGGCACTCTTCTAGATACTAAATCATAATTTAAATCTACAAGATTTTAGATAAACGAAAGCTGACCCAGCAGGCAACACCGCTTATGAGCTGAACAGCTGCAATTCGCAGGGTTGCCATTGTGTACTAAATCCTTCTCATCTCAGGTGCCGTCTCTGTTGAGGTTTGCGATTATTATGGCAAATTGGTATCTATCCTGTGCTTGGTGGATGAGCGTATTTCCGTCGGTTTTGGTACAATCACGTATATTTCGGAGCCATGATTTCTTCTTCCTGCCTATACCCCGTTTTCCCTCGATTTTTCCTTCCAGTATTAGTTGAATCGCATTAGATGCCCTAGCCCTAGATAAGCTGTTTTTCTTATTTTGATGGTGTTAGTAAGATGTGGACGTGTTCTTATGACTTCTTCATTTGTAGTCCAGCTTATCCATAACATTCGGCGGTACACCTACATTTCGAAGGCTTTCAGTTTTTTCGTATCCTCTGCTCTGAGGGTCCAGGTCTCACTTCAATACAAAAGCAGTGACTATATAAAACATTTCAGGGTTCTGAGTCTTGTCGCCACTGGGAGCTTCGGGTGACAAAGTATCTTACGAATGAACCCAGTTCTGGCAATTTCGATTCTTCTTCTAATTTCTTTACTCTGGTCCAATTGACTGTTGATCTCTCTGCCCAGATAGGTATAGCTTTTTACATCCTTCAGGACAACGTTATTTAGGACCACATTAGCTCTGAGTTCCTATTGAATATCATTCATAGTCTGGGTTTTAGCTGTGTTTATTTCCAGGCCCATGTTAGTTGTTGTTAGAATGTCCATAAGACGCCAGCACTACAGTGTCGTCAGCGTATCGGATGTTGTCGCATTTATTGTTTATTCGATTGAATGTTATCTTCATAAATATTTTAGCTGCGTGGCTCATCAGGCATATTGTCCGACGGTCTTCTGCATTTCTTAGGTATGCCAATGAAGGTAGAGGTGAGCCAGTCTCTTATGAGAGGTCCGGTTTGATATATTCGATTGTAAATTATTGTTAACCCTGTGACGGCTTCCTCGCTTAGAAGTTCTCTGCTGTAGTGAGATCTTCTCCTGAGGCAACACTGCCTATGGGCTGGAAGATGCAGTTTCGCAGGGCTGCCATTTTGAAATTGGCAATATCATCAACAGCAACCTGCCAGTCTTCCATAGGCAAAGTTGCCAACATTAACCTAGAAATATGCAAAATGAATGACGAACATTATATTGGCACCTATATAGACTAAAAATCATGACGATAACACATGGTTTGGATCCAAATAGTTCCAGTCATTTTTGAAGGTAGACCCAGGGGCAACGTTGCCAGATGGAGAAAATTTTCTTTAAATCGAACAATTTTCATAGTATCTAAATAAATAAATAATTCCCAAAATTGAATTATTTTTGCAACGATAAACGTGATTCAAAACGGATTCGATTCGATACGGAATAAATAATAATAAACAATTTTGGAATTGTTATTTACAAACAAATTACCAATGGGATCGCTCCATGCTCAACTAGATGAATCTTATCCAATACGAAACCGCTTTGGATTTTGTGCTGGTAAACCATGAGGCAATGTTGCCAAACGAAAAAATAATCTAGAATTTGATAATATGACCGATATTGCTAAGAATAAAACAAAACGCACAATTATTATTTTCCACATGCCCATTTGATTTGGCTGAGTGAAGAATTTACAACAATTATTATATTGTGGCTCATCCATTGGACACTTTACTCGAGCGCAACGTGGCATCATCGCTTAGAGGCTGAAGCGAGAGGGCTGAATAAAGACGATTATCATTTTTCTCGTGGAGATCTATTAAAACTCACATAATCTATATAGACTATTGTTGTTCTTAGTATAATAATTTTCCGTACGCCTATGACCTCATATATATTTTATCTTTGAGCTCCAAATATTGTATCTACATAGGCATCTACCTTTATTATTACATGAGGAATCCTTGGAAATCAAAGCAAGGAATTATATTTATTTAATAAGACCCTCAAGCCTCGAGGAATAATAAATAAATAAACCGTAATTCCGTATTCGACCGTCAGGCTAAAAAACTTGTTTTCCATTTCATTTCGGCGTACCTACGTAGGGATAATAATAAATAGTCACGCAAGGATTATTATTTATATATACTTACTCGGATTTATGTCTAATAATAACTCATAAATAATGCACACACAAACACACACGATTCCGATATAAAAAACTAGATTTAAAAATAACAAGACAATATAAAATAAATACAGGCTAAAAATCGGCAGACCGGTTCATCAAGATATGATACGAACGTACGAGGCGCACTGAGAAAGTAATGCGGGTGAAAAAATAAATAATTGACATGACATCTACACAATAAAATGTTTCCAGTCAAAATCAACTCTAAATTTTCTTTAAAAATATTGTTAATGCATGAGTTGTTTTTCGTTTTGTGTCATAATATTTAGATGCTCCTTCGAAGTAATTTGACATCTGACGTTTGACAATATTATAGCCGCGTTGGTTTTTGTCATCTTTTTCCTCGATTTGCTCTGAAAATTTGACAGTCACGAGTTCTGTGTATTTAAAAGGAAAATCCAAGTCACGTGCCTGTCAAAATGTTAGAGCATATCGAGGAAAAAGATGAAAAAACGAACGCGGCTTAAAAACGATGCATGCGTTTTGCTGTCTTAAGCTGGCTTTACACGAAATGTTTGGAAAATTTATTGAAACAATTGAACAGTCAATAATATTTTCTGTTAAATGCGTATGACAATATATAAGCATTATTATTATTAATCATTACTTATATACAAAAAACGAATCTCAATATTTGAACTAATTTCAATGACAGTTAAATTTAGGCTCAAATTATTATACTAAAATTTAAAGAGAAAACGAAAGTTACCTATCTGAAACTTTCCCACGCGAAAATCTGCAGCCGCAAATTCCCACGAAATTTGGCCTAAAATCTCGCTTTATCCTTGAGAGTTGGCCAAAACTGCCAGTTTTAGGTAACGGTACTTAAGGGCTCCTCAGGTAAAATATTTTGGAGCCACAAAGGAGCCAAAAGGTCATACCTATTATGCTTTGTAATGTTATAGTAATAGATCACCCCTCAAGCCTAGATATTATTGCAATGTTGACTACGTTCGCCTAGTCGGAGCGTGAAAGTTTTGGGTTCACTAGCCGGACTCTCCGCGCCTTATAAAGCCCATTTCGTAAATAATATTTATTCGGCTGTCATCTAGATAACATCTTAAGTCGATAAAATGATTCATTTTTTCGTACTGGAATTTCTGTTTAATAATCCAAGTTTGTTTTGGACCGAAGGCGCCTTAACGAGCGATTCTGTCGCGTTTTCTTGCCAAGACATGCACACAACAACATTTAGAAAATTGTTTATTGGTACAGATAAACTATCAAGAATAAAGTGTATTAGTGCATTTAAAAAAATATATATAGGGGCAGCCCTGGTAAATATGCATAGGGGTAATTGTAAATTTGTCGCCAATGACACCATGACCACTGGCCTTTAAGCGCGAATTTGGAGGTTGGCGGCAAATTTAAATTAGTAGTTGGAACCGTTTACAATTATCCCTATTTACATCTACCCCGGCTGCCCCTATTATTTGTTGTCCCTAAAATTCAAAATAATGCTTTTCGCATAAATAAAATAAGCTAATAATACTCCTATTTAAAACAGACATAATATACCTACTTATTTTTAGCAATAAAATTTTGATGATTTGTCATATTCTGTCAATGCCATTTTTTTAATGTGACTAACGCATTGAGAGAAAAAGTGTTTATTTATTGGTGCTGATAGACTATTAAGAATAAAGTGTGAGTTTAAAAAAAAATTGAAATTTAGGAAAAACAATTATGGGGGCAGCTCGGGTAAATATACATAGGGGTAATTATAAACTTGCCGCCAATCCAATCGCGCCTTGACCACTGACCTTTAAGAATAGGTGCGACTTTGGAGTTTGGTGGCAAATTTAAATTAGTTGTTGAGATTGTTTACAATTAGCTCAGCTACCCCTATTATTTGTTGTCCCCAAAATTCAAAATAATGCTTGATATAAACTTTTGCAGTATTATAGGGGCAGCCCGGGTAATAATAATATTTAATTTTTATCCAAGATTATTATTTTCGTAAAATTACACTTTATTCTTAATATTTTATCAGGACCACTAAATAAACCATTTTCTGTTTATACACCAGAAAACCTGTAGCGTGGATCAGCTGCTTTTGGTTAATTGTACTACATATTGTATACCGTGTATAGTGTGTGCCAATAAACGGTAAGTGCTACAAGGCCGATTAAATTAGAGAAAAGTTGCATTTTTTGATGCGCCTTCAGGATACGTTTACAGTGTTGTCAAATTCCTGTTAGTTTCTAAGATACAGGGTGATTTATGAAAAATGCCTTAAAAATATTTCGTCGATTATTACAAAAACTGTTCATTTTCGAGGCACAGTTTAAATTCAAAAGTTTTATATTTTTTTCCGCACTACAACATGGTGCCGTCAAATTTCAGCTCCGGCGTTTCGTGTTCGGGCCACCACCATAAAGTTAATTTTCTTAAATACGAACCTGTATTTTTATTTCAGATATTAAGAGCTTCTCATGTCCTAAAACCAATGACGTATCTCATTTATTCGAAAAATTCATATTGTTAGCACTTTCCATCACTTTCCATAAGAACGTAATGTGTTAGAGAGAAACAAAAAATAATAATTTTTGTACAAGTTTTTGTAGGAATTTAATAAGTGATTTTTCCAAATAATCGCGATGCGTCATTGCTTTTGAGACATCAGAAGCTCTCAAAATCTGAAATGAAAAATCCAGGTCCGTATTTAAGAAAATTAAGTTGATGGTGGTGGCTCGAACATGAAACGCCGGATGTGCAATTTGAAGGCACCATATTGGAGAGCGGAAAAAATTATAAAGCTTTCGAATTTAAACTGTGTCTCAAAAATGAATAGCTTTTGTAATAATCGACGAAATATTTTTAGAAATTTTTCATAAATCACCCTGTACTTTAGAAACAAACGGGAATTTGACAACACTGTAGACGGACCCCGAATGGGTATCGAAAAGGGCAGCTTTTCTCTAATTTAACCGACCTCGTAGCACTTAGAGTTTCAGAGATAGCAATAGTGGTACACGCTATTTAAGACACCCTGTATATATAGGGGTAATTAATTGTCAACAATGTCAACAATGAATCTAGATTTGACGCCAAACCCTAAATTTGCGCCAATTCTCAAAGGCCATGGTGACCATTGGCGACAAATATAAATTAATGAGACTGTTTACAATTACCCCAGCTCCCCCTATAATTTTTCTTCGAGGCATGCACACAACTAAAGTTAGAAAATTGTTTATTTACTGGTCCTGGAGTGATAAATAATTAAGAATAAAGTGTTATTTAAAAAAAATATATTTTAGAAAAGAAATTATAGGGGTAGCCCGGGTAAATTAACTAATTTTTTTTTCTAAAATTATTATTTTCCGTCGCTTGCCTAACGATATAATTCATTTTCTCGCACCTATCGGTACATATTTAAAGCTAAAAATGCTTCGATTGCACTTACGTAACTCGACCCGGCAATTTTTGCCTGAATCATTCCGTTTTTTGTACCTATCGGTAGTGCACGATTTTAGTGAGAGTGAAAGAAACAATAGTGAAAATGCCAAAAATACCCTCTAAAGAAAAGAAGCATAAGTACAAAAAGTTATGTTTAGAACTGGATAAAATGCGAGTAAGCATAATATTATTAACTATCTTTAGTAGTAAATAAATGATTCAGGGGGCTAAGTTAGTAACCTAATCTTGATGTTTATATAACAAAATTCGACAAGGCATTACTGGATGACGCTGATATAATCTATAGTTTATTAATTTTTAAACAAAAGCCATATATATCATAATTTTTACAGACTGGGTATGTAATTTAAACTAGCAGTATATTTACTATAAATCTTATGAACAGTGCCGCAGGACCGTAGGTGAAACCTGGGGGATGAAACCTAGGGTGGATCTATACTGCCATCATAAGACCTATTGAGCCGTAGTTTGGTGGCCCAAGAGTCAACAAAAAACGGCAATGCTTAAGCTCAGTCTGCCTAACTACTACGGGAGCTATGAGAACAATCCCAACAAGAGCCATAGAAGTAATGTTGTGCCTGCCTCCCCTAGATATTTATCTAAAGGAGGTGGCTCTGACTACATTGCTAAGGCTCAAAGTCGTTGGTGTGCAACCCAGCATAGAATGTGGAGAGACGAGTGAGACTGTGGGAAGAGGCAGTCGGAAGACTGCCACTACTGCAGGCCAGTACAGATAGCATACCTCCCAAGTTTGATACATATGATAAAAAAGATCACCTATGGAGACTTTAGGGTAAGATGGGACGAAACAACTAACTGTCGACTGGCCAGAGAGCTACTAAGCAGCAAAAGCATACCTGGATATGTCAAGGAAGACCCTACGACTCATGGCGGGGATTCTGACTGGACACTGCCAGCTAGGGAAACATCTCCACACAATGAGATTATGCAAGACACCTCTATGCAGAGGCTGTGAACAGGAGGACGAAACAGTAGAGCATCTGCTTTGCGATTGCGACGCTGTTTCGGATCTAAGGGAATCCATTTTGGGAGAACGATGGCCAACCATGGCTTTCCATGAACAGCATCCTCGGGCAACATCGACGCCTTTTTTACAACACTAGATGGATTGGTTGACCTAGGGAGGACGCACAGGTGGTCCAATGGGGCCCAAGTGCCGTGGCCTTTCAAGGCCACCCTCTCACCATTTCCAGATACCGTCTGACCCTAGCAAGTTTTTGTGTTTGAAAATTCACTTGGATTTAGTAGGTTAAGGATTCCTGCCTATATCATGATCTAATTGAGTCCCATCTTAGGTATGGTGTAGTATTCCAGGTGGGATTTTGTCAATTCACTAGAGCCAAAATACTGTCCTGACACTCTATTCTATATTTATCTTGAAAACAGCTTGTCTTCTATAGGCATTACTATCGCAGGCTTCTAAACACTGCAAAAAATCTATACTACAAAAGGAAACTTCCATATTTTACGAATATTCAAAGAGATAGCTGGGCAATGGTTAATGAATTTCGTAATAAACCCAAACATACTGATGATGATATTGGTGTAGATCCAGATACTCTTAATGAGTATTATTGTAACATTGCAGGTAACTTAACTAGTAGAATTGCGCCTTCTACTGATCCCCTTGATTACTTGAAGGATGTTAATATACCTGGTTCCTTTTGCTTTTTTCCGGCAAATCCTCAAGAAATCAAAGATGCTCTCGTTGAAATAAATAATAAAAAATCCTCTGGAGATGACGACATTTCGTCCGAGATATTAATGAAGTTACCCTTCAGTGCACTGAGTGGTCTGTCTGAATCACAGTTGGTCTGAGGGGCTCTTCCCCTCTTGTTTAAAGTCATCTGTTGTGATTCCTTTTCATAAGGGAGGTGATTTGAATGAGCCATCTAGCTTCAGACCTATCTCCTTGTCCCTAGCGTATAATACAATAACATGCGATCAGTTTGATTTTCAGAAGGCAAAGGGTACTCTTGACGCCATCTTCAGTTTCTTGGATAGTGTATCTTGGACTTAATGATGGTGAGGCCACTGCGGCACTGTTCTGTGATTTGTCCAAGGCTTTTGACTGCGTGGATCACAGAATAATGTTGCGGAAGCTCCAGCGATATGGCTCTTGGTTGGTTTTGTCAATACCTTGCGAGTCGTACTCAGGTGGTTCGTAGTGGTGCCGATCGTCGTTGCAGATTAGGTGTGGAGTTCCTCAGGGGTCAGTCTCGGGACCCTTATTATTTCTGATTTATGTTAATGACATAGTGCACATCAACATCTCTGAAACATTTACCCTATTTACTGGTGACACTTCTGGCCTATGGCGCAGCAGGGATGCCCAAAGTATAAGGCAACAAATATCTGAGGACCTTATTGAAATAAAAGAATGGTGTGATGTTTACTTTTAATGTTGCAAAAACAAACATCATTGGATTTAAATGTGACATTCAGGGGTTGAATTTGGCCACGGAACCTCTTCAAGAAAATACTTCAACAAAGTCTCTGGGAATTTTCATTGATGGCGAACTTAAATTCGAGAATTATATAATGAGCCTGAGTAAAAAACTGTCATCTGCGAGTTTTGCCATTCATACCGTAAGAGCAGAACTTGGCCCAACAATTGCTCGAACAGTTTATTTTGCATTATTTAAGTCTCGTCTTAGGTATGGTATTGCATTCTGGGGGGCAACTACCAAGTGCTTGCTGAGTCTAATAATTGTTTTACAAAAGAAGGCGGTTCGCTTCATTGCAAATGTTCATCAAAGGGAACCTTGCAGACCGCACTTTCGGGCTCTCCAAATTTTAACTATGGCATCCTTGTTTATTCTTGAAATTACAACTTTTATGTTTAAAAATTACCATAACATTCCTGGTGGATCGGAGCGCACAACCCTCGGCACAACTCGACAGACGTTGCATGTACCTCTGCCAATACCAACATCTAAATTAACAAAGAAGTCAATATTTTATGAAGGCAGAAAGATTTTTAATATTTTACCTGACAGGATAAAATCATTAAGTTCCTTAAAACTGTTCAAAAAAAATCCTGTTGGATAAGGCTTACTATGGCATGCGTGAGTTTTATGAAGACCCGCCATTGTAACTGTATTATCTATGTGACATGTTGTTATTGGGGATTTTTGCATATGGCACATAATCTTTATATACTGACAGCATACTCTAGTTGCGCACTAGTTCGTACTTTTAGTTTTTTTTTGCTATTTAGTCTGTAAATGTGTATAATGTACTTGTTTTTTTATACTTTTTGTGATTGTTTTACTCCGTACTTTGTATTTCGAATAGAGTGTACTTACTATTTACGTTGATTGAAGAACAAATTCAATCAACGCTATTTATTATGTCGTACATTAGGATAACAAGCTTTGTCGCTGAAATTCTTATTTCATGACAATAAAGTATTTTTTGATTTGATTTGATCAGCTTAACCCTCCATCAGATCACAATTTTCGAAATTCCATCACACTTGCACTTGTCCATCCCAAAGGCTGAGCGGATTAAGGCCATTTTGCATAGGAAAAATGGTATGTGGAGAGTTTGTTTTAGAAAAAATTTAAAAAAAATAATGGCAGAGGTCTGGAAGACTATTTTAATAAAAGCTTTTGGTGGTGGTTGTCTATTTAATGTTATAATGAATTATTGTGTTTATTTACTCGTATTTATCAAAAATGTTATTTTTATACTGTATTTGTCGAAATGTAGATCACTCATTTTAACTGTTTTGTTAATGCCACTTGCGTTCATAACAATAAAGCAATATTAGACTCTAACTTTCACAATCAAACTTAAATGAAGAACCTAAAGAATTAACAGTCGAGCCCAAAACACTGTAAATTAATTATTTGTGTCCGAGAACTAATGTCATTTCTGATGCTTCTTTTAATAGTGAACATCAATCAAACAATTTTGTCGAAGAAGTTAGAAGACTTCAAGAAGAAAATATACTACGCCGACATCTTCCAAATGAGGCTTGTACTTATAAGTTTTACCAAAGTTGAAACAACTAAAGTATGGTGAAGTGTTAACTACAGAAGAAGTAGATTAAAAGAAGCTCGACAAAGAAAAACTAAATAAAACAAAAGAAACCAAAGAATATCAACAATATACCAAACAACACGTTAATGTTGGCAGAATACAAAAACGTGCAAAACCTGAGGATATACCAAGTGAAGACCAGTCATCTTTCAAAGGTGATTCGGAGAGTCCTTGGGAAGAAAGCGTCAGGATCAGCAGTAATGAAGAATGAGTAAATCTCACGAAGACATCCATATTAGAACTGAAAAGGGGCGATTTTGTATTGATACAGTTTAAAGCAGGCACGAGCAGCTGTGCATAAATATGTAAGCATTGTGGCAAGCATGCTAAAGACTGATCAAGTTGAATTGATGAGATAATGGCACAAAACCAAATTATGCCACTGAATCTGATGTTGCCTTCCTATGGGTTTTATCATACCCTTAAATGAAAAAGAATGATGAAAAGGTCTGCTACCATTTTAAGGTTCCTATCATGCTTTAGTTATGTTCGAATATGAGTTTGGTCTGGATTCAGAAATTGAAGTTTTTGTTCAAAGATAAATCTTTATAACTCTTGTCAATAAATCATAATTCGTTGTTATCCTTCTTTAATAGTGGAGCAATGGTAAATGTAAATAAACAGTGACTTTTTTGAATTTTTTTAGCAGATTTTGTAATGTTACACCTAAGGTGTTTGCTGTGCAATGTCCTATTGTGAGGTGTGATTCTCATCATCCAGCCTATTTTATGAATTGGTGACTGACAATTTGTCCCCAAATCTCGAGTATGATTATGAATACTACAACTTCAACCTTGCTAACTTCGCTGATATTAATAGGTATTTAGCTTCTAGTAATTGGGATTTTTTAGTTGAGACCCAAAATATTGATTCAGCTGTTGATAAATTTTACGAAATTATTGATACTGCAATTGAAACATTTTCGTACCAAGGAGAAGGGCAAAAAATTTAAAATGTCCAAAATGGTTCAGTAATGAATTAAAATCAAATATAATTGGAAAGAAAATTGCCCATAAAAAATATAAAAATTGTTTCTCTCCAAGTGATTATGAAACTTTCTCAAAAATCAGATCAAAATGTAAATTAATGGTACAGACAGATCATAATAAATATATTAATGAGTTAGAAAGTAACTTAACATCTAGCAAGGCATTCTGGAGATATGTCAATTCGAAGAGAGATAATTGTGAGCTACCAAAATGTTTATTCTATGGGGATGTAAAAACTGACAAATGCTACAGAGATTGTGGAATTGTTTGCCCAGCACTTTGCATCTGTGTACGTCAACCACTGTGAAAAGAATATTAATTTTACTTATTCCAAAACTACACAATTGTCCGCTTGTAAATTTACAGTCATGGAAGTATTTGATAAATTAGATAAATTAAATAATAATCAAGGAGGTGGACCTGATGGCTTAACAGTTCACTTTTTAAAAAATACAAAATTTGTCCTGTCTGATAAAATCTGCTCTCTATTTAATTTATCGCTGTCAGTTGGCATTTTCCCTACCAAATGGAAAATACCCCCGTATTTAAGTCAGGGGATCGAGCTGACGAGTCAAATTATATGCCTATCAGTAAAATTGCTTTTATACCAAAAAATCACTTTAGGGACATTCTTTCGGTTGCCCAGCATGGATTTGTGAAGGGAAGGTCCACCGTCCACAGTGACAAATTTGGTAAAATATCAACATGATTTGGTGGAAGCTGTGCAAGACTGTAGTCAGGTTGACTCAGCCAGTACAGATCATAGTAAGGCATATGACAGGATCAACATTTCTACTCTTGTAAAAAAATTTAAGGCATTGGGGGTGGCTGGAAGTTTGTTGTTGTGATGGGAAAGTTTTTTGACTGGAAAGGTTCAATTGGTAAAAATAAAAAAATTCGTTTCCTCTCCAATTTGTGTTTTATCGTGAGTACCACAGGGAGGACGGACATCTGTCACCATTATTATTTAATTGCTACCTAAATGATGTTGTGGACTTCATTCTTTACAGTGCTGTATTGGTATACGCAGATGACTTAAAATTGTATAAACGAATTTCAGCCTTGGAGGACTCAAGACAGCTACAAGCAGATCTTGATTGTTTTTCTCTTTGGTGTAGAATTAATGACTTAGACTAGAATGTTAAAAAATGCAAGGTTATATCTCTTTTTAAATGTTATATAGTCATAATATATCCATATGTATTGCTAGGTCAGGAGCTAGAGAGAGTGGAACCTTTGAAAGACTTAGGAGTAACTTTCAGTCAGGACCTTACTTTCAATCTCCATATTGAAAATATTTGCAATAGAGCCTTGAAACTTCTTGGCTTTGTAGTCCGGACTTTAAAAGACTTTGGCAATATTTATGCATTAAAAACTGTTTATTGTTCAGTAGTAAGATCCATACTTGAATATGCTTGTCCTGTCTGGTCTCCAAACTACCAAGTTTGTATAAGTATGCTGGAAAGGGTTCAAAGACGATTTCTTAGACATATAGGCTATATGTTGAAAATTCCTGTTGAAAATATTAGTTTTAATGAATTATATATATATTATTACACCTTCCTACATTATTTTTATTCAACATTGTTGTTTGTGTAACTGGCTGGTCCATAAATAAAGAATTTGAATTTTTTAAATTATTTAATAGTACATGATGATGGGGAAGCTATGATGATTAAATACAAATAAAAAAACAAAACTAAGTTGCAAAAATTGTTTACAATAATTACCTCGGCTGGCCCAAGAGCATTCATACAGGCTACGAGCATTATTCACACTTTGCACACACTTTTCTATAACTTTTTTACAAAAAAAATTAATTTGTACAATAAAATATTGGTTGTTTATTATCTGTCATATTCTGTCAATGTCATATTTTTCATTTGTGACTAACGCTTTGACAGACGGACCTTTTACATTATCCAATAATTCAAAACAATACTCGATATAAACTTTTAAATAAATTAAGTAAAAATATTCTTATTTAAAACGGATCCTAATACACGTATTTTTTAACAGTAAAATTTTATATATTTGCCAAACTCTTTAGATGTGTGACTAACGTATTGAAAGACCACTGAACTATACAGTTTGTACAATTCAGTGGATAAGACGGACCTATTACATTATTATTTGTTGTCCCCCAAAAAATCAAAATAATGCTTGATATAATATACTTTTTCAGCATTTATTGGCATAAATAAAATCAATTCTAATAATATTTTTGTCTAAAATACTTATTTTTATCAACAAAATTTTGATCATTTGTCATATTCTGTCAATGCAATCTTGTTTATAAATTGTGACCAATGAACTCTTACAACAACATTGATTGTGACTAGGGCATTGACAGACGGACCTTTTGCATCATTTGTTGTCCCCAAAAATTGAAAATAAATACCACAAACTTTTCAGCAATTTATTCGAATAAATAAAATAAATTAATAATATTCAAATTTAAAACAAACATAATATATTTATTTTCCGCTAAAAAATAATAATTTGTAACATTATTCACAATAATCAAGTCGTCTTTTTTGTGACTAACGCATTGACCGACGGACCTTTTGCATTATTATTTGTTGTCCCCAAAAAGTCAAAATAAACATAAACTTTTCGGTATTTTACATGCATAATAAAATATTATATTTAAAACGGACGTAAACCCGTTTTAATCAACTTAGAATATTCTGAACGGCAAAACGAAAACACAATTCGTGGAATCGCTGGCTGGCGAGACATGCACCACGCTCTAGAGCATGCCATGGCGCCGGACTTCTGCTCGAGAATATGCGTGTGGTTTAATAAAGGCATTTCGTTGCAATAAAAGCTGATTGTTTGCTTACGATTTAAAGGTTAATATATCCGACAACTCGCAACAATTTCCACTGGAAATGATGACGTACCCGTACCCGATTGTCAAAATCATGTGGACAAGAGAGAAACGCGGGTAAAATCATGCGGTGCACTTACCTCGCTATGTTTTCCAAAAGCTCCTTCTTCGAGTCGCCCGTTTCCTCGAAAATAACTTCTTCGGTATCGATGTACATGGCCATCGCGTAGTTTTTCACTCACGGCAAATTGTCACTTGCGAAAAATCCAAAAAAACCGGGTTAAATCACTAAAAAAATGAGGAGCGCGGGATAACCAAACACTACGTAAGCCTTACAGCGGTTTTCTGCGAGCGCGGGAAACAGCTGAGAGCCGGTCGACGCCAACGTTCGATTCATACGCAAAAGCGGCGCTCGATTCTTATTCCGAGGAAAGACGTCGAACTTTTATAAAACACCAGTCGAAAATGTCTTTTGGATGACAAATGTCACCCAAAAATTGTAAATTTTCCAAAAAAATGGCGAAATATACGTAAATAATAGTGGCACTATTTTCGACGCGGAGGAATTCCTGGTTGGTCGTAGCGTATTGCGAACGTATCGTCTGCCAGCTGTGGCGTATGCCCCGCCCGTCTCGACCCGATCGAGCGCGCTGTTGCCAAACGTTTTACGATTTTTCCTACTCGACCTTAGCTACGAGGGACAAAAAGAAAATATACTAATAAAGAAATCCGATTAAACGAGGACAGAGCCGGGCTCGACTCATTCCCAATTAAATTAAATTTAGTTGTAAATGTCGTATTTTATTCTGAGCTAAAAAAAGTTTATTTTCGAATTAGCAGTTTCAAATTTTATGCTTTTTGATCATATTTTAAGTCCAAGGGAATTATTGTTTTTGTGCGGTTGAGTTTTGCACATGAATATATCATCTTTGCGGACGCATCCACCATTTTCCATCAGTTTTGTTTGGGTTACTACTCTACTTAGCTACGAGGGACATGTAGAAAATATGCTAATAAAGAAATCCGATTAAACGAAGACAGAGCCGGGCTCGACCCATTCGCATTCGCGCTCAGTAATGTTTATCTTACTTTAATATTACTCTTAAAATACAGTATGCAAAACTAGAAACTTATAAACCAGGCATGTAGATGTACCCCAACTCTCATGATCCTCCAATACTACCAATGTCGAAAGTAACTCTAAAACTAAAAAACTAAAAATTCAGTCACCGATTCATGTGATATCTCAATTGTCGTTTTAACTTTGGCACAGATGATCCAAAAAAGTCGATGCCTCCAGACAGGGAATTTGCAGACCTAACCATCTGAGATAACCCACCTCTGTAAAATATTATTTCATTGAACCTGATACATTCATTTTTGAGACACCCTATATATGTATATATTTTGAGACACCCTTTATACATGTAAAAGATAAATCAAGTCATAAATTGAAGTCGAGTTTTTGCGAGGTTATTTGGAGGATATCCGAAAGGTATTGCTCGAGAACGAAAAATAGAGAGTCAGAAACCATCGGAGTGTACGGTTTATTTTGGTGAATTGTTTTGCTTCCGTGTTGCGATATGTCATTACAATTCGGTAAAATGAAACTTATAATATTGTTATTAACATAATTTGTACCATTATATATTTTATACTCATTGATAATTCATAATTCATGGTATTAACCTGTATATATATTTTGATATTGTTATAAACCTAATTTGCACAAATATTTCATTTATTCTCATTGATAATTCATATTTGATGGCATAACGTGTGTATATATTTTGATATTGTTATTAACATAATTTGCATAAATATTTCTTCTATTTTCATTGATAATTAATATTTGATGGTATAACATATTATGGATATATTTTGATATTGTTATTAACATAATTTACATAAATAGTTCTTCTAATCTCATTGATAATTAATTTTTGATGGCCTAACATGTGTATACATTTTCATATTGTTATTAACATAATTTGCATAAATATTTCTACTAATCTCATTGATAATTAATATTTGACGGCATGACATGTGTATATGTTTTGATATTGTTATTAACATAATTTGCATAAACATTTCTCCTATTTTCATTGATAATTCATATTCGATGGCATAACGTGTGTATATTTTGATATTGTTATTAACATAATTTGCATAAATATTTCTTTTATTTTCATTGATAATTAATATTTGATGGCATAACATACAGATATATTTCGATATTGTTATTAACATAATTTGCATAAATATTTCTTCTATTTTCATTGATAATTAATATTTGATGGCATAACACGTGTATATATTTTGATATTGTTATTAACATTATTTGCATAAATATTTCTTTATTTCCATGGATAATTCATATTTGAGGGCATAACATGTGTATATATTTTGATATTGTTATTAACATTATTTGCATAAATATTTCTTTATTTTGATGGATAATTCCTATTTGATGGCATAATATGTGTCTATATTTGGATATTGTTATAAACATAATTTGCATAAATATTTCTTCTATTTTCATGGATAATTCATATTTGATGACATAACCTGTGTATATATTTAATGAAATCGTGTTATGCTGTGAACAACACTGCTTTAAGTGAAAACATAAAATTTATTATTTGCTGTCTTTTCGTGCTAGGGTTTTAATATTAGAATGAGTGAGAGAGTACACAAGGGCCTTGATGAATCTATACTAACCATTTCCTACCCTGACGGGAGAATATCCTAGTTATAAATATAATGATCATTCTAGAGTTAAGTATAAAACTATACTATGGTATTGTCCCATATTTGCAACTAAATAGCTGGGTAGCCTCCGTAATCCAGGACCTCAGTACCTACCAGCGGCGTCTGGTTAACTAACAAAAACCTCTTCAGTTTTAAATGTATTGTTGCAAGTGTGGAACTGCGAATTGTGGTACGGGAGACAGTAATTGAATTAATTAAAATACTAATAGATTATACAGCATAATTCGGTTTAGGAATTTAGATCGAGGGTTTCTCTGCCGTACTCTTTCCCCTCGTGAATTCCAGGCTGAGTCCGGCACGCTTTTCTTTAATAAATTAGGCGTATTAGGAATCTGTGGTTTCATTTACATGACGCACCTTTCCCTCAAGTTTCCCTAATGGTGTCCCGTTGAAGCGCATAATGAGTAAGTAAAATTGTGCAAGATATAATAATAACACAACGTAGGTATTGGTCCTCTTTTTAATACATTTCTTTTTAATCTAATTTGACGATCATTGGCAAAATAAAGGCAAACCACAATTTTACTTATCTGATTCGACTATGTTGAATCGACCCGGGTGCATATTTGTAAACAGGAGACGCGTCCGCCATAAGACGCGAGCCGAAGTAGAGTAGTATATAGCAGACGAGTTAGGCAAAACCGCTTGGTAAACGGCAGACGTGTCAGTTGCAAAAATGTTTGCGGAATGAAGAGCTGTAAATAGCAGACGAGTGAGATGGATTTTTGCCTGAAACGTCTGTTATTTACTAAAACTTTTTAATAAGATATTTTGTATTGTTTTGAATTTCTTGCGATAATTTAAAATACTTCTTGGTGTACTTACCAAAACCTTAGTGGATTATACTTGTAAAAATAGATGTTTTCTTATTTTCTAAACATAAACTTCCTATTCTTTGTAGATATTAGACAAAAAATGCAAGTTCTAAATGCTGAATATAAGTATGTATTTGTTAAAGTAGGTAGTATACAAGTAAGTAGAACAGGGTTTTGAGTTTGAAACAAAAGATACCTATTTTTTTTAGGACAAAACACTTTGGAAAATAGACAAACACCCATAGGACAATAAAATAAATAAATAAAACTGTATGATTAAGGATTAAAAGTTTCTAGGTAGATAATTAATTTAAAATAAGACATTTTTGGGCAACTCATATACAGGGTTGATCAAAAGATCGGAAAATAAAACACAAAAAAATTACAATGTTACAATATTTTGGGCAACCCAAAGTTAGTGTCGCTTCCTTTTAAGCTCAAATGTGTTCTGTACAGCATACATCAAGTTTCTTCACGAGTGAGCAGATTGCCTAAATATTTCTTTAAATTTTCATGGGAACAGTTTTCAGAGGAATTTCGTTTGATGGCTTCGTTTAGTTCATTTTCGGTTTTAGAATGTAAAATTTCCTTAAATAAGAAGTAATATTTTTGTGACAAATCTCGTGGAATTCCGTTTTTCGCCGTTAAAATCCATCTCAAGACCGCCTTCTTTATATGAAAAATGCATAAGAGCAATTTTCTTAGCACTTCCCTCTCTCCTAAATCGTCATCTGTCAAGATAACTGTCGGTCGAATTTTTTATAGCATTATTTCTAGCAATCCTTCAATTGCAAGAACAAATAGAGAATTTTTTGTCAATTAGCTAAAATGCTTCCAACGGGCAATCCTCCCGCCGCACTTTGTACCACAAACAATTTTTTTGGTCATATATTTTATGGTCATAAACATCACAATTACCGGATGCATCGACAGACATAATTTCATTTGCTTGTGGTATCTCTAACGCACGTTGCATAAGTGGTGTACAAATAGCTGCAGCATAATTATACTGTAAAGTTATTATTTCAAAGCATAGGCCAGTTTTGGCTGTATGAGAAGCCAATGTTTCCTCCAACTTGAGCAACATATATGACGCCTTGCGGTCTTATTTGAATATAAAAATAAAAATTCCTACGCTATACTTACTTCTTACTCCAGTAAACAGGAGACGTATCAGGCGAACTCTGGTGGACGCGTCTGCTAAATATTAACATTCTTCGGGCATGTCGAAATTTACCGAATGGATAACGCGTCTGCTGTTTACAAATATGCGACCCGGGTACGTTATACTACACATCTGAGTTACTGACTCCTGCAGACCATAATTAGTGTGGTGGTAAGGGATATAAAACAATTCTCGATTACGTCCATGTCTTCAGCCTGCATTCAGATTTATCAACTCAAGCAATGAAGGCCAATCAATAGAACCATGAATGATGTTATGTAGGAAAACCAAGCTAGCCTCCGGCGTCTGCAAACCCAAAAAATCTTGGCTCTCCTTATAAGAGTAATCCCCTCTTTGAAGACCAAGCCGGTAAGCCACAACCCTCAGGAACCTATTCTGAACACCTTCGATTTTGTTTATAGCATTCTGGTAGTCCGGTGACCAAACTACAGAACAGGACTCAAGAATTGACCTCACAAGTGTAGTATTTTCAGAATTTCTATTGAAAATTCACCAGATAACCGGCAGACAAATCCCAACATCTTTTGAGCCTTCAAACACCGAGTTGTTCTACTCGGTGCTTCAAAACCATTCCCTGAACATGCTCCGTATATGACAACTTGCTGGTCAAATACACTCCAAGATCGCAAATAGTTGACACTGTTCCTATCTGTGCTCCATTTAAATAGTAATCTCCAGCAATAGGATGTAAAGTTCTTGCAAAAGTAATATGGTGACACTTACCAACATTCAAAGTCATTTTATTGATATAACACCACCTATTAAAGTTAGAGAGAACACTCTATAACATTGCCACATCGTCAGGTGACCCAATTGGGTGGAAAATCTTCAAATCATCAGCAAATGACAGGAAGCTGCTGTTCTTCAAATAGTCCCCTATATCGCAAACACATAAGTTAAACAACAGTGGGCCACAGTGAGACCCCTGAGGTACTCCAGATGGAACATCAAAGCCATAAGATAGTTGTGCCACACTTGACTGCCTGGCTCCTAGCTGACAGAAAGCTCTTAAACCACTCTAACAAATCACCACCAATACCAAACGATTGCATTTTGGCGAGAAGAAGTGTCAAGTCAACTCTATCAAAGGCTTTGGAGAAGTCTGTGTAGACAGAGTCGACCTGAATCCCCTTCTCTAAGCAAGTAGTGATGTAATGTTGATAAATAAGCAGGTTTGTGGTGGTTGACCGACCCCTCATAAAACCATGTTGCTCCGAATTTATAAAGTGTTTACAATCCCAAGTAAGCTTTGATGTTATAAGCCTATCAAACAACTTAGGAATCTGAGATTGGGAGCACACCGCCCTATAGTTAGTTACCTACATCATCTCTGGGCCCAGATTTACAGATTGGTCTCAGGAAACTAAATTTTCACTCATCGGGAAAGGTTGCACTAGTCAAAGATTTATCGAACAATGCTGCAATCGGGTTGGCCAAAGTGAATATGCACTTTTTAATAAGGAACGCCATCAGGACCACATGACATCTTTGGGGGCAAGGAAGAAACAGCCTCAATAACCTCAGCACAATCTATATGTAAACAGTTGTTCACGTTCACCGATTCCACCGCCACATTTTGCAAGAATCAATCAGGCATCCCCGAGACCAGTTTCTATCCTGTTAGGCGTCATCAGTCGGGTTTAGCCATTGATTTGTATAGGAGTGGATAAGCAATAGCCGCCTGTCGCACTATTCAAAAGTGGCAACCTATGGGCGAAAAAACAGGTTTCTGCGCATGACAAAATCGACGCAAAATGGAAAAACATAAACAAAGAAGATACCGTTTTGTCATGCGCACTAAAACACTTGCCGTCTCAGCAGGCGTCGGTCAGGATCGAACTTGGCTTTTGTCTTTGACGTGTTTTCGTTTTGACAGAGCGGCGTTTTGAGTTAATAATTCGAGTTCGATTCAAGGCAAAATATCCGGGATTTCATATTTCAACTAAGTCTAATTATTATAAGTATTACTTATTTATACCTTATTGTTTGTTTCACTATGCTAACTGGGGCCCATTTCACAATCGGCAAGACTCCTCTACCGAATATTTGGTGAAATAATCACTTTCGAAGTCCGGGCCTGCCTATTTACCTTCACGGTGCAACAACTCGCTCCTACTAATTTTCTAATGCGCAAGTCCAAATAGAAATCTCTTTGTTTACATTTCGCGGTCGTAAATTTGCCATGTTTGGTCTATTTATTGCTTATCCACTCTTATACAAATCAATGGGTTTAGCGTTAGCCTGAATCACTCCTGCAAAATGGGTAACTTATATCAGCAGTGTTGCCATATGAAAAGTTTGATAATACCCACTCAAATAGAGAAAAATACCCGCTTTTTCCCGCCAGTATGGGTGGTAACACTGAGTACACTAAAAGTATGCTAGCGCATTCGCCATTTTATGGGAAATACTTTTAACATTTTATTATGAAAATATTAAACATATTTTCAGGTAAATTGTTTTTATTTTAATTGAAATTCAAATTAGACATTAAAATAGATTTATTGTTTTATTACACAAAACACAAACGGTATTTTAGATGCTGTGCAAATCTGCAAATGGCCAACGGCTTGCTCTTCCTATACCCCAGCATATAATTTATGAATGAACCACATACCAGAATACCAGATTGGTATGTGGAATGAACTACGCATTCTCAGCAAGTCATAATCAAATGTCAAATATTTGAATTTATTCTTCTTTTTTTCCAATTTTTATTTGACGACATAAACCCATGTCATGCTGATGGCTGGCTGTTCTGAGCTGAGTGTCTAAACCAGTTGTTATGATGGAAAAGGCAACATTGCTGAGAGGCTAGTTTCGAAAAAAGGTTTGTTTATAATCGCGACTTGCAAAATAACCAATTTCATTTACTACTGGTGATCTCAATGCACGAACGCACCGAAATACCCGATTTTACCCGCCTCAAAATTTTTATCCGCCAGCGTGTTCGGAATACCCGCACTTCGGGTAAAATACCCGCAAACGGCAACACTGTATATCAGTGAACCCGTCGTCCAGCGGCTTTTCTGCAACACTAGCGCCATCTGCAGATTGCAGTTTGAACGCCAGATAGCGAGGCTGCCTCGGACATAGCGGCGTTCGCCAAAAAGTCAAGACAACTGGTAGAATTCGTGAGAGAACTCCAAGTGTAAACAGTTTGTTCACTGATATAAGTTGCCCATTTTGCAGGAGTGATTCAGGCTAAACCCGACTGATGACGCCTAACAGGGTAGAAACTGGTCTCGGGGGTGCCTGAATGATTCTTGCAAAATGTGGCGGTGGAATCGGTGAACTTGAACAACTGTTTACACTTGGAGTTCTCTCACGGTTTCTACCAGTTGTCTTGACTTTTTGGCGAACGCCGCTATGTCCGAGGCAGCCTTGCTATCTGGCGTTCAAACTGCAATCTGCAGATGGCGCTAGTGTTGCAGAAAAGCCGCTGGACGACGGGTTCACTGATATAAGTTGCCCATTTTGCAGGAGTGATTCGGGATTCAGGCTCACAACTTTTAGCAAAAATCAATGAACTTTCATCAGATATGAAGAACATGACGAACCATTTTAATGTGCCGCAAATCATCACCAACACAGACACACCCACTCAACAAAACATTACACAGAACATAGTGCCACCCCCCGCAGTTGAAACCAAGGAGGACGAAGAGATGGAAGTCTCTTCAGACTCTGAAAAACCTTCCAAAATACCCAATTCAGAGGAATTCCCACCTCTGAAAAAATCAAAGAGGGACACAATCCCTCCCAATAATTTTCCAGCCACAATCAAACCAATATTAGCTGCTTCGATGAAGAAGCACGCAGAGGCCAGTACTTCGGCCCAAACTCAGACACAAATCAAAGCCCTCCAACCCACCCCAAGTGCCCAATCAGCCTCCAAAAAATCAGATGTGGTGCCTATCATCAACAGATGCCCCGAGCACTGGAAAGTAATATTCCAAGATTTGACAATTGGAATTGAAACTTGGTTTCGGAAATGTTAAAAAATCAAAACTAGGCATTCAATTAACCCCAAATACTCCTGGAGACCATAGAGGCATCACGAGATACTTGCAGGGTAAAAAGTACCCATATCATTCCTACTTCCTCCCGGAAGATAGGCTCCTAAATGTCATCATCAAGGGCCTAGATATCAAAATGAACATTGAGGACATCAAACACGACCTAGAGGACAGGGGCTACTCCCCCAAGGAGATCTACTGGCTGAAGGTCGGTAGGAGACGTCAGTTTCTTACCAACTCAGTCAAAGTACTTCTTCCTCAGTCCGACATCAAAATTTTGGAAGAAGACAGAATTAATTACATGCCAGTCAGTGTAGAGCTTCAGAGAGGAAGCATTAACAAAATTCAAACTCAATGTCATAAATGTCAGCAGTTTGGGCACACCATCTCAAACTGCTACGCCAAACCTGTGTGCCATAGGTGCGCAGGTCCGCACTTTTACAAAGAGTGCACCAAAACCACTGATACCCCAGCAAAGTGTTGCAACTGCGGGGGGAACACCCAGCTAACTACTCACAATGCTCCAAAAACCCTAACTTCAAGAAACCTCTACCACAAACACGGCCAGTAAACACAAACATATCATTTGCACAAGTCACAAAACCACAACAACAACAACAACAATAACAACCACAACAACAAGCTCCAAAACCTACACAAACAACACCCACAAACAAAAACATAAACACAAACTCCCAAGCGAGTGCAATGCCGCAAGCAAACGGACTAATTGCTCTTCTTACTATGTCTGATCAAGACATAGTAACAAAACTGAATAAAATTTCAGAAATTATAAATAAAAACCCAACATTGAGACTATTTGCTAATCTCAATGGCTAATAAACCAAAGCACTTATTTTTAGTCAGTTGGAACGCGAACTCTCTTTACCCCAAAAGACACGAGTTTGCTGACTACCTGACTGAAAATAACATAGACATTGCACTCGTACAGGAAACATTCTTACGCCCACAAACAAGATTACACATCAAAAACTACACAATCTATAGAAATGACAGGGCACAGCGTATGGGGGGCGGCACTGCCATTTTTGTAAAAAACAACATTACACATGACGCAATACAACCACCACAGTCAGACATACTGGAGGTGACAAGCATCAAAGTCAGTCTAACTGACGGAGACATTGTCATTCATTCAGTATACAAACCACCACAACACAACTTACCACTAGACGAAACCACAAAACTCTTCAACTACACACTGCCAGTTCTTGCAGCAGGAGACTTTAACTGCAAACATAGATCTTGGGGATGCAGGGCCACCAATGCAGGTGGCACTGCATTACTAAGAGCTTCGCAAGAACTGCACTTCACAGTACAAGCACCACTTGAACCCACACACTTCCATCACGAACGCTCAGATATACTAGACATAGTACTCACTCAAAACATCGCACACAATGTTGTGATTGACAATCTGGAGGATTTATCCTCATCAGATCATTCTCCGATTGCCATCACAATAAACAACATACACGAACACAAACATACAACAATTCATCCACTGGAACATATTCAAAGAACACTTAACACAAAACATGCACAACTTACCATACATCGCCTCCAAAGCGGAACTAGACAACGAAGTTGCTAGGTTCACTGAGGAGATACAAGCAGCCATAAACGCAGCCACAAAAACAGTACACACAAATCAAAACAACCCATACTCGCTTCCACAAAACATAAAAGACAACATAAGGCTCCGAAACAGGCTAAAACGACGAGCCAAACTAACAAACAATCGAGACTTAAACACACTAGCAAACAGACTCACGAATACAATCAAAACAGACATAAAAACTCACAAAAACAACTCATGGACAGAATACATCACAACAGTCAACCCACAAAACAACTCTCTATGGAAAATCGCCAAAACGATGCAAGGTCGCAACAAAGTGACATATCCTAACATCCATGGACTGAGAGGAATGGTGTATTCCAGCGAAGAGAAGGCTGAGGCTTTCGCAGACTCGCTGGAATCGCAATTCACCTTAGGCGATGGGGCCCAGGATATAGATCACGAGGCAACCATAGAGAGAAATACTAACTTACGAAAACGAACACCAAGACGACGAAACACGACCAACAAACACCGCAGAAATTGCGCAAATTATTGCGCAATTAAACCCGAAAAAAGCACCCGGCTACGACAACATACCAAACAGAGCACTAAAAAACTTACCACAAACAGCCATACTCAAATTCACTTACATAATAAACACAATACTATCACTAAAACACTTTCCAAAATCTTGGAAAAAAGCAAAAATAATACTAATCCCTAAACCTCACAAAAACTTGATCTTTCCTCAAAACTGGCGACCTATCAGCTTGCTCTCATCGCTGAGCAAGCTGACGGAGAAGGTTATGTTGGAGAGATTAAACTCACACATATCACAAAACAATCTGATCCCAGACGAACAGTTTGGGTTCAGAAAACAACACAACACCGAGCTCCAACTTGCCAGGCTTGTTGAGGAGGCGACTAGAGGACTGCAAAGACGGGCATCGACCGGAGTTGTAGTCCTTGACGTCGAAAAAGCCTTTGACAAAGTGTGGCATGAAGGACTCATACACAAACTGGACAGACTACACAATCTTCCACCTCCACTAACTCAACTCATAGCCTCATTCCTCAAACACAGATCCTTCACTACACAAATAAACACAGCACTATCCACCACAAGGCGCATAGAGGCAGGAGTCCCCCAAGGCTCTCCTCTGTCGCCTACGCTATACTCATTATACACAACAGACATACCTAGACACCCAAACACTAAACTCTCCATATACGCAGACGACACATGCATATTCTCAATAAACAACAATCACACAAGACTCAAAAATCACATACAACAACACTTAGACTCCATATACGAATGGGCAGAAACTTGGAATATTAAAATTAATGAAGAAAAAACACAGGCCTTGCTCATAACAACTAAACGTAATAAACCTATTCCAAATTTAAATCTCGAAAATTCAGTAATAAGATGGTCAAACTCTCTTAAATATCTAGGGGTAACCCTAGATAGCAAACTCACTTTTCAAAAGCACATTCAAGCAAAAGTTAACGAAGGCATTGCAGCCAAACAAGCTTTCTATCCATTAATTAACAGAAATAGTAAAATGTCACTAAAGAATAAACTAATGCTCTATAATCAGATAATAAAGCCCAAAATTCTATATGGAGCCATAGTATACACACATGCATGCAAAACAAACAAGAAAAAACTTCAAACATTCCAAAACAAAACACTCAGACAAATTGTGAACGCACCTTGGTACGTTCGCAATGCAGACATTCACAACGATCTCAAAGTAGACACAATAAACACATATCTGGCAGGCAAACACACAATATTCTTAGAACAAGTTCGCAACCATACAAACCCAATCATACGAACACTATTCAGCAGAGTAGCACATCCAAACAGAACAGCACATAAAAGCTTACTACTCCCACCAGAGCACTAAATCCCAACACAATACACAAAGAAAAAATGAAAAAACCCAAAAAAATAATATCAATATCATTCTATCTTCAAAATTTAAAATTTCCAAAAACTCAAAATTTTCAAAAACTCAAAAATTTTGAAAATTTCTAAAAGGTTCGTTCTTTTTCGAAAAATCAAAAATCTCAAACTCTAAAAATTTTTTAAAATATTAAATCAAATTTTTCAAAAGTTTTCAAAAATTCTAAATCACATAAATCACTAACAAAACTAGAATGATTCAAAAACAGCTGGGGACGAGAGCATCGCTGATGCCCTAGGCCGGGTTCCCGCCTAAAAACGGGGGTGTACAGGCATTAAGGGATTGTACGGGGTAGCTCGCCGTATGGGCTCCATGCGTAGAAGTAGAGTCAGGGGGTAACACCCTGCGTATCACGTGCAGTTCTTTCCTGGGGTGATCGTTTTGGACTTGCGGAGAAATCTGCATAATCCAAAGCGATCAGCCTCGCCTAGGTGTCTACAGTTATTCTCTTGTCAGCTCAAAATCGCAAATCAAACAATACTCGCTCCTTCACTAACCGGCATCAAGAATCCAACAACAACGAGGACATATCCAATGACATCCTAGGAACCAAGTCGACACGAAAACCAATAACGAAAAACAACATGGACCAAGACAGTGCGAGAGTGCTCAGCGCACTAGCACGATGGAAACACTCGCGGATGCTGTGACAGTATCGCTACATTCCATGCCATATTTCACTTTTCGAATGGCCCTCCGCTCGCTACCGCTCGCTACGGGAGCTCAAGAAAAGGAAACTAACCAGGTGCTAACCCAATCTAACCCAAGACATACCCAAAAACAAGAAAAAAACAGTTTGGAAATATAACCTTAAAAAAAAATTTAAAACAGCGATGGGGTTTGAACTCGAGTCACCGAAGTGAAGGCTAGTCGTGCAAACCCCTAGACCACCAGGGCACATACAAACGATTGGTTGCATCACGAAGACATGACGCGCAGGTGCGCGCGCACGAATGGAATGTAGCGATACTGTCACAGCATCCGCGAGTGATGGAAACTCACACTAAGCAAGTGATTCTGGCTAAACCCGACCAGTGTTGCCGTTCTATTACAATTGTAATAGATCTATTACTATTTTCAAGCATCTATTACTCTATTACCTTAGCGGTCAAATCTATTACCATTACTAATGTTTTCATAAAACTGAGTATTTATCACAAATTACAAAAACTGTTGTGTTGCTGTTTGCCATATTGCCCTCCCGCACTGAATCATAAGTAAAGAAGGAGATAGCGAGATGCCAACTCGAACCTCAAATATATCCATTCCGATTTCTGTTTCGTTTGTCGGCATCACAATAGGTTTGTTCTAGCAGCGATTTCAAACGGTTTCAAACCATCCGGAGTTTGAAATCGCTGCTAGAACAAACCTATTGTCGGCACTTTATGGACTTCCCCCTACCCGGTCTTACTTGGGAGTGCTCGAAGTTAATTTTCTAGATTTCTAGTGCGGTTATTACTTTTGAATCTTTGCATTGATTGATTATTCATCATGGGCAGGTAAAAATAGTAACACACTTTAATTTCTTTAGGTACCATTTTTATATATATTTTTTAAGATTCGTAATAAGAACGCCTAAAAAGCGTAACGAAGAAGATGTTAACAGATTTACAAAATATAATATGAAATTTTTTATGGCGAAAATTACGCATTGCCTCTATGCAAGCCACGGAAAAACCAATCTATTACAATTTTCAGAAATCTATTACTTTTTAGCAATCGATCTGTTACCCTAAATCAAAGTCATGTGGCAACACTGAACCCGACTGATCGACGCCTAACTAGGGATGCAACGATACTAAGAAGTATCGATACTTTGTACTTGAGTATTTTGTAAAAATGGTATCGATTCTACTCGATACTTAAATAGGTATCGATACTTAAGTATCGAGTACGAGTACTCTAGGTCTAGGGACATCGGCACATTCTCCCTTATTCGAAGTTCGAACATTCCAACCCGGTCGGTGTTGTGATTTAAGTACAACTACTACCGGTAAATAATGTTTGTGTGAATCGTTATTAAAAAAGGTGTAAGGTTGGATTGTCGCACTGCATTTCTAATTTGTTTTCTTCGATTTTGGGTATGCCTTGTGTTAGTTTTGGTTAGTATGAAACATCAAATTGGTTTCCCTTTCAGAGTAATTCCAGCAAATTTTTACTTTTACGACATGACGTAATAATATCTAAAAAAAGTATCAAAATATAACAATAAGATATTTCTTATTTGTATCATAAAATATCTAACAAATCAAATAAATATATTAAAATATCAAACTAAATCATTAATAGGACACATATTCCTTCTATTTTTCCCAATATTATATAAAAATATTAATATTTATCTATCTATATGGGGTCTTATAGGTAGATAAATATTAATATTTTAATATATTGGAAAAAATAGAGGTACAAACACTCAAACGATAATTATAATTATAAGTTAGTTAATACAGTTAAATAGTTAATAGTGTCACGTCACTGTCATCAACGATTTGAGGGAATCACCGATATCGTATTGTTTGATAATATCAATGGCAACCCCGGTACATCTTAAAACGTTTTTATTTTGTAAATGTGAAGTTTATAGATAGATATCGAATGACGTTGGTTTGCACAATGCGGATTGCCGATGTTGAAATCTGGTGAAACGTAGATCGCAAATATACAACACGTTTCAAAATGTGTTTTGTTTCGGAAATACAAAACAAATTTCGATACCGATACTGCCTAAAAAGTATCGATACCTACTCAGAATCGAAGAAAAAGTATCGAGTACAAAATGTACTCGATACTCTTTAAAAGTATCGATACTTTCAAAGTATCGATACTTTACTTGCATCCCTACGCCTAACAGGGTAGAAACTGGTCTCGGGGGTACCTGAATGATTCTTGCAAAATGTGGCGGTGGAATCGGTGAACTTGAACAACTGTTTACACTTGGAGTCTCTCACGATTTCTACCAGTTTACAATCTATATGGTATGATGAAACATCCAACATGTCTTTAATGGGGTAGCTGGGAGCATCAGAAGACAGAAGTATGGCAACGTGCATTATACTGCAGAATATGCCACCCCTCTGGAAACATAAACCGTTTCCTTTTGGAAACCCTTCTATAATGGCACAATACTTTGTCCTGTTATCGGTACCATCAACTATACAGAGAGGTGTAGTACTGTTGCTGAAATTATCTTCTTGAAAACGTTCACAAAATCAGTATCATTGCAAGGATTTTTCAGTCTCAAGGCCGCTAGAGCGTGTTAAATGTTTCCGCAAATCCTACACAGCCTTTTCAAAACTGGTCTAGGACTCATATCTGTGCGTTTTTTTATCATATTTATTGTCTCATATATTCAGCTTTTTTCGAGTCCACTCAATTACACTAATTTTATAACGTTCGAACGCCTTTTCTATAGAAAGATTCTACCTCTCTGCTTTTTTCTACTTTCGAGATTATTACACAAATCTTAAGCCTGCTTACAATCAACAATGTTTGGCAGCTAGTGTTGCCATGCTATTTTGACCGTAGCTTACTATCCGGAGAACGTACTTGATCCATTACTTTTGTCTTGGAATGTTACGAAAAAGAAATATATTAAAATTAGGAAAAATATAAAATTCCGGATACCTTCTAGACGGACTATATATTTTAGTCGTTTGAACCGGTTCCGGTACGTTATAAGCAATTTTAGTGTTTTTAGTTAGTGATGTTAATACGCCAAAATTCGGTTAATTTGGGTTAGTTCTAACTTACCTTAACATTTGTAATATATTCTGATGTTTTATCCCCTTTTGGTGTTTTTAGTTACCTTTGGTTAGTTTTGGTTAGTCATTCAATCAACTTTCGGTTACTTTCAGTTAGTTCCAAATTATTTTAGTCACTTGAACCGGTTCCGATACGTTATAATCAAATTTAATGTTTTTGATTTGTTTTCGTTAGTCGCCAAAATTCGGTTTGTAACCTGTTTCGATAGGTTTTAGACCGTTTTGGCGCTTATGGTTAGTTTTGGTTAGTGGTCCAATCAACTTTCAGATAGTTTCAGATAGTTCCAATTTATTTTAGTTAATTGAACCAGTTTCCGATACCTTATGATCAAATTTAATGTTTTCGGTTAGTTTTGGTTGGTCGCCAAAATTCGCTTCGGTTTGATTAGTTTTTTTAACTTACTTAATTTTTGTAACCTGTTCCGGTACGTTTTAGCCCGTTTTGGTGCATATGGTTAGTTTTGGTTAGTCGTTCAATAAACTTTCGGTTAGTTTCAGTTAGTTCCAATTTATTTTAGTCACTTGAACCGATTCAGATACGTTATAATCAAATTAAGGTTTAAATAAACAAACTAACACAATCTCTCACGCGTATGACGTCATGAATGTGGCAAATGTAGCATGCACTTTTTCACGATTTGAGGCCCTATACTAGGAAAACAGAAACATTTTCAATGTTAAAATGCATTTTCTGATTTTCAGCCATGCAGAATTGATTGGTTAATACAAAAGTTCCGATATCATAATAATAAAAAATTTTCCCATATGTGGCCAATATTCTGGCGGACACTGTATAAAATTAGTTGGATTTAAAAAATATTTAACTATAACATTGTATCTGCCAGTTTTCAGATTTAATTGAATTTCGTGCTTATTCGATTTTTAGAATATGCAATAATATTGGAAATAAGTGTGCGGAAGTGTGCATTAAACAACATTTATACATGCCTTTCAGGATCGCGGGGTAATTTAAATAATGATTTTTCGCCACCGCTTCTAGTAGATCAATTCAAATAAAAACACTAATAACCAGGCATTTTTAACAAAAATAAAATAAAGATTAATTATTTTTCGTAACGCTCTCGGACTAAACCACAAGACTCGCGTGGCTATCGTTTAGAATCACGCTAGAGCTTGCCCTGACTATTTCTTGGGATGGCTGGCCATCCCAAGGAGGCGGAGCTTTAAACGAATGCTTGTTTCATCCGTTAGGCGGGAGGTTTCGCATCTGGTGTGGGTTTATCTGGGACCCTGTATTTAATTTAACATCTCGTTTACTGAAACTGAAAAAAATCAATTTAGCTCGTGAAACCAAAATACCATTTTTAAAGCTGTTATAGAGTTTTTAAAGTGAATTCTTCAACTTTTTAATAAGAGATCAGCACATTTTCCTGAAAACTAAAACAGTTTTAACATGGGCCCTATATACTTCACCTTTAAATCATACTGGGGGCTAGCCTAAGTTTCAACTTCAAAAAAACCATATGGTCTCTAATTGATATTCAAAAAATAATAACTTAAGTAAAAATAGTTAGGCTCTTGCATAATAAACTAATAAAATTAATTTGTTCAGAATAGAACGTCATATAAAGGCACTAAAAGGTTTCCTAAGTACCATATACTAACCTTCACCATTTTCTCCAGACAACAGGTTCCACTCTATAAATTAGTATATTCCTAAAAACAACATTTCTGTTGAAAATAAACACGTGAAGGTAAAGTGTTGCGTGAAACGCGAAGAAAAAGACAAACAATTCACACGATCTGTGTTCGAGTAATTTTATTCAATAATCTATAAATCAGTAAATCATAATTTAATTAAAAAAAGTAACGAAAAAAAAAATGAATATTTATATGCCGAGTCTACGTTTTAATATCACTAGAAAATATAATAAATAAAACAAAGCAAAACGTTGGAAAATCAATTCACAAACCTATATACATAATATATCATGACTATATTTAATTCTCGTTATATAAATTGGCTTATTGATAGGGATGGCAAACACGTCCCGCTACAAACGCTATTGAAGCGAAAGTTGCTTGTAGCGAGAAGTTTAACGCCACCACCTTGACGAACTCTCATGCGGCAAGTTCGAAAATATGCTAACAAAACTATACTTTTATTTATATATTTCTCTTAAATAGTTCTACGTATGGTTAATAGCCGCTTAAACACAGTGATCAAAATTTTAAACATTTTTATCTTAAAAATAAATCAGAATGAATACTATTTTTAGGTGCTGCAAGATTTCCATTTATTTTGTAAAGATTGGCTGATAAAATATAAAATGCTTTCTCAGCTAGCTTCAAATTTACAAATTTTGATGCTCCTTGTGTTAAATTATTAGTCTTGCAACTGCATTTTGAAATTATTGGAGCCTGGAGGTGCCTAAATCCCTGTACACTTAAAGGCATAACTGATATTTATGTCAATTAAAAATAAAAATCATATATTTATTTCTAACCTTATCATGGCACATGTGTGCTTTACTTGTAATTTAAAGTGCAGTTTAAAGGAGGATAAAAGCTGTGTTTTTGGCTTTGTCTGTGATTTATGTCAAAGGATTAGTTGCCAAAAGTGCAACAAAACGCAAGCCCAGGAGGTTCGAGTCATCCCTAGCTCCAGCAGAAGTTTGGTTGCTTTATGCCACGTTTGCCTGCCTGACTTTAGGCTTTCTTTAAGGCAATTGCCTAAATTCTCGGACGCCATTTTTCAGAGTTTACTGAGGTGTTTACAAAATTTGGTTAATTGTTAACTTCCTTTCGTGTTTTTAAAGTAAAACCTAAACAAAAACCTAACCATCCTACCACCCATCCTCCTCCACATTCCCACGCCTCACCCCTTCCTAGAAAAAAGTCATGAAACTGAAATACTACAACTTCTCTCTTTCTAGTATTAAATTGTTGATCTTGATAATGCAAATTGGATTTTTATATAAATAATACTAATATGAGTTTTAGAAGATAAGGGAAGAAAACTTGAACATTTACTTCGCCTTTGAGGGGCAACCAAATCAAAAATAATAGCACAAGTACAGTGTTTAAAACATATCTGCTTCATGCTGTATAAATAATATTTATAGGCATTAACAAAACGATTGAGAAACTGCTAATCTTACTACATAACATTTATATTGTCCCTACTCCCGGTATAATTCTATAGAATCCCTTTCTTTTGCGTTTAATGTTATGCACGGGCGAGTTCCTATAGCACCATATCCACTCGTGTGTTAAAAAGAGATGCACCGAACCCGCGTGCGAATTTGGGGACTTCGAGGGGCGGGGCGTGTAGAGCGTGACACAACTGAGAATACGCGAGCTGGTAAGTAATAATAGATAGAAACTTAATTGAACTTCGTGATTTTCGCCTACCCTGCCTCTTTTGTCATTGCACGCCTCTGCTATCTAATATATGCACTACATATTGTGTACAGGGTGGGCCGTTTAAGAGGAGCCTGTGCGTTATCTCAAAAACTGCGTGAGTTGCGAAACATGTTTAAATACCAAAGTTGTTCCTGGTAGAATGGTTTTTATTTATTTGTGTATTTTTTTTATCGTCAGTTTTTTATATACAGGGTGGTCAAACAAAGTTACATTTTTATGAATGAAACACCGTGTATTTTGTTATATTTTTGGATTCTATCTAAAATTCTAAGTTAGTAGTTTCACATTCCTATCTTAACTTTTCAAGAGCTATCTAGTGATGCTAACTGATGGTACCTACCGAAGTACTAGATTTGGTACCCATGGTACCACCTGCCAGTTATGCTTAGAATTTTAGGTAGAATCCAGGACTTCAATGCAAAGTAGGGTGTTTTATTTAAAGAACTGTAACTTTGTATAGGGTGGCTCGAATTCGGGTCTATGTTTGAGGATCTCGAAAATGGTAAGGTGCACCAAGTGTGCATGTTTCGATACTTGGACAATGTTGACGGTTTGAGCCATAAAACAGGTCAGGGTACCCTCACGGGTATAGTATAGGCCTTAGCCTTTCGTGGCATGTGGCCCACACACATAAAAAATGCACATAAGTCAGTTAGGGAGGAAATCACGTCAGTGAAAAATAAATTAGCAAGTATCAGTCTAATAGTGAGAAGCCGAAACGGGTTGATCTAGCTACTAAAATTAGTGATCTTGAAAAGGAAAATTCTAAAAGAAAAGTCTAACCAAAAAACCACTCAAGTAGTACAGCAGAGCCCTGAAATATCTCAGAATAATGTCGAGCTTTATTTACAAACTCAGAACAAGCAATTCTCTGAAAAGTTGGACCAAGCCGTCAGCGCTCAGTTAGTAAAAAGCTCAATTTTGGATAAAGACCCTTCTATTAAATCGCCATGTATTGCTATATCAAAAAACAACCAAGAGTCAGAAAACAACTTAATATCTCCTGCTTAAGCACCAGGTATTACACTACAGGGAGCGAGAAAAGAGGCTCTTGTCTCAACAAAAGGCACTTTAGCAATCAGGGGTACAAACGATGCATCAAAAAACTTGCCAGCCACTAAGAAGTTTAAAGCATTCTATGTTGGTAATGTTAATCCAGACTGTACCAGTACATAAGAAAATACCTGTACTACACTGTGAGAAACTAAACTCTAAACAGCAGCATATGGCATCACTTAAGATACCAGTTGAAAAAGCTCAAAAACGACCAAACTATCCTAGATAGTAACCTATGGCCCGTGGATATTATTATAAAACCATTTATTTTCTCAACTGCAAATCGTTATTATAAAAGAAATTTTCACAGCAACCGACCTCGCAGAATGCAGAAATAGAAAAAACGGCCAAAATATCAGATGCTGCGAAGAATATAATTATCTGGGCACACAACTAAATACCAGCGGAAGAACAGAGAAAGAAGTTGAAAGAAGAATTATTAAGGGGAAACAAGTTATCGGATCAGTTAACTCAATTCTATGGTCAAAAGATATTTCCAAACAAAGAAAAAGAGACATTTATAATGTCACCTTTAAGAGTGCTGTTCTGTACGGATGTGAGAGATGGCAATTCACCAAAAGACTTGAAAGTAGGCTGCTCGCTCTAGAGATGGAATTCTGGAGAAGGTCGGCGGGAATAAAAAGAACTGACAGAATAAGAAATGAAAGAATTAGAGAGATAATGGGTTCAAGTACAACTATTATTGAAGAAATACAAAAAAAGACAACTGTGCTGGTATGGACACGTACAGAGGATGCCAGAAGAGAGAACCCCAAAAGCTATATTAAACTGGGTACCTACGGAGAGAAGAAAAAGAGGCAGGCCAAAGGTGACATGGTGACTGGGGATTCGATGGAGAGAAGGCAGTGAAAACTGGGAACCGGAAGGCGAAGAACGCTATAAAACCGGATTATTATCTTGGTTAAACTCTACAGACTGTGATAATGAATATATGTTTGCTTAATTGTACAGTCCTTCATGTTGATCCTGTCTTTGAGGTGTTAGTTGTGCAAATAAATCTATCCAACTGTCATCTTATTACTTATGTTATTGCAGCTTATAGTTCTAGGGGTGACGCTAATATTTTAACCTGTACTCAGGGCAAGCTCTTGGAACTTAGATGTAATATAAGTCCAAAGAGTTCATTTATTATTGGAGGTGATCTAAACTTATCAAATGTAACATGGGAGGGTGGTTGCAGTATTAAATCAAACCAGACTATTTCTTTAATAATTTTAATTGTGTACAGACTGTCACTGAAGTGACAAGACCGTCATTGTTTGATAATGGCAATTTACTTTTCTTTTTTTTATGTATGTGTGCCACAGGCCACGAAAGGCTAAGGCCTATAATATACCCATGAGGGCACCGTGCCCTGTTTTATGGCTTAAACCGTCAACATTGTCCAGGTATCGAAACATGCACACTTGGTGCACCTTACCTCAAACATAGACCCGAATTCGAGCCACCCTATACAGAGTTACAGTTCTTTAAATAAAATACCCTATATTTCATTAAATTCCTGGGTTCTACATAAAATTCTAAGCATATCTGGCAGGTGGTACCATGGGTACCAAATCTAGTACCTCGGTAGGTACCATCAGTAGCACCACCAGATAGTTCTTAAAAGGGTGAAATTCATTTTACTCCATCTTTAATGGTCTTCTTGCTATCAAGCTGAAGAGTAGCCAAAGTATCGATTTTCAACTGTTTATAGTTGTGAAACTACTAACTCTAGAGGTATAAGTAACATCATACATCAAATATGCTTAGAATTTTAAGTAGAATCCAAAAATATAACAAAATATAGGGTGGTTCATTACAAAAAATGTTACTTTGTTTGACCACCCTGTATATGAAAAACTGACGATTAAAAAAATACACAAAAAAATAAAGACCATTCTACCAGGAACAATTTTGGTATTTACACCTTTTTCGCAACCCACGCAGTTTTCGAGATAACGCACAGGCCCCTCTTAAACGGACCACACTGTACATACTATGTAGTTTATAGATTAGCTAGCAGAGGCGTGCAATGGCAAAAGTGGCAGGGTAGGCGAAAATCACAAAGTTCTATTAAGTTTCTGTCTATCATTACTTAGCAGCTCGCACATTCTCAGTTGTGTCAGGCTCTACACGCCCCGCCCCTTGGAGTCCCAAAGTTCGAACACGGGTTCCGTGCATCTCTTTTTAACACACGAGTATATGGTGCTATAGGAGTTCTCCTGTGCATAACATTACATGTAAAAGAAAGGCATTATGTAGAATTATACCGGACAGTTTTTAAGAATAGGGACAATATAAATGTTATGTAGTAAGATTAGTAGTTTCTCAATAATTTTACTAATATTATTTATACAGCATGATGCACATATAGTTTAAACACTATACTTGGTATATTGGTGGTATTATTTTCCCTTATCCCTAAATCCCATATCTTCTAAAACGCATATTAGTATTATTTATATAAAAATCTAATTTGCATCATCAAGACCAACAATTTAATACTAGAAAGAGAGAAGTTGTAGTATTTCAGTTTCATGACTTTTTTCTAGGAATGTGGAGGAGGATGGGTGGTAGGATGGTTAGGTTTTTGTTTAGGCTTTACTCAAACCCGAAAGGAAGTTAACAATTAACCAAATTTTGTAAACACCTCAGTAAACTCTGAAAAATGGTGTTTAAAATTAAAAAAAAACACTTTCTTGTAAATTTTGCCATGTTTTCAAATTGTTAATATTTTTTCCCTATTAATGAACCCATCATTTCTCTATCTCGAAATTTGGTGAACATCTATCTTGCTGAAATATTGACAAAATCAATATAATTTTGTGAAAAAAATAAAAAATATACTTTTTTGAAAAATTTCAGTTTTTGTTTTCAAACTTTTAATTTTGTTTTTTTGAAACACCTATATCGAGTGACACCTCATTCGAAAAGTATTTTCAAGACCTTTTAAATGATATATAACTCACTGTTCTAGTGTAAGTAGTTCTTAAGATATCTAGATTTCTCTTAGTATATGTTTAGGGAAAATGGCTTTTTGATTTTCAAAAATCAATTAATAAAGAACTACTTGTCAGAAAAATTTGAAATTTGGTATTTTTCATCTACAAGATGAGTAGAATAACTGTACCAAAAATTATTGAAATCGGAGAGGTGATCTGCCAAACCTCCTTTTATTTTGGTTGGTTTGATGTGAAATGATCCATAAGTTTCTTGTAAAATGGTAAAGTACATTGTACGTAATAAATGTTTTGCTCGATTTTTTGTTAAAAGCTATTATTTTGTGTCCATTTGAAAAGTTAGGGAATTTGATCCTAAAATTTTATGGGAATCTTGGCCTAAAAACATTATTAAAAAACACTGGGTTTCAGGCAAGTGACTAATGTTGCAAAATATGGACTCAGTTGATCTTACTAGTGATTCTCTGGAGGATCAGACTAAACTATTAGTTTTCCAGGGATAATATTAGGGTGCTCAAGGAAATGTAAACGTAGCCTTACAGAGGGACCTGCTGATGGTCTCTGCAGTGGTTTACTTAAGTTGACAACCGAGAGTATTAATCCATTTTTAAAGGTGATTTTTTGATATATGTTTAAATAACTGTTGTTTACCCAATGACTGGAAAAAAGCTACTGTAGTTCCATTACACAAATCTGGCAAAAAATCTGAACCAACAAATTATAGGCCATTTAGCCTTACTTCTGTATGCATGTATAAAATGTAAGGAGTCAACTTGATCGATCAAGCTTTTTTTATGGTAAACAGTATGGTTTCCGCCCCCCATACTCTTGCGAGTCAGCCCTTCTCACATTCAGTCACTTGAGAACAATTCTCAAGTAGATGCTGTAGCCTTAGATTTTCAAAAGGCTTTTGATGTAGTTCTCCATGAGTAAATTTTCTAAATTAAATATACATAAGAGAGTCATTTTATGGGTTTAAAGCTTCCTTCAAGGAAGGACTCAGTGTGTCATGGTGGATGGGACTGTTTCCAGAGATAAAGAGGTTTCATCGGATGTCCCGTAAGGGAGCGTTATTGGCCCTCTAACCTTTCTAATATTTATTAAAGATTTGCCCATACATAAGCTCGACAGTACTTCTCTTTGCTGATGATTGTCTGGTTTTCCGGCCAGTCGGAGATTATCATGACATGCTCACCCTTCAAAATGACTTGTTGCAAATTGAAGCTTGGACTGAATTGAATGGCATGAGGCTGAATGGCTCCAAAAGTCAGTTTATTAAATATGGCAAGAGGAAGATAAATTTTGCTTATAAAATTTTCACCATAAATATTTGGGAGTTAATTTGGCTCCTGACCTTCACTGGGATTTTCATATTTCCAGCTCGGTTAAGGATGCTTACAAAAATTTGGGGTTTTGTCATGCGAAATTTAAACTAGGGAAGCTAGAGCAAAGGCTTTTTTAACTTAGGTTAGATCCATACTTGAATATTGTCCCACTGTGTGGCATACTAACCAGATTGGACTTACAAAAAAATGATTTGGAGATGGTTCAGAGAAGGGTGCGGGCGGTGCGGTGCGTTGGGTTTATTTGAATTTTAAGAGGGATTTTAGCCCTTCCTTGGCTCTGCAACACTTAAAATGGCCTACTTTGTATCATCGTAGAATTTTTTTTTTAAATAATGATTTATAAATTACAATCTGACATTCCTTCCTTGCGGGACCTCAAAGATGCACTGCGGCCACCTACCTTATAGGTAGGAATGACATCAGTTTAAGATTGTTCCTCCAAGATTTAGGACAAATGTTGGATTTTATTCTCCAGTGGGTGTAGGAGTGAGACTGTGGAACTTTTTAGACAAGTCTTTTTTTTTCATGATGGCTTACCCAATCTCTGCTCATTTAAGAGCAAATGTTGTAATTGTAACTGTAGTTTAGTAACTTTTGTATTTATTAATTTATAGTTTAGTGTGTTTATTCATTGTACAACGACCAGCCTCCTTGGCTATTGTAAATAAATAAATAAATAAATAAATAAATAAATATTTAATCTCGAGCCTATTCTCAAGCCCGCACATGCACCAAAATCCAAAATGTGGTTCATAATCTAGGGTTGTGGCTGAGCCATATTTGATAATCGTGTGATGGTCTAAGGAGTAACATTTTTTTGCAATTTGCAAAAAAAATTTACTTAATCAGACTTCGAACTTGCTATAGATGATAGTCAACATTTCACTTTGAAACCGTTTCGAGCTTGGCAGATACTCTATGTGACTCATATTTGTACCTAGGCCATTATCCAGATTGATGCCTGCATGTTGTTGAGGAACAAAAATTTGAAGAGACATCCTATAACTTCAAGAAAAAAACACCTCCATTGCAAAAAGACACAATACTTATAGCTGATCATTAAAATAATCAAGAACTTTTGGACTTAAGTTTGCCCTACTGCCTGAATATATGGACCCACAAGATTCTGTAAAGATTATGCGGGAGTGAGCTGAAGAAAAACTCACTGAATTACAGCATACAAACTTGGCTTTAATCGGACCAACTCCAATTCTAGACACAATGGTTGCTGCGCAAATTGTTGTGCCATTAACGTCACCAGAGCGCATTAAAAAGCTATTTAGCATACTGCTTTATCCTAAATGATGCGGCATCTGTTTCTGCCATAAACAATGCAAAACCATTAGATTTCAAAGCTTATTTTGTAGCCGGAAAGAGTTTCACTTGAAATGTCAGTGCTGAGTTTGAACAGGAACCCTTTTTTGAGTTATATTACTAAACATTCAACCATTAAAGAATAGAAAAGTCAATTTCGGATTTTAGCCTTAGCTGCTAAAGGAACAATGCCGATATTCTATGTAGAAGTGTTAAAAGTTGCATCCTCCATTCCTGACAAGATTTTAACTCGTGATATAATGCACAGCCTTGTAATCTCAATTGATACTATTCTCCCAAAATACATTCACCATAAGCACCAAAGACGTTCAACCAAAAGAAAAAGAGACAGTCTTGCTTCTTACAATACTGAAAGAATAGCATATGTATCCATTCAGACGTGTTTGCTCATGATTACTCATGAAATTCTGTTACTGATAAAAACTGGTGCTTGAACAAAAGCTAATTTTGTCAAATTGAAAGACCCACAAAGGTTAAAAATTGAAATCCATTTTTTGAGGCACCAGACTATAAAAGCAAGATATGAGGTCTAGTTTCTTAAATGTTCCTATAATACCACATATGTAAATCTGGCATTTTGAACGCTGAAGTTCTCAAAAGGGCAGAATTTCACATGAAATTCTGTTACTGATAATCAAAGGCTACTTTTGCCGCATTTAACTTTGCAGGTGCGCCTAGTATTGCTTAAGTAAGAGCCTACACCAGGCAAGAAATCATTGGTTTTGTGCACAAGCAATAGAAATGGAAATGTTATCAGCTTTCCCGAAAACATTTAGCAAATGGTCAGCTTTAGATAGATAAGGTACATGTATACCTAATCTATCTAAAGCTGAGAATTTGCTAAAAGTTCTCGAGGCATCAGAAGCATTTACAAACGCGGAATTAAAATTTATGAGATATGACTTCGCAAGGTTAAAAATTGAAATCTATTTTTTGAGGCAGCATTTTGGTTGTCCGACTTTAATTACCAAAATAAAAACGCAATTGATTTTGGACACTTCAAATTTTCTACGGTTTATTTCAATAATGTTCTATCGTGGTTGCCATGGAAACCCTCTAGTAAAAGTATATTCAATATAAAGCGATCAAAAATTTAATGCTCCAAATTCAGAATTGTCAGCTATTTAAACTATTTAACCTAATATACAGGGTGTTTCACGGTGACCGTTTATTAGAATATTTCGGAAAGTAAAGCCATTTGAATTCTGAAAATTGGTACCGAAAGGTTTTCGAATAAAATAACAGCAACGTTGTGCGACTTCTACCGGAAGTAGATGTCAACTTGGTTATTTTAAACAGAGCACCCTGTATATTATTGCAGATTTGGATTTTGCGGAGAATTCTAGACATATTTCAAGAATAATGTCCTATACCCATCTCCAACTGTTTTAAAAATATTGACAGTTGAAAATCGACCATTTACCAAGTTTGACAGCCTGTGAAATCTAAACGGCTAAAGATAGAGCAAAATGGTTTGCACTTTCCTATCTTGGTTTTTCATAAGCTGTCGTTTGGCACTAACTTTAGATTTAACCAGAGGTTAAATTTAACCGGAATTTCTTAACCTCTGGTTAAATAAAAAAAATATGTCAAACGATGGCTTATGAAAAATCAAGATAGGAGAGTGCAAACCATTTTGCCCTATCTTTAGCCGTTTAGATTTCACAGGCTGTCAAACTTGGTAAATAGTCGATTTTCAACTGTCAATATTTCAAAAACAGTTGGGGATAGGTATAGGACAATATTCATGAAATATGTCTAGAATTATCGGGAAAATCCAAATATGCAATAATACACAGGGTGTTCTGTTTAAAATAACCAAGTTGACATCTACTTCCGGTAGAACCGGAAGTCGCACAACGTTCCTGTTATTTTATTCGAATAGAGCGTCATTGAAAACCTTACGGTACCAATTTTCAGAATTCAAATGGCTTTACTTTCCGAAATATTCTAATGGACAGTCACCGTGAGACACCCTGTATATCTACAGCAGATCGTGAGTAGGTATCCAAACTAACCTATTCTACTTCAAAACAGAATGTTCGAAAATTACCGTTATCGGAATTGATTTTGGACACTTCAAATTTTATACGGTTTATCTCAATAATGTTCTATAGTGGTTGCCATGGAAACCCTCTAGTAAGAGTATTTTCAATATAAAGCGATCAAAAATTGAATGCCCCAAATTCAGAATTTTCAATAGTGAATGCCATTAATTATTTAACCTAATATTTCTCTACAATAGAACGTGAGTAGATACTCAAATTAACTTATTCTACCTCAAAATAGATTGTTCGAAAATTACCCTTGTCATCCTACTTTAAATACCAAAAATGCAATTGATTTTGAACACTTCAAATTTTCTATGGTTTATTTCAATAATGTTCTATAGTGGCTGCCATGGAAATCCTTTAATAAAAGTATATTCAATATAAAGCGATCAAAAATTGAATGCATCAAATTCAGAATTGTCAATAGTGAATGCTATTTAAACTACAAATTACATCATTCTACCTCACAGAAATTTCGGAAGCAAAAGAAGTTTATATGAGGTCTAGTTTCTTAAAAATGTGCCTATAATAATGCATAATTTTATTATTTATTAAATCTTGCATTTTAGAAGCTGAACTTCTCAAAAAGTCAGTCTTTCATGAGAGTGTTAATAGCTAAGATTGAGCTGCTGATTGCCACGGCCTATTATTCTATTATAGAATTCTTTGGGATGCACTATAAGTCAAATATCTAACAGACAGGTAATGCTTCATTTGCTTCCTTCGAGCTTCTACTTATCTGGAAAGTGTTGTGTACATCTGTTCTTCTGTGTCTTTTTTTTATCAACTTTCTTACTGTATGTACTGCGCCATACTATGTCTACGATATTGCCTATGTTTTAAACGTATTATTAGTTTTGTTTTGGTTTCTCGTTTGCCTTATTTACTAGCTTTTTAATCTTGTAGCATTAATTAACTTTGACTATTTTTTTGTTATTGGAAAAGCGGGATTTAAATTTTAATTTAACTTTCATTCGTTTGAGCTGCTAAAGGAACAGTGTCGATTATGCTATGTAGAAGTGTTAAATGTTGCATCCTCCATTTACAAATTGCATTCGATATTTTAGTCAGAAATGAGAAAAATGAGCTCGATAAAGTAAATTAAAACTAAATGACAAGATTCTAACTCGTGATTACCATAGCCTTGCAATCTCGACACTATTCTCCCGAAATACATTCACCACAAGCACCAAAGACGTTTGACCAGAAGAAAAAGAGAACTAAATGGCAGAATTCTAACATCTCATATTAAACAGGTTATACACTGTGTCCGGAAAGTAACGTATAAATTTGATAAAAATTCCCCTATACTGTTTTGCAAAAAAGGTGAGACACGTCAATTAGTATTTTTGATTTCGCATTTTGTGACATAAAATGTAAATACACAGAGTGCCCCAAAGAAGCGTGGCAACAAAAAAAAACGTTTTTTTAATGCAACACCCTGTATATTATTGCATATTTGGATTACGCCAAGAATTCTAGAGATATTTCATGAACAATGTTCTATATCTATCTCCAACTTTTTTTGAAATATTGACAGTTGAAAATTGAACATTTACCAAGTTTGACAGCCTGTAATATCTATAGGGCTGAAGATAGTGCAAAATGGTTGGCACTTTCCTAACTTGGTTTTTTATAAGCTACCGTTTGACAATATCTTTATATTTAACCAGAGGTTAAGAAATTTCAGTTAAATTTAACCTCTGGTTAAATCTAATTTATTGTCAAACGATAGCTTATGGAAAACCAAGATAGGAAAGTGCAAACCATTTTGCTCTATCTTCAGCCTTATAGATATTACAGGCTGTCAAACATTACTGTCAATATTTCAAAAACAATTGGAGATAGATATTATTCATGAAATATGTCTAGAATTCTCCGCAAAATCCAAATATGCAATAATATACAGGGTGTTCTGTTTAAAATAACCAAGTTGACATCTACTTCCGGTAGAACCGGAAGTCGCACAACGTTCCTGTCATTTTATTCGAATAGAGCGAAAACCTTACGGTACCAATTTTCAGAATTCAAATGGCTTTACTTTCCGAAATATTCTAATGGACGGTCACCGTGAGACACCCTGTATATCTACAGCAGATCGTGAGTAGGTATCCAAACTAACCTATTCTACTTCAAAACAGAATGTTCGAAAAATTACAGTTATCAGCATCGTGGTCATCCTATTTTAATTACCAAAATACCACCGCAATTGATTTTGGACACTTCAAATTTTATACGGTTTATTTCAATAATGTTCTATAGTGGTTGCCATGGAAACCCTCTAGTAAAAGTATATTCAATATAAAGCGATCAAAAATTGATTGCTCCAAATTCGGAATTGTTAACTGTTTAACCTAATATTTCTCTCCAACAGATTGTGAGTAGGTACCCAAACTAACCTATTCTACCTCAAAATAGATTGTTCGAAAATTACGCTGATCAGCATCTTGGTTATCCTATTTTAAATACCAAAACTGCAATTGATTTTGGACACTTCAAATTTTCTACGGTTTATTTCAATAATATTCTTTAGCGGTTGCCATGGAAACCCTCTAATAAAAGCATATTCAATATAAAGCGATCAAAAATTGAATGCTTCAAATTCGGAATTGTCAATAGTGAATGCTATTTAAACTATTGAACGTAATATTTCTCTACAATAGATCATGAGTTGGTACCCAAACTAACCTATCCTACCTGATAATAGATTGTTGAAAAAATTACCGTTACCAGCATCTTGGTCATCCTGCTTTAAATATCAAAAATGCAAGTGATTTCCGAACACTTCAAATTTTCTAGTGTTTATTTCAATAATGTTCTATAGTGGTTGCCATGGAAACCCTCTAGTAAAAGCATATTCAATATAAAGCGATCAAAAATTGAATGCTCCAAATTCAGAATTTTATTGTCAATAGTGAATGCCATTTAAACTATTTAAACTATGCGGAAACAAAAGAGCTACATCTACCACAAGCACCAAAAGAAAATGAGATATAAATGGCAGAATTCTAACATCTCGTATGTAGATGAAACAAACAAGTTATACACCACAGTTTTGCTTCTTATAATACTGAAAAAATAGCATGTCTCCATCCAGACGTTTTTGCTGATGATTACTCATGAAATTCTGTTACTGATAAAAACTGACGCTTGAACCAAAGCTACTTTTGCCGAATTTAACTTTGCAAGCGCTCCTAGTGTCGCTTAAGAAAGAGCCTCACCAAAGGTAATCATGCACCATATTTTTAAAGAATATTTAAACCAAATTGTCAAGAAAATTTCGCGCGCACCCACACACGAATATCTGATCTGTGTATAACGGCTATTATTTACACTGGCATAAATAAATAAATATTTCAAGACTATTCTTATTATGACAGTTCAGTAACAAAGACCAAAATTCATAAACCTATTGAGTATATCGGCTTCAATTCACAACTTAAAAAACTGTTAATTCACTTGAGCGGTTAAGGGTGATAATTCACTTTTGTACGGATATTTCAAAACTTTTTTTGGTGACCTAATCTTAATAATATCGTTCCTTGACTTATGAATACTATAAAATCATAACACTGTCATACGAAGGTCTTGAACTGGCAAAGCGTACATCCTAAGGCCGGTATGAGCCCTGACGGCTCAACGTTTTAAGTAATTACCTGCAACAAAACCAAAGGTATATTTCAGCGACATACAAAAGCAGTATCATTGAAAAGCAGGAAAATATAACGCCTGTAATATCAAATCAAATAAAAAATCGCTTTATTACCATAAGAATAATATCAAATGACAAAGCTTCCGTAATAAATAATATTAAATGTTTAAAATCTAATATCTAAGCAAACACAGTCGGGAATATAGGCACCTGTAATTCCTATAAACTACGCTATATTTGTAAATAGAAGTATTTTAGCTCAGCCAACTTCTTTTGTGTGTTCGTGTTACCTACCTAATCCATTCTACTTATCTAGGCACTATAAAATCTTTTTGATATTGGCTTTAATGTTCTTGTGTCGCAGTTGCGCCGGATTCACTTTGATTTTTAGCTGCTGTATCAGGTCGTAGATTTTTAGGCTGGGACCCACTTTTCCACCCGTGTACTCGAGGATGTCTTCCTTGTTCAGATCGAGGAGCATCTTGCCAGTTATTTCCTAAAAAATTACATATTTATATTGCTGGTTGAAGAGGCAACCAGAATAACTACGTCGTGATTATAAATAATAGCGCCATGTCACGTTACAACTCTGTATTCTACATAAATATACAAAGTACGTAGTGCAGTAGTTATGTAAAAAATCGTCACTCGAGCGTAATATTGATTTTATTCTGTTAGTGCACCAGCACCCATTGTTATTCGGAGATAACGATTACATTATTTTCGCCGATCTGAAGTGCTTCACATATTTGAAAGTCGCAAACAAATTATCTCCTTTCACGTAGATTTTATCGATAAACTTTTAAAAATAGGTATTTACATTCTCAGCAACGCTTTCTACAGGACTGCTCAACAAAACAGAAACAGACTCAACTACCTTGAGAAATTGTTAATCAGATACTTAGAGAGTATCCCAATCCTGATATTCTTCTTATAGCTTTTGGTTGTAGGTCAAAGAGATGGTAGGTATGGCAAGCAAGAGATGGGAGTGGCAGACTGCAAAGTAAGCTGCTCTTAAAGCACCGCGGGAGATGCAGGACGTCAGATTTCCTGCCACAGGTTCTATATGAAATGAATAGGCAAGAATCCTAACCTAATTCTATGTCTGATGTATAGTTCTAGTGGTCGCAATCAGCACTATAATAGTGTTCTTGAACAC
>MU183207.1:89998-101256 GCA_016904865.1 Pissodes strobi | reverse complement strand
GTGTATGTAGATTTGTCCGACATTGTTTGTTCTTTTGCTAATCAACATGAATTCAGTACTGTTCGAATGTGTTCTCTGAAATTGTCAAGAAAAATTTGAGGGTCATCTTACATGTTTTTTGACATAAAAAATTCTCCAGGAATTCGGAGAGATCTTCCAAAAACTAGCTCAGCTAGTGAGGCATGAGGATCTTCCTTGAGACAGGTACACAGGCCAAGAAGCACAGTTGGTAAAATGTCAAGCCCTGGGACAGATTCGTGGCACATTAGAGCTGCTTTTAGAGTCCGATGCCATTGGACTGGGGGTGATATGGCGCTGTGTGGATGGTCTTGGCACCAATCAATCGAGCCAGGACAATGAACAATGCAGACTCAAATTGGGTGTCCTAATCAGTAGTGATCTACAGTGGAGTATCGAATTGGCAAAACCAGTGTTCATAGCAGGCAGTTGCTACTGTTTTGGCTTCTATGTTCTTTCTGCAAGGGAACAACTACAGGCCATCTGAAGAACCTGTCAATAATGGTTAAATAGTATTTAAAGTTTTTTACTAGAGGAAGGAAGATCAAGTCCATGTGGATATGCTCAAAACGATTCTCAGGTACTTTGATGTGGTCAGGGTTGATGTGGTTGTGTCTCTGAATCTAGGAGCGCTGGCAGGGTAGGCACTGGCGAGTCCAATTTACTGCATCTTTCCTGATGTTAGGCCAGACAAACCTCTTCCGGAGTTCTCTTGTTGTGGCACGTCCGCTTGGATGGGCAGGACTAAAGACTACATCAAAGTCTGTTCGGCGAAGACTGGCAGGACAACACCATCACTCACGTCACAGAAAATGCTAACATTGTCCATAAAGAGTTGCTGAAGATTGAGTGAACTGTTTTCACGGATCGATTGTAGCTCATCATCATCTTCTTGTGCAGCAAGGATAGCCACAGAAGTGAGAATGGATGGCAGAAAGATTACACCTATCCTGGAGAGGGCATCCGCTACAGCATTGTCTGCTCCATTGACATGGACAATCTCGGTTGTGAACTGGCCGATGAAATCCAATTGGCGTAGCTGTCTGGGAGATGCTCGGTCTGCTCTTTGGGAAAAGGCATAGACAAGAAAGACGTCGGTGATCAGTCTTTACAAGGAATTGTCGGCCTTCAACTTGATTGCCGCAAATAGAAGTTCACGATCATACGTACTCCAATTTCATTCTGCTGCACTGAGCTTGCGAAAGAAGAAACCCACTGCTGTCCATCTGTCATTGACCAGGTGCTCAAGAGCTGCACCAATGGCACTGTCAAAGGCGTCAGTGAGAAGCTGTTGTGGAGATGAAGTATGTACGGGTAGTTGAGATGATGCTGTTCTTGTATGCCTCAAATGCTTCTTCAGCAAGCTGATTCCAGTCAATTTTTCTTTTGTCTTTGTTCTTGGCTCTCTTGAGGTACTCATTCAGTGGTGATTGAAGTTGGGCAGCATAAGGGATGTAGCGTCTGTAATAACTGAGCATGCCACGGAAGCGGCGAGGGTCAGACACAGTTTCTGGCTTTGGGTAAGTGGTGATTGCCTTGAACTTGTCTGGAGGTGGTAAGTAGCCCTGTTTATTGATGATGAATCTTAAGTATAGAACTTCCTCTTGACCAAATCGGTATTTGTCAACATTTATAGTGAGTTTGGGATCTTGTAAAACCTTGAAGATGCACCGGAGATGTTGGATGTGTTCCTCATGAGAGCTGGAGAAAACGATGCGGTCATCAATGAAACATGCAGCAAAGTTAATGTTGCACACGACGTTGTCCATGTGGCGCTGGAATGTTTGAGTGGCATTTCGAAGTCCAGGTGGCATATCAAGGAATTCGAAAAGGCCAAATGGGGTTGTCACTGCAGTTTTCGGAACATCTTCTGGAGCTACTGGAACATGGTGATTTCAAGGCGCTGGAAAATGCCCTCAGCATGGGTAGCACTGGGTAGCGATCAGGTATTGTCACCCGTCTTCTCCAGTACCATGTGGATTAGACTAGTCCACTGGCTACTGGAAGGGTGAATGGCTCCATGATGTAATAGTAGGATGAAATCTTGCTTGGTAATGGTAAGTTAATCTGAATTTAGTCGACGTGGGCGTTCATAGATAGGAGGGCCTGTTGTTACAATATGATGTTGGACTGAGTCTGGGCCTTCAACCTTTGGTACAGTGTTGGGCAGAGTGATGTCTATAAACATCATGGTTTCAGGCAGGCAGGAACTGTCCATTGTAGAGATGCTGAAAACTGTTGTCTCACAGAGTTCTGCAGGCACTTGCAGAGTTGTGAGGGGGTCCACGAGGCGTTTGGATTTCAAGTCGAGTGGAAGTCCATAATGGGCAAGAAAGTCAGCACCAATGATGACAGCCGAAACATCTGCAATGACAAAAGACCATCTAAGGTCCCGGCGCAGGCCTAAGTTGACATTGAGGTGGTAATTGCCACATGTGCGAATTTTTGAGCTGTTGGCAGCATGAAGAGTCAGATTCCTTGGTTTTAGCTTCTTGTTGAAGGCAGAACGAGGAACCAGTGATATCAATGAGAAACCTCAGGTTTGATCGTCGAGAGGCATGTAGGTTTTGCTGCTGTCGCCAACTGCCTGAACTGACGACAGCACAATCAGTTTTCCAGCTACTGTGAGGATGCAGCCAGGGGATATGTTGAGCTGCATGGTTGGATGCATCTCTGAGCATGGCTGCCAAACTTGCGGTGGTGTCGACAGATTGCATTGGTTGGAGATATAGATCTTCCGCGGTTCTCCCTGGGATGTGAGGTCCTGTTGGTTTGGGTACTGCTCTGGTAGTTGTTCTAGACTGGTGTGCCAGTTCATCCAGAGACCCTTTGAACCAAACTCAAACAGGGATCACAGTATCTTGCATTAGCAAGAAAGTCAGTCTTTTCTGCGAGTGTTAATATCTTCGACTAACTTCCCCTTGATATTAAAAGCTCAGCATTTCTCAAAATAATTAAACGACCGATGAAAATGCTGCTAATTACGAAGGCATATTAATCTGCTGAAGAATGCTGCATTTGCTCGCTTCATTCGGGCTCCTACTTATTTGGAAACTGTTGCGTGCATCTATGCTTCTATGTCTGATATTGAAAAAATCTCTATATAGATTTTGGAAATCTAAACGAGAAATTTGGATAACATCATCAAGCGAAGACAATGCAATAAACTACAGACACAAGACTAAGATAAATAACTCAACATGCGATTAAAACTGTCACACAAACGGTCGATCACCCTGTAATGCACCAGTCGCAAAAACTCAACAAGTACCGGTCGTGACGTTACAAATACGCCTCTTGAACCGAGTGAGAAAAATCAGATGTGCAAAAAATCCGGTACATTTCAGTACACGAGTACTTTGCCTATATAATACACGATCGAATAAGTTGGGCAAAACATTCACAATCGATATACAAGTTGGTCAACAATGAATACTAACGTTATCACTATTTTGTGCGTTGTGGTTTACGCCACACAGGTAAATATTAGTTAGAGGTATTCATACAGATAATCATATTATGCGTTTGCGGACAGACAAATTCATTCAGGATTTTTTTTATGTATTTCAGGCGCTGCCTCAATATTCACCCTCTTCCACCGCCGATACACTAGAACGACTCGGTCTTTCCCTAAAGGATTCCTTCAACTACAACGAGTTCATTTTGAATCTGGAGGCCGTTATAGAAGAATCGCAACAAGTAGCCCTAAGCACCATAGAAAATACAGTCGACCTGGCGCAAGAGTTTGCCAAGGGCCTAGCTATATTCGGCGCCCAACAAAACGTCCAAGAGATCAGCGATCTGCAAAGTAGCTATTTCAAGCTTTTCGAGGATGCCAGGCATCGAGCTTATGACCAAAGTATGTATAAATATTAAGTTTCAGTTCAGCTCAGGTTTATTGTAAATTTTTATATAGGGCCTCTTCGGTCCTGGCCCTAGGGTGTAAACTAACAGGATCGAAGCGGTCCTATATAGAAATTTAATAATTATCACAAACATGAATATAGAATATGTCTATAACTAACTATAATCAAATGGCAATGATAGACGGAAAGGTACAACTGAGTTCGGCCCTAAAGGTCATTACTTTGAACTACGATAGTTGGTTTAATATATGCGAAGGACTGCCCTTCCGAAAATTTCAATTTCAAATTAAATATAAAAAATGAATTTCCCTCATACACTGACTTTAAATATATTTTTCAAAAAAAATCAGACATTCCCAACTAACCCAAACTAGCCCTAGTTAATGTGTTTTGAATGTGTCAGTATAACCATACTACAACTTCTCTCTTTCTAGTATTAAAGTGTTAGTCTTGACAATGCAAATTAGATTTTTATATAAATAATACTAATATGAGTTTTAGAAGATAAGGGAAGAAAACTTGAACATTTACTTCGCCTTTGAGGGACAACCAAATTAAAAATAATAGCCCAAGTATAGTGTTTAAAACATATCTGCATCATGCTGTATAAATAATATTTATATGCATTAGTAAAACGATTGAGAAACTACTAATCTTACTACATAACATTTATATTGTCCCTACTCTTAAAAAGTGTCCCCTATAATTCTATAGAATCCCTTTCTTTTGCGTTAAATGTTATGCACGGTAGAGCTCCTATAGCACCCTGTCCACTCGTGTGTTAAAAAGAGATGCACCGAACCCGCGTTCGAATTCGGGGTCTTCAAGGGGCGGGGCGTGTAGAGCGTGACACAAATGAGAATACGCGAGCTGCTAAGTAATGATAGATAGAAACTTAATTGAACTTCGTGATTTTCGCCTACCCCGCCATTTTTGTCATTGCACGCTCTAATCTATGGGCTACATATTATGTACAGGGTGGCCCTTTTAAGAGAGGCCTATACTTTATCTAGAAAACTACGAGGGTTGCATAAAAAATTAAATTAAAAATTTGTTCATAGTAAAATGAGCTTTATTTTTTTGTGTATTTTTTTAATCGTCAGTTTTTTATATACAGGGTGGTCAAATAGAGTTACATTTTTTTTAATAAAACCCCTATATTTTGTTATATATTTGGAATCTACTTAAAATTCTAAGCATATTTGACGTATGGTGTTATTTATACCTCTAGAGTTAGTAGTTTCACAACTGTAAACAGTTGGAAATCGATACTTTGGCTACTTTTCAGCTTGATAGTAAGAAGACCATTAAAGATGGAGTAAATGGATTTCATATTTTTATCTTAATTTTAGTACCTACGGAGGTACTAGATTTGGTACCCATGGTATCAGCTGCCAGTTATGCTTAGAATTTTAAGTAGAACCCAGCAATTTAATGAAATATAGGGTGATTTATTTAAAGGGTATAGGGTGGCTATGTTTGAGGGTCTCGAAAACGGTAAGATACCCCAAGTGTGCATGTTTCGATACTTGGACAATGTTGACGCTTTAAGCCATAAAACAGGTCACGGCACCCTCACAGGTATATTATAGGCCTTAGCCTTTCGTAGCCTGTGGCACACACACATAAAAAAAGACTATTCAAGTGACTAATCGGAGCTAAAAGTAGCAACATTTAGAATAGAAGCTTAATAATAATTTCTGTCTCTTTTCCAGATATGGACATCAGTTCTTGCGTTTATCCCGCCGTCAAACGGATGCACAACGAATCCCAAACCTCCGTCAACGAAATCAGCGACAAATTGACAAACATCACGACAATATTCAGCAACTACACCACCGTCACCTTCGTGGAACCCGCAAAGATAAACTTGGCAAAAAGTTACACGATCCGAGAAAGAATCTACCAGTGCCCGTTTTCTTTCACCGATTTTACGCCGTTTTATCTTTGCCTTACCGTCGCGGCCGTGCTAGAGGACGTGGTAACCCTAAATCAATTCGCCCTTCATTACAACGACACTAGTACCACCGTTTATAATTTAGTGGTCGAATACCGAGACGCCGTCACGTTTTTCCGGAATGAAAACGTAGACGCGTTTAATGCCACCGCGCAGTCTGTGTACAATGACGTTTTCGTTCCGTGCGCAGCCGATATAGGATTTAAGGTATAACCTATTTAGCGGGCCAAAGCTCAATTATTTTTAGCATCTTTGATATCGAATATTTAATTTTAGATAGTTCTACTAGTCATAATCTTAAGAAATTGTTATCGATACCGTTATGTTGACGATATTGATTAATTATTATCTTCGTTTTAGAAGATTTTTTTATACTTGATACTTTATAAGATTATTTAATACAGCACACGAAACAATGGCTTATTTAGTTGTTTTTTTCCCACTCTAACATCCCATGACCACTTCGAGGACTTTGGATTTTATTTATTATTAGATTACAGCAGATAAGTATTATAAAACTTCGATTGCTTGCCAGCATATAGTGACAATATCAGGATTCAAAGCGCATTTTCTCTCCTTATCAGTTTGCATTTAGGAAGCACCAAAGAACATCAATTTTCTGTGATCGCACCAAAGCCTTCGATGTTTTGGTTCTTACTAACCCCCCATATTAAAATGTTCAGGTCAAACAAATATCAATAAGCGTGAGCGAGAGCAATATTGTAAAAGCGAGAATTGGTCCAAAATGAGTTAACTCAAGCTCGGTGAACAGTGAATTTATAGCAGCCTTGCTGAACTTGAAAGAGCTAGTTTCACTGTGTGGGAGAGCTTGAAGTCGTTGTCGTCTACGTGGATACTACCTATAAACAAATCGGATGCTCGTCTTAAAGTTGTCTCTCAAAACACTCTCATAGGTCACTCACAACTGACAGTAATTGAAAGCAAATGGAGCGTAGAGTAATGTCAAAGCAGTTAATAAATTAAAATTGATTATCTACAATCTGACAGAACAAAATATAAACGAATACAAAATGTTTGATGAATACAAGTAAATAAATAAACAAAGGAATTCATAAAACACTAAATAGATAACCACCACTAAAAGTTTGTATTAAAATATTCTTCCAGAGAATAAACTGCTTCTGCCAGTAATTTTTTTTTTTAATTTATGCGAAGATGCAGGTGGTTAAAAACCCTCCCGCCCCCATACACAAGAGAGGCCCTCACCCGCTCAGTTTTTGGGATGGGCAGTGTGATGGAGTTTCGAAAATTGTAATCTGATGGAGGGTTAAGCTGATTAGGCTGATGCTTATATTTTTTATGTATAAGACAAGCTGTCTCCAGTATAAATATAGAAGACACTTTCGCACAGAATTATTCAAAAATAAGGCTCACAAGGGGTTCCAAACGGAACTCGACACATATAATGGATGGCTCTTTTCTGCAACATAAATAGCGAGTTAAACAAAAACTGAAAGCACACCCCCAAGACACTACGCCATATCTAAGATGGGACTCAATGAGACCATGATAGGCATCTTTAACCACACTAAATCCAAGTGAATTTGCAATTGCTCTAATAGCAAAACAGTTAGATGACAGTTTATTTATTAAAGAAGAGACATGGAGTTCAAATTTTAGTTGCTTGTCAATTGTCAAACCCAAAAACTTGCTAGTGTCAGACGGACTGATTATTTTGTTTTGCAGAGTAATAGTCCCCAGATTACATTTGAAAGTCAGAATATTGATTTTAGAAGCCTTAAATGTCAACCTGTAAAGAATCACACCATGACTTCACTAGAATTAAGCCTTTATCAGTAGTAGCCTTTAGCCAATTAGGTTCTGAACCATGCCAAAGTATTGTCGTATCATCCGCAAAGAGAGTAAATTTGCCTTTAATTGGGATCTGCGAAAGATCGTGGACGACAATAAGGAACAAGATTGGTCCAAGGACGGAACCCTAGGACACACCCACATTAATATGTAGTCGACTAGACTCAGCGTTCCCAAAAAGCACTCTTTGTGTTCTACTCGAGAGCTATGAGCGGAACCAGTTAAGTGCAACTCTTCTGAAACCATAGATTTCAAGTTTCAGCAGCAGTATTTTGTGACTCACACAATCAAAGGCTTTGGATAAGTCACAGAAAATTGCCGTTGCACACTCTCCGGTATTCAACTGCATATAGAGACACTCCAGCGTGGAAGCCAAATTGCTGAATATTTAGAATATTATGCTTTTTTAGAGTTCATTATTCGAGTTTTTACCACTCTCTCCACCAATTTACCAAGAGTGGGGAGCAGAGCTGTAGGTCTAAAGTTTCAAGGATTATCATGGTCTGCTCCCTTGAACAATGGGGCAATCAAGGCGTCCTTGAGCGAGTGTGGAAAGTCTTCAAGACTTTTTCACAAGTGTATAAATGAAAATAGAGTTTATATTGAGTGGGAGCGTTACAGAGTATTTGAAGATATCATAGTGCCGAGATGTTTCAAGTGTCAACACTACCACCACAAGAATAACGAATACCAATTACCAATAAAACTATATGTGAGTTCTGTATTATCTAAAGAGTGTGTGAACTGTGTGGAATCCAACCAAAAGTATAAAACAAAGTACAATAAATACATCTTATGAGGCCAGTAACTCCGAGTGTCCTTTTTACAAATATTTACTCAATATAACAAATGGTAAAATTGACATACTTACTGAAGTAAATCTATTAAATAAGCTGGACAGTGAATTGCAAAATGGCATAAACTGTTGTTAATTGTTACGATACACTGATATGTCCACAAAGATGCTAAGCATACTGCACTTAAACATTCGCAGCATACAGAAAAACTTTGATAATCTTCTAGCCTTTTTACATACTTATAAATTAAATTATAATGACATTAAAATATTAAGGATGCTGCTTCTTTTAACATCGAAAGTTATGCAAATTATTACAAAAATGCAAGGTTTAATCAAAACGATGGTCTGGTCATCTGTACCAAATTGGGATTGAATGTGGAATTTACCAATACTAAATTTGGAACATCAAAAGTAACTCTTACAAAATTAAGGTTCGAAATTGATGGGATATCATGTGGAATCATATGCTGTTAGTGATGTTCAAGGGTTCTTGAATGATCTAAAGGACTATTTGTCAAATACTGCGTGTGGTGAAATTGAAATCTTGATTGGTAATATTAATATAGATATACTAAAAAATCAGGACAATTATAACAAGAGGTATATGTCAATACTAAACATGTTTGGTTTTCAATCAATGATCAATGGCTACACTCGTGTAACTACAACCGCAATGTCCTGTGTGGATCATATTTTTCTAAGAAATAAGATAAATAATGTTTGTGACTCTAATTCCTTCATCATGGAGTCTGATATGACTGATCATTTCCCTGTCAGGATTAATCTTACCATTAATATTAACAACAAAAATTATAATGAAATTGTAAAAAAGTGAGATATAACTCGGTCACTTTTGGTAATTTAATAAAGGAGGTAGATTGGGGGGTGTCAATAAGCTTTACTGATGTTAGGTGGGTCACGGAGCGCTTCTCCATTATAATAAGTGAATTGTTAAGGCACAGAAACAAATTTTGTAAGCTTGAAATATAAAAAAATAAGCCTTGGATTACCAATGGAATTGTTAACTCTATAAAAACAAGGGATCGAATGAAACACCTCCTAAAAAATAAAACTATTCACAATCAGGAAGCATATAAAAGTTATAGAAACAGCTTACAAAAGTTAATAAAAAAAAAACAAATATGAATATTATAAAACTAAAATTAAAGGAAACTCAAAAGATTTTTAAAAAATCTATAAATCATTAGAAAAATTGCAAAATTCATATTAAATATGACAATATGCACCAATTTGGAAACTCCAAAGATATGGCAGATTACTGTAATAATTTTTTAAACAAGATCGGTATGAGGATGTTTAATAAAATTGGAAATGCTAAGAACCCTTTTCACCTTCAACCAAATATTACTGATTTTATGTTTCTAAACCCGGTTACAGATGCAGATATTATAGAGTCCATACATTCTCTAAAGAACAACCGTTCTCCTGGTACAGACAAACTTACTTCCGAATTGATAAAAGAGTTTTATGTGGAATTTATTAAACCACTGAAACATATTATTAATCTTGTTTTCTCAACGGCAATTGTTCTCTTTCTCTCATATTTTAAGGTGGCCATTGTTACCCCCATTTTCAAGGCCGGAGATCCGCTAATATAAATAACAATAATCCGATAAGTGTCATTAATAATTTTGCCAAAATTTTGGAGAAATGCCTAAAATCTAAACTCCAATGGTTTCTTCTAAGAAATAATATTTTTTCAGCTCAACAGTTTGGCTTTGTAAATGGTACGGCAGATGCCATGTATGAACTCACAAAAATTTTTATTAACCACTTAGACAATAATGAATCCTGTTTAGCAGTGTTCTTGGATCTTGCCAAGGCATTTGATACGGTGCCACATGACGCCCCATGGATGTGCGGCTATGGGCTTCGTGGCATGGTGTTGGGTGTCTTTGCAAGCTATTTGCGGGGAAGAACAGCAGTTCGAATAAATAATGAGTTCAGCGAACCCTTAACTGTTGAGATTCGGGTGCCACAAGGCACAGTTTTGGGGCCGCTTCTGTTTGTTACTTACATAAGTTCTTTGACAGACATTGAGTTAGAAGGGGGCATTGTGGTATCATATGCTGATGACACAGCAATTATATTTAATGTACCATCATGGGGAGATGTCAAGTCGCTTGCTGAGAGAGCTTAACTCACTGAATGTAGAAAAAACAAATTTATTGCCATTTCCTTGACCTCTGCTAATCGCCCACATTTTTATATACTTATTGTTGATGATGATTGCATGGTTGGGGCAGTGGATTCAATTAAATACCTTCGACTTATAATTGATAGATATCTTAGATGGGATGAACATGTGTTAAGGCTCACCTCGAATATACGTAAATTAATATATCAATTTTATATACTTCGGGAAATATTAAACACACACTTATAAATAATAGTTTATAAGGCCCTTGTGGAATCATTAATAAGATATACATTGCCAGTTTTGGGTGGCCTGTACTCAAACGCTTTAAAACAATTAAATACTGTTCAGAATTATATATTAAAACTAATTAATAGGAAACTTAAGCTGTAAAATTTCTACTCTTTGGCTGTACTCAACATCCCTATTATATAATGAGCAAACACTTAATGTTAGATCGCTATATATTATATATATTTGTTGTCTGTGTATATATCCATGATCGCTCTGATTTACTGAACTTGGTTAGTCACTCTTATAACACCAGGAATAGGGTTAATTTACACTGATCAATGACAGTTTGTGACAAGAGGGGCTGCATTGTATTGGCTGGCAGGAACGTCAAAC
>MU183207.1:40522-89988 GCA_016904865.1 Pissodes strobi | reverse complement strand
CTGGCAGGAACGTCAAACTGGTGAGAGGAGTTTGATTACGGGGAGTGGCGCCCCCGCCATTCCGAGTTGCCATGGGATATGGCGCATCAAATCCCATCGTCCTCCCCCAGGCTGAAGAACACGAAAGTACAAAGTCTGGAGCTGATCAATGACAGATTGTGACAAGAGGGGCTGCATTGTATTGGCTGGCAGGAACGTCAAACTGGTGGGAGGAGTTTGATTACGGGGAGTGACGCCCCCACCATTCCGAGTTGCCATGGGATATGGCCCATCAAATCCCATCGTCCTCCCCCAGACTGGAGAACACCAAAGTACAAAGTCTGGAGCTAATCAATGACAGTTTGTGACAAGAGGGGCTGCATTGTATTGGCTGGCAGGAACGTCAAACTGGTGAGAGCAGTTTGATTACGGGGAGTGACGCCCCCACCATTCCGAGTTGCCACGGGATGTGGCCCATCAAATCCCATCGTCCTCCTCCAGGCTGGAGAACACCAAAGTACAAAGTCTGGAGCTGATCACTGGGGAGTGATCCAACAAACACCATTTTTACCCCTGTCAGACTAGGGACCGCCAAAGGAATGAGTCTGAGGCCGATGCTTCGAGTGGAAGCGGCCCTAGGTGGTAGATGCATAAGCCTACTCGCATCGTCCGGTGAAAGACCACCCCACCAGAATTGGGGAGCGCTAAGTGGTTTTCCCAAATCATGTTCCGCTTCCGCGCTGGTGATCCCGGGTTTCACAGTAGGAATATATGGACATGATGGTGCTTCCAGGATCAAAATATTCCGGAGGTAAACTCCCCGGCCATTCGGATCTCCGGGCGCTGGGTGGCCCTGGGAGCCCTTCATTCCGCATTTCACAGACAGCAAAGATACCGAACCAATTTAGAATAGATTTCTGCAACATAAGAGGCTTAAATACAAACATAAATTCGGTACACCAACATCTACAAGCAAATAGACCACACATATTAGCCCTTACAGAAACACAAGTATGTTCTACAACAACAACAGTGAATTACCTCTATCCTGGTTACGACTTACATACCCGATTTAGATATAAGTTCGGAATATGCCTTTTTGTCCGAAGCGACCTTTCATGTCACCGCGAGGAAACACCCGACCACCAATCCTGACCAGTACAAGGTTACAGTTGGTCCGCCATTAGGTACCTCCGACCACAAACTTATTACAACGGTTTGTAAATTGCCACTCATACAGAAGGATCCACCATTGCCTCGCAAAATCTGGCATTACAATTCTGCAAACTGGGACGATCTGAGGCAGTTTTACCTAGATTTTCCTTGGCTCGACGTCTGCTTTGCCACTGACGACCCGTCAGACTGCTGCGAAGAGATCATGCAAGTAATCTCCTCAGGAATGGAAGCATACATCCCAAATTCCATCAAGTTACCATCAAAAGGAAAGCCCTGGTTCGGCAAAAGATGCGAAAGAGCTGTAGGAAGGAAACAGCAAGCCTGTAAGTACTGGCAGCAAAATCAGACCGCTGAAAATCGCAATTATTTTATCGAAGCGAGAAACGAGTGCAAGCGTGTGATCGATGAAACTAAGGACAAACACAATCAAAGGATCAGGAATAAACTTTTGCAATGCCCCAGTGGCTCCAGGAATTTCTGGTCGGTAGCAAAGGCAGTAAGTAACAACTTTACAAAAACGTCTCTCCCACCTATGACGGAGAACGTGGCATCCCGGCGACTACAGCCAAAGAAAAAGCAAACATGCTCGCCAAAATGTTTTCATCGCACTCTACCTTAGACGTGCCCCAAAGCAAGACTCTCCCCACTATACCGAACATCAACACCACCATGGCAGAAGTCAAGTTTTCTCATCGTGATATTCGCAAAATCCTTAAAGAACTAGATACGCAAAAGGCATCAGGACCGGACGGAATACCTGCCATCGTGCTAAAGAACTGCGCCAACGAACTAACACCTGTTTTTTCCAGGCTTTTTCCTCTTTCTTACAGAAAAGGGATTTAACCATCCTCTTGGAAAGTCGCTCGAGTGCAATCTGTTCCAAAAAAAGGCAAGAAAACCACGCCCTCAAACTATCGCCCGATTGCCTTGCTTCCAATAATCTCCAAAGTCATGGAACGTGTAGTCAACCAGCAACTACTCAAGTACCTCGAGAGCAACAGAATAATCAGCGATAATCAATACGGCTTTCGCAAAGAGAGATCGACAGGAGATATATTGGCCTATGTCACTCATATATGGAGTAGGGCAATTGAAAACTACGGAGAGTCTCGAGCGATTGCGTTGGATATTTCAAAGGCATTCGACAGAGTTTGGCATGACGGACTGCTCAACAAACTGCCGTCCTTGGGACTGCCCGCCTCTCTCTGCAGCTGGCTGGCCAGTTTCCTTAAGAACCGATCCCTACATGTTGCAGTCGATGGACACATCTCGGACACATTCACCATCAACGCGGGCGTGCCTCAGGGCGCAATACTTTCACCAACTCTGTTCCTCATCTATATTAATGACCTGCTGATCGAAACGAATAATCCTGTTTACAGTTTTGCAGATGACAGTACCCTTGTCTCCCACTTTAGATCAGAAAAACCCTTACCAGCGACTGAGACTCATCACCGCAGACCAGAGCAGATTACAGCAATTAATCAAGACCTGGAGAAAGTTCAAACTTGGGGCGACCGAAATTTGGTCCAGTTCAATGCAGCAAAGACCCAAGCAGCAACGTTTACGAAGAGGGCCAATACAGCGGGCCCTGACATCATTATGGCAGGATCGACCATTCCTTCATCCTCGTCAATCGGGGTGTTGGGTGTCTCGGTCAACAGCAATATGTCATGGCATGACCATGTTGCTAACATCGCAAAATCAGCCTCCCAGAAGCTTGGTGCGCTATTTCGCAACAAAAAACTCTATACACCGCAGCAGTTGCTCCTGCTGTACAAAGCGCAAATAAGACCGTGCTTAGAATATTGCCCACATATCTGGGGTGCCGCACCAAAGCATACCCTAAAGCTGCTGGATTCCATTCAGAAGAGGGCTGTGCGTCTCGTCGGCGATCCGGAGTTGACCCGGAATCTGGATAGTCTGGAACATCGCAGACATGTGGCCGAGATGTATCTGTTTTACAGATACTTTCACGGCAGATGTTCCCAGGATTTGGCCCACATAATCCCGCCCCTGGCAACTCCTGTCAGGCAGTCCCGACAGACGGCAGGATCGCACCAGTTCGTCGTACAACTAGAAACACCTAGAACATCGCTTTACCAGAACTCCTTTGTCTGGCGCACTGCATCACTGTGGAACTCACTTTCAGGACATCTGTTTCCCACTAATTACAACCTACAAATATTCAAGAACCGTGTCAATCAACATCTTCGCACACACACCGCTCGTCGAGCGCCATAGGATCTACCTTTAGCCATAAAAAAAAAAAAAAAAAAAAAAAACTTGGAACTACCTATTGGAACTACAAATACCAGTCATCGATTTATTAATTACTTAGTTCCAAAATGTTATAACCTTATACCTGGTGAGGTCAGAAAGATTAAACAAAGCCATTTATTTAAAAAGCAATGTATTTCGTTCATTGCAAAAAAAAATAATGAAAAAATTATGCAGCTTTTCTAAAATTGATTTATTTTGTTGGTAATTGTCGATTATATGTATTGGTTATTTTAGGTTAAGGAACTTGTTACTACAGTACTTGTTATGACAACACTGCCTTGCGTGTCAGATTATGACATATTTGCACATACGGGTGTTCAGTCATTTAGGTGCAATATAACTATCAGAATTCTCTAACGATGTTAAATCTATATTAACCTCTTGATGCTGTTAGTCGTTAAGTGCATTGTTAGAATTGTCGAATTGTTGATGAGTTTGAATTTAAAATTTTATTAATTACTATGATGTTACAGCAAGTGATAAATGTTTTAAATTAAATAAAATAAATAAATAAAAAAAGCGTGTGCACTATGCACGCATATCTGAAGTGAAACTTCTTAAACTTAAACGCCCTAGCCTTCAGCCGGGGCCACACATGCGGCATTCGGCGGACTCGGAGCAAGGGTTTGCCGAACAGCGATCAGTGCGTATGGGAAGTTTGCAGTTTGGCAAATCTTCGGCAACTCGCTCGCCTTTTCCCGCGCGGTGTCGGTAAATTTGCATGCATCAAAGAGGACGAGCACTCGCGTCGCTGTTGTTCGAGGAGTCATCCGCACGTCCAGACATTTGTAGTTCGCTTTTAACAACGGCTGGAGATTGTGTGAGTGGTTTTGTTTCCCCTTTCAACTAGTAAGCAAGTGATATTTTGTATTGTGGCATTTTTGCGTAGATTGAATATTGTTTATATACATACATATTCATTATTTAGGTAGGTACTTTTCTTTATGCAGCATATTTTTACTTTACTTTTATTAACCTGAAATCCAGCAGGTATCTAGGATTTTGTTTCGAGGGGAGTCTGACCATTTGCGGGATAATAGTCTCTCAAGCCTAGAGCCATAAAAACCCGCCGCATAATACGACAAAAGCAGCCGCAGCAATTGTCACAGAATCATTGCTATTCATGTTTATTTTCAAATTAAACCTTTCTGGTGAACATTCGGCGTTTCCCACTTTTTCGATCGGAGTTCGGCAATGCCCACATGTGGGCATTCCGTTTGGCTAGATTCGGTAGTTGGCGTACATTCGCAGTTCGCCGACTACCGCATGTGCGACCCCGGCTTTATACATATCGTAATGGATTTGGTTAAAAACTAGTTTTTTTTAAATATATCACTCAATTAACAAAAAGGGAAGGCCTAAATGAAAAAAATATATTCTTCATAAAAAAGTTTTGCTTATGTCTTGACGAGATAATAGAGCAAATCCCATATTTTTTGCTTGTAAACCAACAAAGATATCATAATAAAATATCGGATCGTTTTTCGCTCCGCTGCCACGGCCTGCCAGCGCGGCCTCTCTTCGTGTCGCGACCACCGAAGCTTCACGTCGTGTCGTGACCTTCAACTTTTACTCCCGGCGCGCGTTAAGAAGTTTCACTTCAAAATGATAGTCCGTCCCACCCAGAAGAATTCTTGTTTTTCATGTTACGTAAAGCATCCTTTATTTCAGTGAGGTCTGTTGCCCTAAGAAAGAATGCCTCAGTAACCTGAACCTTGTTTAAGTATGATCCCGGATCAGTATCAGATAGCGACAATTTTTCGGAGAGAGCCAAAGATATATCCTGATTCTCCAAGACTCATTGGATTTATTAGTGGATTGGTTTATTCTCCTGGAATAGTATAAGCTTCTAGCAAGCTATATTGGGTCTCGGTAAATTTTGCGATATTTATTAAAGTAACACACACATTTTAAATTGCTACATGTAAATTTTCGTATATAATGCAGACACCGACGATTTCTACCAGAAATTAGCAAACCTGTGCTATACTAAGGTTTTCTCTTTTTTTTTTTTCTTAATTGTCACGAGATGAAAACCCAACTCAAAAACACCCACTAAAACAGAATGAAATCTCTGAAGAGGTTCACTACTGTCTTACATACCATCTCAGTTTGTCGCACTAGAGTATTCCTTACATTTATAGAAGTTCCCACTTTTTTTTTTAAATATAGAGCGTTTGCTGTCCATTAAAAAAGGACACAAAGCGGCTTGATGGTCAGACAACCCAGCATTTACTATCTTGCATTTAACTCAGGTTTTACAAAATGTAGTGCAAATATAATCCAAAAGGGATAATGACCGAGTGATGAGAGTTGGCCGATCAACCGCATGGTCAAATTAAAAGATTTAAATACCCCACTTAATGTTAAGATTCGTGGGATAGCTATTACAATCTAAAAAATCCACGTTTATGTCACCTGTCAACACTATTGATGCACTCACAGGAATTTCACTTAAGATTCAATCAATTTTGTCGATAAATGTATTAACATTAGAGGAGGGAGACCTATAAAAACTTAAAATGTACAAATTTTCCAAGAAAAAAGGTTCATCCATTTTGAGCCAGTGCTCTCTTAAAACCATAATAACTGGATTGTTCTCCGATATTAAAAATAAAGACAGTTCATCAACTTTATATCTGACTAATTGAATGCTTAAAATGGCCGTAACAAGCTCTAACCATATTATATTTATACACGTGGTTTTTAATTTGGGAGACATTCATCCAACCATTTCGGTAAAAAATTGGTGTGTAACCATGCGCTAAGATGCATATAGATATCATTTAAAAAACGAGTTTTTCACAAGAAGGGGTGCAATACCTATAGCAGAAAAAGTAAAAAATACTAACGAATTCATCTTACCTGTTCACTGAATGCATCACAATAGTTGGCACAATCGTTTACCCTCAAAAACTGAGCCACATCGAACACGTTCCAGTCCTCGGGGCACAATTCTCCGCCTGACTCGTTTGTACTGTTTGCATTATCTATTAGCTTAGGAATTACTTTCGGACTTGTACTAGCGGAACCCTAAAATATACAAACCTTTACTTAGTCGAGGAATGATATTTAAAAAAAAAATGAAACAATTAGGAGCCGAAATAGTAGTTGCATAATTGGTATTGGCCACTGACTTTCCATATGACATGTCTCGTATCATATTCATAAGATATTAATTGGACATGCACTGAAGCATTAAGCTGTAAAGTTGCGTACACAACATAACTTACGCTCGTTGGCGATTTCCTTTCAGGTGGCGGCTCAGGGGGTTCACTACTAAGGTCCTCGTTACTATTTACAACTATGGCAGGCTCGCTACTGGCAACCGGTAAACTTTGGTCAGGACCTGCAGGTTCTTCACCTGAAAATATTTTAAATGACAATAAAATTTTTACACTTCAGCGAGAATGTAGCGATTAATACCTGCTTCTGGTCCGTGATTGTCTTCGCTAATCTCGCTCTTCACGTCCATGCTGACGGACTGATCGTCATGATCTGGCTCGTGGACCTCGTCGTCATTATACTGCTGTTCGGCCTCATAGTTTCCTCGAGGTTCAGTCTTAAAAAATGGAAAATTTTTAGAGTGAGTATTGGCGCGTAACAAATTTGTAACTGAAAATCTAGTAGTATTATTTATTACCTTGGGTGTCTTAATAGATTGTGAAGTGGACGATGAGCTGCCAAAAGAACTGTTTTTTGAGCTTTCCTTGTTTTTCTTTTTGCGACTTTTCCGTTTCACTGTAAACATTATAAACGTTAATGGAACTTCCGCCAAAATATTTTAAAAGCAACTGATTACCTTTCGGACTTTTGGTTGGGGGAGCGCTCGGCTTATTTTGAACAGGCGGCCCTTCCAGTTTATGTCCCACGCTCTGACACCAACCCACTGGATAAACGTCGGAGCTTTCGCAGTCTAACCACTGGTCGAATTCTTCCTCCCACCCATCAAAATGAACCTAAGAGAAAAATTATATTGCATGCTGTTAACAATAGATCACTCACACGCGTTTTGCTGTTTAACCAATTTAACGATTCCACCGGGATTGCATTCATTATTACAAGAACATTCAATATTGTAGAAAAACAAAGAGAAATTGCACTAAGCAAAATTTAAATTTAATGTCTAAGATTAAATATGAATCAGGAAGATCCAGGCTGCCTCAGCTAATGATGAAGGACACAATCATGATCTACACAAATGTCGAAAACCGAGCTCAACTCGTAAGTATATTCCCTAAAACTGTAACTTATACACAGACATATATAATTTAAATTTAAGTGCAATTATATTTATACAAAACTTTCTCATCTCAAAGGTATAAAGTTTCGTATGAGGGATCGTTTCCTCCAAAAACCAGAACCCACTCCAAGCACAAATACTTTCCATCTTTCCTTTGTTGTGAATGTGGAAATGCAAGACAAAGAAAGATTTTTTTGGTTTGGATTTTCCTAGGACGACTAATTTTTACAAGCACTCCCCAATTTATAAACTGTGTAATTATTTTAATATATATAGCTTGTGGATACCTCTCCGGCTCATTATTGTATCTGTAACTGACTGTTGATACTGTATTAATAATAAATAAATAAATAATCAGTGTAACTCATCGATCTTGCCGCCTGTTGTTGAATTAACTAATAATTAATAATAACAACAATTTTTCTTACCTTCAGTAGTCTCCCTACTACTTTGCCTATTGTAGCTATACACACCAACCTGGGATCCATTAGATCAGCAGCCTCAATTTTCATACCAGGCACAAAACCGTGTAAGGGCACATAAGTGTTAAACAAAGACGGATCGGCAGGTATATTGCCAGTTTGTATGAGGTAGGAATTCCAGTCAAAAGAGGCCTACAACATAATCAAATATTAAATAGGATGGTATCCTATTATAATATAATCTAGGTATAATAATAGCCCTCCAATAAGCATTTTATTCTTTTTATTTTACAGTGACCCGCAAAAAGTGGCAATTAAATACGTCAAGACAGTCTAACGCCTTGACAATACTTAAAAAATAACCCGCAGACTTTCGGTTCCCTATGGAAGGCGCCCCAGAACAGATTCCTCGCCTTCTTTCATCACAAAGCTAGCAACAATAGACCTTCAGAGGCAAAGGAACAACCGTCGCTTAGCACCACTTCCTCCAGCATCGCTGACAATCTGCAGCAGAGCCTTCAGTAGTCTCAAGATCCAATGGTTTACTTATTAATTCCTTTTTCTTCTTACCAACCGAACTCACGGAAGTTAAGCAACCAGTGTCATCGATTAAAAACAAGAATAGTGCTGATGAGGATGAACTTTCTACCAAGATTTTCCTCAATATGCCTGATGATGTGCTCTTGGTCCTAGCCCAAGCAATTAACCGAGCCAGTGGGAATTGGGTGCTTTTTCACCTTGCTTAACTAAAGCCAAAGTCATTCCCATCTGTAAAGAGGGGAGTTTGGTTGATCCATCCAACTTCAGGCCAATCTCTCTCCTATCCACTTTATCAGAAGTCATTGAAAAGCTGGTAAAGACACGTATGCTTTCATTTATTTATTCAAACCGGATTCTAAGCAAACAGCAATTTGGTTTATGGGACAAAGTCAGTATCAATAATGCTATGATCTACTCATCTACATCTACTCCAGTAGTTATACACTCAGATGAATAAGCTTCTGCTCTTGTCTTTTGTGACCTGTCAAAGGCTTTTGACTGCGTCAGCCCTGATATTCTACTTCAAACGCTTGAACGTTATGGCTTTAGAGGTTAGAATTTGTCCTGGCTTTCTTCTTTCCTTACGGATCGTCGCCAGCGTGCCATCATAGGGCCCACATACTCTGTTTGTCATTCGATGGAGCTCAATCTTGGGTTCTATTATATTTCTGCTTTACATCAATGATCTTGCAGAGCTTCGGATTAGTGGTCAATTCACCATCTTTGCAGATGGTACATCCATTTTATGGCATGGTCAGGATCCTATATTACTTCATATTGCAGGATCTTGAGAGAGTGAAATTATGGTGCGATTCCAATCAGTTGACTTTAAATTCTGAAAAGTCAAAACTCATATTCTTCAAGGGCAATTTAATGCATATATCAGTAGGTAACTCTCCGATTGTAGGTAAATCTGAAAGCAAACTCCTTGACATTGTCATCGATAATAATCGCATGCTCGATACTCATATCAAGACCCTAGCCAATAATCTTCTGCCTGTTTTGCAATCACTGTGTGTGTTCAGGAGCATGGGTCGGATATTGGTAGGATGGTGTATTTTGCTCTCTTTGAATCGTATCTTCGTTACGGAATACCTTTCTGGGGAAATGCAAGCAGTAACCTAATACAAATGCTGCTTATTATTCAAAAAAGAGCTATCCGGTACATTTGTAAGGTTGATTCATGTCGCCCTCTATACTCTTCCTTGCCTATATATTCATGAGGCCACATGCCTTATCTTTAAAAGTCGAGATAGATTTTTGGTGAATAATTCTAGGTACCCAAGCAAGAATCAAAATATAGGTACCTAGACGTCCCCAATCATCTTCCAGCTTGACAAGGAAGTCTATATTTTACGAGGGTATTCATATATTTAATCACCTTCCTCAAAGTGCAAGGGGTCTACATGCAAGTGTAAAGAGGGTTCTCTTTGAAAAGGCATACTACTCCCTAAATGAATACTTTGCAGACTTGATTTGATTTATACCCCGAGATGGAAATATTGAATTGGAGGTGTCCCTTTAAGCTCCCCAATTATTTCAAAAACTGCCTCTTCCTTATAGAGCTCAAATTTTTAAGGTAAAATGTTTGTTTAAAATATCTCAACTCAATAACGATAAATGCTACCTACATAATACAACTAAACATAATAGCTGAGTATCCTTGATTTGCATGTTCCCACTGATGGGGCTTAGGAAATTTTGGTTGGTTATATGAGGGCTGCAAGTAATCTTACAATCATTGTAAGATTACTTGCAACCCTCATATACAATCATTAGTAATTCCCTGCAGGGCCCTGCTAATACACGAGTGCTCAATTTTTGATTGCCGATACATAATAGAATAATAGTTCGAGTGAGTATGAGGGGCACTGATACTTGTATTGACAATTGTGGATCCTTTTCAGCCAAGGTATAATTACATACTCACATTTTCCATCATACTGGTCAAAAAATTACTTTGGCTTATGTAGTGATAAATCACCTGAATTTTTGAACAAAAGATTGTTTAATGAGCAGGGCAAACATATTTTTTAACATACCTTGGCTGAGCAGGATTGGATGATGAGAGAGAGTGTGATGTTGAGGGCCAGTGGAATGCTAATAGCTGTTTTTCACTTAAAAGGATTAAAGTAAATAATAAGCATCGCCTAAATATGTATCGTAACACACCTAGAGTGGCTGAATGTAAGAGAGAGCTAGACATTCCTTTGGTATTGAGCAGGGCTAATGAGGGTTATAGAAAGGACTATAATAATTAAAAAAAAAATTGAGTATAATGAATTGCTGCAAGCAGCTTGTAAAGATTACTATGCTCAGAGGGTTGTTGAGAGTGGCAATAAGGTAAAGTGTGACGCATCGAAAATCGTAAATTATATTAAGGGGGTTAGTAAGAGTAATATGAATGTGGGTATTCCGGGGGAATCACGTCTAGTTAGTGAAAAATTAAACAATTTTATGGTCGAGACTGCTCCTTTGCTTGTCAGCAAGTTAAATTTGGTTAATTATGTCAATAGGGTCCATTATAACAATATTTCTATGTTCTCACTGGAGGTTGGACATATAATAACTGAACTTAAAAGTAAAAACAGTACAGGTTTTGACGAAATCTCCACGAAGTTAATGATATTTTTTACGGAAGAGTTGATAAGGCCCTTAAGCTATATAATTAATGATTCTTTCACATTTGGTATCTTTCCAAATAGTCTCAAACTTACAATCGTTAGGCCACTCTTTAAAAAAGGTGATCCTACACTTCCTGAAATTTATCGGCCTGACAGCGTTTTCAAAGATTTTTGAAAGAGCTATGTATGCTCGACTAATACATTTTTTTGAAAGGTTTAATCTGTTTGATTCTGGGTAACATGGTTTTTTTGCAGGGAAAGTCAATACCCACAGCACTTTTTGATTTTGTCAATCGGATAGTTAACTGTCTTGAGAACAAACAGGTAGCTTTTGCCTCATTTTTAGATTTTTCCAAGGCTTTTGACAGTATCGACCATGAGATTCTTCTGGATAAGGTTGATAACTATAGAGTTAGGGATGCCCCACAAAAGTGGATTGAGTCTTATCTGACAAACCGCACACAGAGAGCAGTGGTGTATAGGGATAGACCGCTCGCCATGGGTGTGCCCCAGAGCAGTGCCATTGCGCCTTTGTTCTTTTTATGCTACATTAATGATTTCATTAATGAGGTTACTACAGACACTGTTTCTATCATTAACTATGCTGATAACACAAATATGCATGCTGTGGCACCATCTGTGGAGGGTGTGGGAATGCAGTGCCTTTCTGATGCTCAAGGCTGGTTTAACGAAAACAGGCTCACTTTAAATGATAATAAATCAAATTTTGTTTTTTTAGAACTAAACAATCATCTTTAATATTCCCTTTCTCAAAACATAAACATAACATCAGACACAAGGTTGCCTATGTTAATTATGTTTCAAGGAAAATATTTTTCCAGACGCTCTGAAGAGAGCCATCTTTAAAAAAGGAAATCCTAACTTGCCTGAAAGTTATAGACCGATATCCTTACGGCCAATTATCACTAAAATATTTGGAAAATGTATGTCCCTCAGGTTGGTTGAGTTCTTTGAAACAAATGGACTTTTTTCGCCTTGTCAGTTTGGATTTCGTCAAGGTAAAAATACTGTCATGGGTATTTTGGACCTCATCTCGGGTGTTGTGGAGGCTTTTCACGATAAGAAATATAACACAGTCCTGTTTTGTGATCTTGGCAAAGCATTCGACTGTGTCGATCATGGTATCCTCCTGCAGAAGCTTGAAGCATACAATCTCTCTCAAGCATCATCAAACTAATAAAATCCTACCTAAGTAGTAGGCGTCAAAACGTAAGGTATGATGGTTTGACATCGGCAGAGAAGGTGGTGAACATATTGGGCCCCATCGTGTTCCTTATTTTTATCAACGATCTGGCCGCAAATGGGGCCAGTAAAAATTTAACCCTCTATGCAGATGACGCAACTGTTTCATTTGTTGAAGGCTCCCTAGAGGCTGCTTATGCTAAATCCGGGGACGCGCAGGCGAGGGCTGAAGCATGGTTTCAGTCGAACAGGCTATTGCTGAATAGAGGAAAAACAAAAAGAATGATTTTCGCGATGAGAGATGTTGATGACTGTAAGGACGGCTCGGCGGTGGCAGTATTCCTGGGTGTGACCCTGGACCCAAGGTTGCAGCGGGGACTTCATATCGATCAGGTTGCCAGGAAATTGACTTATGTAATTAGGAACCTTTCAGCTTGTGTCTCTTTGCCCATTCTAAGAACGGCATATTTTGCAGTCTTTCATTCGCACATATCCTATGCAATTCTGGCTTGGGGGACACTCATCGGGGGTTCATAGATTGTTTGCAATACAGCGGAGAGCAAAATCAAAAATCAAAATAATTTATTGGTGCCAGTATACAAGACAGTATTTACACAAGTCAGGATTTAAAATAAACAGCTTGCATCCAAAAATGCAGACTGACACCAGGTTAAAATTATAAAATAGACATACATGTTAAAGTATAATATATAATACACTACAGATAGACATTATGCAACACCAAAATTTAAATTTATGATTTAGAAACTTCCTGTGACTATAAAAAGCATTATTTGTCAAAAGTTGCTTTATTATGACCTTAAATTTGTTTTCTGGGAGTTCTCTGCTTTGGACAGGAAGTCGATTAAAAAATTTAACTCCCAGATACCTGGGGCCATTCCGACACCTCTCCAAGCGGCAGTAAGTTGGCAGGAGATTGTGTTTGTGCCTGGTGTCATAGCTGTGGACACCTCTGTGCACCCCATATGTTTCGCTGTTTGCCCTCACATGAAGAAGACTGTCCAAGATGTATTGGAACGGGAGAGTCAGAACTGCAAGGTCTCTAAACGCCCGCCTGCAGTCATCCCTAAGTCCCAATCCCGCCACGACCCGAACAGCCCTCCTCTGAAGACCGAAGATACGGGCAGCCCTAGGTGCGTGACCCCACACCAGCAGGGCGTAACTCATAACTGAGTGGAACAGAGCAAAATAAGCAGTTCTGAGAACGGAAACGGTAACGCACTGAGACAGACGTCGGAGCGCAAACAAGCCACTTCCAAGCCGCTTTGCCAATTGGTCTACATGAACATCCCACCTAAGTCCGGGATCATCAGTTACACCCAGGAACTTGACACATGGTGTGCTGTCATTAACACCTCCAAGATCTCTCAGTGAGAAAGCCACTTGCTTCGATTTATTTTGGTTCAAAAGCAGCTTGTTTGCCTCAAACCACGCTGTAGCACTCTCCCGTGCCACCCCCAACCGTTTCGTAGCACTCTCTAGAGAACATGCTGACATAGAAAGGGTCAATCGTGTCATCAGCAAAGAGTGTGTACTTAGTGTCTTTGTCACCAAATGGTAGATCGTTTATAAAAATCAAAAACAAGATGGATCCCAGTACAGAGCCCTGGGGAACCCCTATTGTGACAGCACTCTCCGAAGATGACCCCCCACCCTGACAGCCTGTTTTTACGGTACGATCTTATAAGAGCAATACTGTTTTCTGCGAAATTATAATGTTGAAGCTTGTGCAATAGAAGGTCATGGGTAATGCTGTCGAATGCTTTGCTCAAGTCGCAAAACAGAACTGCATTATATTCAAGATCTTCAAAGGAATCCAGAATTTTACTAACTAGGTCTAGAATGCCTAAGACCGTGTTTTTTTTTGCGTCTAAAACCAAATTGACATTATGGGCAAGAGGCTAATGGGTCTATAATTTGAGATGTCATTTTTATCCCCTTTTTTATGAATAGGTACGGCCATAGCTTTTTTAAGAATATCAGGAAAAGTATTTTGCTCAAAACACAAATTAACAAGTTTTGTCAGAGGAATTATAATTATATTTTTTATACTTTTAATTAACTTAACACTTACACCAAATATGTCCTTGCTGGGCTTATTTTTTAGGTGGTTAATTATATCCCTCATTTCATTAAAAGATATTTCAGAAAATTTAAATGAACTTGTGGAAGGAGGAGTTATATACTTAAAGTTTCTTAATGAATCTGATTGACTATCTGGTATCTCTTTGATAAGTTTATGAGCAATGTTGCAGAAAAAGCTATTAAATGAATCCGGAGATTTATTGAGGCAAGAATGCTCCCTACGGTCTGTCTTTCGTTGTTCATTAATCATATTCAACATGGTTTTTGTTGGATTCCTTGCTGATGCTATGGCCCGGTCATTTGCCTGTACCTTAGCCTCCCTTATTGCACCACTATATTGTTTCTTGTAGTCCCTACATTCCATGGCCAAGGCCAGTTGACTATGTTGTTGATTCAATTCTCCCAGAAATTTAAGGTATTCCCTCATTTCCCTTAGGTTGTCATCAAACCAAAATGTGTTACGTGGCTGACCAGATCGAATAGTTATTGTTTTTTCAGGGAAGGCAGCCAGATAAGCTTGTTCTAAAATTTGGATAAGTAAAACAAACTTTTGGTCAACATTAGCAGCTGGGTCTTCGATAAAAGCAAAATAAGTACTGTCCAGTACATTCCAGAAATGCAACATCCCATGCTGGGTTAGAGGCCTACATACTTTGCGCTCTTGCTTGACAGTTGATTTATGCAAGATGCTACTAAATTGAATAAGTTGTGAACAGTGGTCAGATAAATCTGTATTTACATTCTGAGCAAGTAAGCCACCCGGAGATAAAAATTTAAAATATGTTATCCAAACAGGAAGCCATCCTGGTTGGTTGGTCAATTGTTCTTTCAAAGTTATAGCCACCCAAAATGTCACAAAGTAAAGTTGCCTCTCGTTCATTTGTACCAAAATGCACATTGAAATCCCCAGCCAATATCAGCTTTTTGTTAACACCCCATCCATAAATAGTCAGAACATAGATATTAAAATCAATGACACACGACATTTCTATACATTTTTCTACATTAAAATCTAAAATTAAATTTACAGGTTGAACATTAATTTTTGACGTACAAAATATTGCAGTACCCCCTCCTGAGTACTGTTTTCTCGCTGAGAAACCAATGCAGTCATACCCTGGTGACACAGTCTCTTGTATTTCCACATCATTCATCCAATGCTTCGTGAGGCACAAGATGTCAATGTTTTTATCAACTAGAAAACCCTCCAACTACCCGTCTTGTTTCTAAGTGACCTAACATTTGCATGGAGTAATTGTACATACCCACTGCTTGTTCTTGACTGAATAGGTGTTTCATCTACTTGGAAATCCTCCCTAATTGAAAAGGGATTCGTCGGATGTTCATAAAAAAATTTACAGTTATTCCCTGTCCCCACATATCAGGTTTCATGAAAACATCTGAATTCTTTTCCTCTACAGATACTCTAAAACTGCTTTTACAGTAATCTTTTCTGGTCCATAACTTCTCACAGTAGCTACTGACATTAAGATTAGTCTTTATGTACTCCTGGACTCCTTTTTGTGTCATTTCTGGCTTAAAACCTGAGATGAAAAACATCTTGTTTTAACTGTGGGTTGCAATTTTCTGCGAGTTCTGTTCTTTGCTACATCGTATAGGTGTGGGTCGCAAATTTTTTTAATTCCCTTTGGAACCCCTTGGGAATTGAGTTGCAATGATGACCTAGTGGCGATTTTTTAGGCGAAGCTATTTTGTTGTTTACTTTTCGCTTGTTTACAACTTTGGTCCACGAATTTTCTTCTTCATTTTTATCCGCAACTTCTTTTCCTTTTTCTTCTGATCATTAGAGCCACAGGTGAGATAGCATTGGCATTACTTACAGTTGCTATCATCGGTGTTGCTAGTAGTGTTTCAGCCACTTTTGTGACTGTAGCTGTCTTCACTACCGACTTGGTTGGTACATTTAGTCAAAGTCAAAGTCAAGTCAAAGTATGCTTTATTGTTTTAACAAGTGGTATTGTTGTTAACAAAGCGAAAAAGAAAGATTATAAAATTAATGAAAACTTAAACTTAAGATTGCCCTTAAGACCTACCACATTTACAGCCTAAAAAATAAAAAATATCTAAAAAATATTAGTCACATACAACAAAATAGTTTTAAATACCAAAGTCACACAGTTAAAATTATTGTATAAAGACACTAAATAAAATTTACACATAGACTCCACATAAACATTAAATATAAAATTCAGACAGTATAGTAAGCCTTCTCTCTCAAAAACCTTTTTAGGTGACGTCGAAAAATCTTTAATGAAGTTGCCCCCTTAATGTTGCGTGGCAGGTGATTGAATACCCTTAGACCCTCATAGAAAATTGACTTCTGCGTAAGTGTAGATGTGGGAATGGGCAGATGCAGATTACCCCGCTGACGCGTCACACACCCAGAGTTCTCCGCCACGAATCGATGCCGATTTTTATATACAATGCTAGCAACCTCCAGTATATAAACACATGTGACTGTAAGAATGTTCTCTTTAACAAATAAAGGGCGGCAGGAATCCCGAGGTTTTGCCCTGCAGATGTGTCTCAAGGCCCGTTTTTGTAATACAAATATTGACTGGATAAGATAATTGCTAGCATTACCCCAGAAACAGATACCATAACGAAGACGGGACTCAACAAGAGCAAAGTACACAGACCTACCAACCGCCGTGCCAAGCTCCTCAGTTGTAACCCTAACAGCAAAGCAGCCAGCTGAAATTTTGTTGGCAAGATCAGTTATGTGGTTCACAAATTTTAGTTCACTATCGAGGATTATACCAAGGAATCTACTGCTAGGTTGTTCAGTAATTCGTTTATCACCAATTGACACATTTTCAAGTTTACTCTTGAAGCAGAGCAATTTAGTCTTGTTAAGGTTTAGTGACAGGCAGTTGGAGTCAAACCATTCCCCTATCTTCTGGAGGTCCTTCATAAGGGTCAAGTGCAAGGACCCATCGTTAGGGCCATGCCAAAGAATCGTGGTGTCATCGGTAAACAAAGTAAATTTCCCGTCAATGTCCAGATTTGTTAGATCATTAACATAGAGGAGAAGAAGAATGGGACCCAGAACAGATCCCTGTGGAACACCACAGGTTAGGCTACCATGTCCTGAGCATTCAGAACCCACAAAGACACGTTGACTTCGACCCCTCAGGTATGAAGAAAACCAGGACTGTGCAATGCCTCTAAAACCATAGCAGTGAAGCTTCCGCAGCAAGATATCATGGCTAACACAGTCAAATGCTTTTGACAAGTCACAAAAAACCGCCGCGGAAACTCCACCGCCATTAATTTGGGCATACAACTTATATAGGAAGTTGTATATAGCATCATCTGTGTTATGACCACCACGAAAGCCATACTGAAAATTACTAAGTATGTTATGGGACCTCAGATGAGATATAACACGAAATTTAACCAGCTTTTCAATCAGTTTTGATAGAGTGGAGAGAAGAGAAATGGGTCGAAAGTTAGAAGGATCGTCAAGATCGCCATCCTTGTGAATAGGAATTATTTTAGCTGATTTTAGGCAATCTGAAAATGTATCCACCGTCCATGCAAGATTTATTGCGTCAGCAAGTGACATTAAAGCAATATCTAAGCTAAGCTAAGCTAAGCTTAGATATTGCTAAGCTAAGTAGAATTTTTGCAGAAATTTCATCCTCTCCAGAAGAGTGTTTGTTCTTCATGGAGTTTAGAACTCTTTTTAATTCATGTAAGTTTGTAGGCAAAAAAAAGAAGGAATTCTGAGTTCTGCCTGAGAGGTAACTAAGAGGGTCTGTAGATGGACAGAGGCTTTGGTGGAGATTTTGGGCGACTGTGCAGAAGAAGGTATTAAGCTCATTAAGTGGAACAGCTGGGTTTGCAACTGGTTTATGGTTGCTTTTAGCGCGAATATCATTTACCATTCTCCAGCATTCTTTTGGCTTATTTGAACTGTTGTTCATTCGATTTGAATAATGAGATTGTTTAGCAAGCCTGATAAGTCGCCGATGCAGAGAACGGTAGGTAGTAAAGTAATTATGAAAGGTCGGGCAGTCAGTATACTTTCTGATAGTGTGAAGGCAGCGCAGATTTTTTGAAGAAACTTTAAGACCCTTAGTAATCCAAAATTTTCTTGACCCATGCGTTGATTTAAGTTTAACAATGGGAAAAGCAACCCTAAACAGGCTCACCACTTTAGCGTGAAAATCAGAGACCGGATCAGGCAAGTTATACAGGCTGGCCCAGTCAACAGAGGTGCTCAAATGGCAAAATCGCGCATAACTCCTATCACCAAAAACCCGCCCATAACGAGGCTTAGACTCGATATGCTTCTTGGTATTTAAAACCTTGCATACAACTGCTTCATGGTCAGACAAAGCTGCACTGTGAACAGTGCATGTTATCATAGAGCTGGGGATATTGGAGCATACATAATCAATTGTACTGGACGAACATTTAGTGACACGAGTTGGCGAGTCTACATGCATTTGCAAATTAAACGATACAAGCAAATTACATAAACGGAGAGTGAAAGCAGAGTTCCTATCCTCGTAATTTATATTAAAATCACCTGAAATAATTATTTGTCCAGTGGAGGGAATTTCAGACAAAAGACTCTCCAGACCAAAAAAGAAGTCATTACAGTCTGATGATGGTGATCGATAAATACAAATATAGTATAAATTCATGGCCTTAGAGAATATCATACATAATTCAAATGATGTTTCTTTTAAAAGATAATTATGTTTACTTACACTTTGGAAGGAACTCTGCTCCAAAAATGTATCATTCACCAGAATCATGCACCCCCCATGAGACACTTGTGTCCTGCAGAAGCAAGATACTACTGTGTAATTAGGTAGATAAATAATCTCATCTGACTTCAACCAGTGTTCTGTGAGTAATATGATATTGGGATTATTTAAGTCGTCTAAGAATATTGAAAGTTCAGATGTTTTATTCCGCAATGATTGAATATTAAGTAAGGCAAAAGAATATTCCTTCATAACCCTATGATTAAACAAATGGCTTTTATGTTTCTGAGTAGTAGTAGTAGGGCGTGTCCCATAACAGGTTTCCGTTGAATGAGGTTCATGAGAAGAAAAATTTGTTATTTTAGAGTCTTTAGGTGGCTTTGTGAAAAATTTGAGATCTGACAATTCAAATTACAGACGTTAATCAGATAGAATGTCATGCATCTCTTGTCAATTGGTCCTGGAAATGTACATGGCACAAGCATAACTCCATTCGCAGCATCAACCAGGGACAATATTTCCTTATTCTGAGTGGCTATAAGACGATTAAGCACAGGTCGGTCTCTGGTCAGCGGTGGTCCAATTAAAATTACATTGGTGTGCTTCATATTATTAAGATGTTTCTCTAATACATCCGTTTTTAAGCGTTTACCCATAACTGAATTTTGAGAGCTAACGAAGACAAAAACAAAATCGCTCTTGGTAAATTTGCTACAGAATGGAAGGCATTTCTCTAAGGTACCCTCAAGTAATAGCCTGCTTATTGATTGACTGTTCATGTCATATTTACCCATCGTATATTTTTTGAATAGAGGTAGATAGCCCTTTATATCTGATCCTATTAATAGAATTTTATTGCGTTGTTTTGCCGTTTCATGAACTTTAGAAACATCGGAGGGCGGCGGAGGTGTTGTAGCAGAATCTTTGTTCTGCATTTGAGGTAGCTCGAAGTTTAGAGCTTTTATTTGCATCCCTTGTTCAGCATTTTCAACTTCCAGAGTCCGAATTGATGCGATCATATTCCTGCATGAATCGGTCAACTCCCCAATGCGTCTAGTAAGTGTCATCTCTAAGTCCTTGCATGCCCGTATCTTCTCGCTCCATTGGGCTTCTTCATTTTTAAGGGCCTTGACTTCAGCCTGTAAAGTCTCAATTCTTTGTCTCTGTCTATCAATATCTGATATAAATTTATTTTCAACTTCTTGTACGATGCTGTCAAAATTCACACTATTTCGGCGCAATCTTTCAATAAACCTGTCCTTGTCATTAATTTCTATTTCTAGTTTTTTAATGGTTTTAATGAGTTCCTCTTTTTCATTAATTGTGTCCTGTTCCTTCATCTGGCATTTAATTGAGCAATAAATAGTATAGCCTCCAAGTTTAACTATTTCATTACATCGTTCCCTTCAGCTTGGATGGTAAACTGCTAGGCATGATGTGCAACAAAAGCTTGCAAAATCTTTGGTTTTGCAGCACTTGAAACTACGCTGCATTTTATTTTTCTGCTAAAGCTCGTTTCAGAAGAAAAAACGTAAAGTCCGTTCAAGTCTATTGCGCTGTTACGTCATATCATTCCATCTTGCTTTATGCAATGAACGTATGTACTAAATTGGTCCGTCAAATTGGAATCTTTGACATCGATTTGCGTCAATGTCAAAATATCATAACGAAAATAACAGATTTAATTCATTTATTGATTTATTGGTAGTTGGTTTGTGTTTTACGCTAATAATTGCTAATAAAAATCGTTTTGAGATGCCCCACCGGTTCAATGAGAAAGAGCAAGCTTTAATTTTAAAATTAGTGCATTATTTCACACGTGAAAAAGGTGCTGGTATGCCACTTTTACCCGGGAAAGCTGTGCACAATGTAAGTAACTAAGTAATATTTTTTTAACTTATTTGTAAATACTAAGAAATGATATCTCTAGAAAAAAAGGTATTTTGGATGTGTAAACATCTTACGCGGCGATATGAGGACAAATCTCGGCAAATGAGACGGAAATGCGCAAACCAATTCTAGCCGCTAGGGCGGTATTATATACAATTTTGCCATTTAAAATCATTTTAAATGGATTTTAGACGATAAAAAAGCATGTTTTAAATTAAACGAATCGTCAAAAGTATTATTTTTTAATTATTATATTCGCAGTGTATTTGGATCCATAGCACAGCTTATTTTTAATGGACGGTTGAATTTAAAATGAATTTTCGCTTCAAAATCCACGACAAATTCGTCCGAAGCCATAGCTATCGGCCTAAAAAGTCCGAATTTTCGGATTTTTATACGATTTTAGACGATAAAAAGCATATTATTATTTTAAATTAAACGAACTGTCAAAAGTATTATTCAGATGCCCAGACGTTTAAAACAATATTAGGTTTGTTCTAGCAGCGATTTCAAACGGTTCCAAACCATCCGGAGTTTGCGCATAGCGATATAAGCGACGCTTATATCGTTATGCGCTCACTCCGGATGGTTTGAAATCGTTTGAAATCGCTGCTAGAACAAACCTATTGTCATAAGTTTGTAAAATTGATAAAAACGGAACGTGCTCCGGAATAGAAAACAGGTACGGAGACATCTTTTGGCTAGTGTAAAAAATAACGTACGAGTCTATCTAAGACGTACGGATGTTATCTTTTGACGTCAGAAATTCTGACGTAACAGCGCAATAGCCTTGAATGGACTATAAATCCGTTAACGTCAAATTAGCGTCACGGTATGCGAAAACTCCTCGATACTGCAAACTACCTTTGAATATATTATTATTATTATTATTATTATCAGTTTGAACGGATTAACGACACGGCGTTGAAATTCCTAAATTCTCATAAATGCTTGAAAAAAGAAGCGGTTTTGGTAGATATTAGGTTTTTTCGGATTTTCAGCTCACTGCACTTAGTTATTTTTGATGTGACTGTTTTGACTGGCTCTGGCGGCTTTCTGTTTTTGTTTCCTTTGCTACTTACTTATTCTTTTAATTCCACTTATTGAAATGTAACAGTATACATACAGAATCAGTGGGATGTACCTATATAATATATCTCCTAATAGTAAATAGATGTAGCAAGTTAACAAACAGCACCACTACTGAAGAACTTCAGGTTCTTCAGCCGATGTTGCCGGCTTCACTGGACTGTCCCTAGAAGTTACCATGTTTTTAAATTGTTTTTCTAATTTTTCAGCTAAAACCTGAACTAGGGCTTCCACTTTCTGTCGAGGAAGGTTGCATTCAGCCTCCAAGATACCGAATTTCTGCTCCATATGCTCCGGATATTCACCGGTTTTGTTGATGTCCAATTCGAGGTTAGGATTTTCGTCTGCGACGTGATAGCAAATTGCCGACTTCTGTTCAGCCGCCTGGATCAAGCACTTAGGATGACACATACATTGGCACTTTTTATACTTAGCAAGAGCTATAACTACTTTTTTTTGCAATTAAAACACTTAATTTCCACGTTTTTCTTTAGCGAATCTGACTCTGAACTAACACCAGCCATGTTGCCGAAACTAACGAAACGAAATATAATAGTCGAATACCCCTGATTTCCAGGTTCCCACTGAGAGGGATGACGAAATTTTAGTTGTGTATACGAAGGCTGCAAGTAAAGCTCACCATCTTACAATTCCCTGTTAAAACATAAGTGCTCAATTTTTTATTGACGATACATAATAGCTCTTTAAATACTGAAACTAACTTACCTGATCATAGCCTTTAGGTGGCGTCAAAGGAATATTATGTTTGTTACAAAATCCGACGGGAAATATGCAGGGGGATTTCACGTGATAACAAAACCAATCAGCACCTAAAGCAAATTAAAAAATAAACTTACTAATCCCAATTATCTAAGTAAATAACAAAATACTAATATGTATGACCAAAGACAATGCAGAATTTCAATAACTTTTGGTTCCTTACTGTATTTTAATACGATGGTTTGTAAAATAACATAGATACTGAGCCAAAATACCTGAGATATCTGAATCATATGTATCAATTCTGATCATAATATAGCCATAATTTAGCACATCCATGACTGTAGCTACACATATCGAGGATAGATTTAAAGGATCGATTGCTTCTAGTTTCATTCCGATAGAAAAACCTATAAAAAGAAAATTAAATTATATTTAAAATAACACTGATTCTGGACATGAAGACATTACCTGAGTTAGCATAATCTACACATCCCACTTGAATCGGGTTAAATAAATCCTCTGTCGCATCTTCGTCATCGAAAATACCTTGGCTTATTCTTTCTATGTAGTTAATGGGCGCTACCAAGTGATGGCCCACCTAGAATTAATGAAGGCGACCGATCAATTATTAGATTAGGCATACAGCGAGACATAAATCTCCACTTTTATGTAAGACAGAATATATCAACGAAAATTAAAAATGTCTTTACAACAATAAGTTTTTCTGGCGCATATTCGCATATAAAAAATAAATAATCCAATCGAAATATACAAGAAAAAATATCTACTTACTTTTCGCGCCCATCCCACCGGATGTAAAAGCGGAGAATCCTCGTGGCACCAAAAGCCGGCGTCCTCTGGCGGCACGTCAAAGTACTTAACGTTGAGTCTCTTGCCGATTATTTTATGAATGACGGCAACTTTTACTCGAGATATATGATTCTTATCAACTACTTCTAAATTAAGGCCAACATCAAATCTAAAAAAAAAATCAAATTTACCAGAATCAGTCCGAAAAATATATAATTCCATAATTAAGGAGATCAACTATTAATACAGTTTCCACAAAAATTACACAATTAGCTAGGGCGTTTTAAACTATCATTCAAATCCAAATGCATAAATATAAAGATATTGTACCTAGACTTAAGGCTTTCGCTAGCTTTATTGCTATAGTTTGAGGGCAGCGTTCTAGCCCCAGTTAAGCGTTTCCTTAAGAAGTCTTTCCAGTCACTATATTTATCTTCTATGGTTTTCGGAGGTATTAGCGGTTTCCCTCTGGTTGCACACCAACCTACTGGATGTACCTAAAAAAATAAGGTGAGAGAGATTCAGGTAGAGAAGATGTTTTGCTACCAAGATAATGAAAACTAAAAGCATGAGAATACGTGTGATTATGAGGAGCGAATATAAAGGTATAACCTCAGTTATGCCTCAAATGACAATTCTCTCGTTATGCGATATACCATACTGACAGAACCACCGACAATAGTTCTAAATCCCGTAAAGGAGTTTTGTTAGCTGTACACAAAATCTTTAAATCCCACCATTTATCTATATGCCACCCTGCCGTTGAAGAGGTATGGGTGTCTTTATCTTTTGGAAAAAACTGTTATTTGTGTTGGTTGCGTTTACATTCCACCTGCTATGGACACCGAATACCGTGAAATTCACCTAAAAAGTGTTGCTAGTGCTTGTGATAAGTTTGAAGACGTCCTAGTTGTTGGCGATTACAACACGTTTCATATTACTTGGAAACAGGTAGATGGCTTTTTAGGGCTAATACCTGGCAATGTTAAATCCCCAAAGGAAAGTCTTTTGTGATACAGCCTCTTATTTCAGCTTATCTCAATACAATAAGCACAAATCACATTAGATTTATGCTTTTCTTTGAGCCTACTTTAATTGCAGTGGCATGGCCTAATAAATTGTGATCCTTATCACCCCCCTTAGAAATATCATTAAACTTTAATGCAATATTCGTTAAACCAACCGGAACATTTTACTATGACTTTAAGAATGCAGATTTTAATCTTATTGATAATTATTTCTTTTAATTGGGTTTCTGTCTTGAATGAAAACTCAGATGTAAGTTAGGGAATTTTTACTCAGTAATTTTTGACTGTTTGTGCCAACAAAACAGCTTATGCGACAAAAACTCGGCAAAGGTATAAGGCTTAACTTCTGTTATGAACTTTAATACCCTCCTCTTAAACACAAGCACACACACTCTTCGCTCAAGCCTGATAACAGCAGGGATTCGGGCATCGCTCAGATAAAGTCAGTATGTGTAATGGAATGTTGTAGTTACAAGATCTAGTATTGTGTTCATGGACTGGCAAATATTTAGTAAAAAGGTGTTTGTTTAAATGTAGACACAATACATTCATAAACATGCATTCCAGCGAGGGTAAGTATACCATGATGTCTAAAAATCCCCCGGCACGTTTCAAGACGTCCCATATCAAATATAATTCTTATGGCCCTTTTCTGAATAACATACTTTGTGTGCATGTGACGAACCCCCAAAAAAATGTTACCAAATCTCATAATTGAGTTAATTGAGTAGCATGGTAAACCACAAGAAGGGTCCTGGCGTTAAGATAATTTTTTAAGACTCGTATCAGTATCAGCTATTAAGCTTACTAGCGACATAGTCAACCGCCCTACCCCAATCTAAACAAAAACGGGTCCAAAAATACCCCCAGAAATCTTGTTTCTGATGTTATGTTTATGCTCTGACACTGAATATTAACAATAGACTAGAAGGTTCACTCTAAGCCGCCTTATCAGGAATTTATCACCAGCAAAACAAATCTATAGTGCGTTTCACATAGATAACACAGTAAGTCTTAGTTTAAATTAAATTCGCATATACATAAATCAGTAAATCCAATATATCCTGCTCAGTGTGAGATCCAGCTAACTGAAAAGGAGGTAAAGTACAGAATCATTTGTGATTTTTGTAAAGGCATTCATTGTCTTTCCTGCTCCTGTATACTACATCGGAGGCTCAGGTGACCCAGATGAAATCAAGAATTATGCTGTATGCTTGCAGTGAATGCGTGACCTCTGTAAAAGGGCACCAAAGTGAAGAATCTAATGATGCCTATGTCAGAAATGTAATAAATAACGCTTTCGAGTCCCTAAAAGACTCGCTAAATAATGTTATATCCAAAGAATTTGCCAGCATTAGCACTGTACTTCAAGAGAACCAATCCTCTACCATAAAAGACCATTTTCATGGTTTCACGTCAAATGAGTTTGCCAACATTAGCACTAAACTTCAAACTAACCAGTCTGCTACCTGTACTGAAAGAAAACAGGAAATTGCAAATATAAAACTAAATTTAAACACACTAAGGTCAGACATAATCTGGAATCTGGAAATGGTGAGAGGGTGGCCTTGAAAAGGCCGCGGAACTTAGGCCCCATTGGACCCCCTGTGCGTCCTCTCCAGGTCAACCAATCCATCTAGGCCATCGTCCAGCCTAGTGTTGTAACAAAGGCGGCAATGTTGCCCGAGGAGGCTGTTCTAAGAAAAGCCATGGTTGGCCATCGTTCTCCCAAAATGGATTCCCTTAGTTCCGAAACAGCGTCGCAATCGCAGAGCAGATGCTCTACTGTTTCGTCCTCCTGTTCGCAGCCTCTGCATAGAGGTGTCTCGCATAATCTCATTGTGTGGAGATGTTTCCTTAGCTGGCAGTGTCCAGTCAGAATCCCCGCCATGAGTCGTAGGGTCTTCCTTGACATATCCAGGTATGCTTTTGCTACAGACTCATTAGGGTAGCTTAGTAGCTCCCTGGTCAGTCGACAGTTAGTTGTTTCGTCCCATCTTGCCCTAAAGTCTTCATGGGTGATCTTTTTTATCATATGTATCGTCGTCGCGACAGGTAGGTTTGAAGGGCCGGCTCCGATAATGTTTGAACCGGCTGCCTTTCTAGCCAATTTGGCCGCTGATTTGTTACCTTCGCACTGTGCATGTCCTTTAACCCAGCACACAGAAATTCTGTTTTTGCGGGCAGCATCCTCCAGTGAATTATGGCATTCTAGTACTGACCTGGCTGTAAGTTTACAACTTTTCAAGGCCAGTAGTGCTTGTCTACTATCCGTGTAGATTTTAATAGTCTTGTTCTCAGTATTCCTGCGAACAATCTCTTTTGCGGCTATGGATATTGCAGCAAGTTCAGACTGAACTATGCTTGCGTGTCCCTCCATAGGCCATTTAAGTTCAATTCGCAAGCTTCGGGAGTAAATTCCACAGCCTGCTCCTTCCTTGGTTTTTGAGCCATCCACGAAAATGTTAACCGCACCTTCGGTTATAGGCTCAAATAGTTTTATTTGTACATCATATAGTTTGTCGAAGACAAACTTGGGAGGTATGCTATCTGCACTTACCTGCAGTAGTGGCAGTCTTACGACTGCCCCTTCCCACAGGTGGCGTCTAGTCTCTCCACATTCTATGCTAGGTTGCACACCAACGACTTTGAGCCTTAGCAATGCAGTCAGAGCAGGTCAGACATAAATAAAAAGGAAGAATCAAATAAAAATCGCGATTCCTGGAAAAAATTGACAAAATTATAAGCGATGGAAGCACTGGAAGGAATCATGTCAAATCGTTTGTTAAACTCTGGAGAGATTCAACTGGGAAGCATTGATCTGCAAAAGATAAGATCAGAGTTTGAGTCAAAGATAGAGCAAATAAATTCCAAGTTAAAGTTTTTTGAAGATATATTGGCTTCTAGAACTCCACCAGAAAAGCCAGAGTATTGTGTTCAAGAAAATCAAAATTTGAACAATAAAAATGATGTCCATCTAAACAGGGATCAAACCGATAATACAAAAATTGGAATAATTTGTACCGGGCCTGATCGGTCAAATATCAGAGTGGCGAATTCGAACATAGGTGAAAGACTGGCTAAACTATCGTGGATTTATCTATCCAATCTAGAAATAGAAACAAAACCAGAGGATACACTAAAGGAATTAGATCCGAGATTCAGTCATTTGTACAGATGTGAAAAATTACCTTCCAGATTTGACCATCCCAGGAGTGCTGCTTTTAAGTTGGGAGTCCCCGAGAACAGTGTAGAGAGGTATATGTCATCAGACTTCTGGCCCGACGGTTGTTATGTGGCAAAGTACACTCCAAAAAATAAACCTGCTTCATTTTTAAATAGAAATCCTGAAATGCGCTGGGCAAATGAATCAGAGAAGCCGACAATTCCACAGACGGCGAGTGTAGAAGAAACTAAATTTGTTGAAAATAACCAGGTAGATCATAAGTTAGATAGTCTTAGAAATAACCATACTGTTGGTACTAGTAATGTCGAATTGTCCCCTACCACTCCCGCTCCAACTCCTAATACATTATGTTGTAATAATACTTGTCCTCAATTAATTTACATTAATGACTCTTTTGACTTCCCAAAGCACCACAAGATGGACATTTACTATCAAAATACTGGAAGCATACGAACAAAGTTAATAAATATTCTTCACTCGTCAACACAAAGTTACTATGACATTCTGGCTATTACTGAAAGTTGGCTCGACTCCTCTGTATCAACAAATGAGTTTATCTCTACTGATTTTTTTGAGGTTTTCAGAAGTGATCGTGATCAGCTTGCCACTGGTATGCAGAGGGGTGGAGGTGTCCTCTTGGCTATTAATCGTAATATAACATCATTCCCTTTAAATTTAAACAATAGTCAACCACTCATACCTCAACACATTGACATTGTAGGAGCCAAATTATCATTTTTAAACAAGTATCTATATATATTTGTGGTGTACATACCATCACCCTGCTCTTTGGATGACCTTGAATCGGTGTATGATTTCTTTATCTCTCAAAAATTCCTTTATGGAAAGGATATTTTAATTCTAGGAGATTTTAATGTGACAGAATATGTGAACTTTCTTGATGACAACTCATGTCTTAACAGCAAAATAACCACCCTCACTAACATATTCAATACTTTCGAACTTAACCAGTTCAACAATATAAGAAATCAAAACAATCGATTACTGGATCTTGTCTTATACAATGGGTCTCAATGCTATGTTCATAGGGCAACCGACCTAATTAGTAATGAAGTGCCTCATCACCCACTGCTTATTAATATACGCTACAAAAGAAATAACCAAATGGCTAACAACAGTAGTGAAGCCAACAATACTCCAATTTATCTTTAAAAAAGTTAATTTCAATGCTCTATATCATGATTTATTACACACTGACTGGTCGGCTCTTTTCAATCTCACAGACATAAATACTGCTTGCACTGCTTTTTATGATCGCCTCTACTCAATCATTAACAACTGGGTACCGAAATATATTCCAAAAGCAAAGATTAAATATCCACCCTGGTACACCAATGAAATTAAAGAGAATATTCGACTGAAAAATAAGCTTCACATAAGGTATCAAAGGAAAAAGGATATGGTAACATACCAGGAATTCACAACTCTTCGGGCCAAAATCAAAAGAGATATTAACACTGCACATAAACAATACATCGATCATACAGAGCAACAAATTAATGAGGACCCTAGTAATCTGTGGACTTACATTAATTCAAAACGGTCATCCTTTGCGCGAATACCAGACACCATGGTTTACAATGACACTCAAGTAACTAATACGTCTCAAATTGTTAACGCATTTGCAGACTTTTTCCATAAGTCATTTAATCCTCAATGTGATTTAACAAGCATGCCCACAGATAATTCAAAAATTACATATCCAATCATCGATATTCAATCGTTTTCTGAGAATGAAGTCATTGAAACCTTAAAAACCGCAAAGAACAAAATGACTCATCCACTCAATCCATTCCTAGTGTCTGGAAATGCTCCAAGGTCAGCCCGATTTACAAAAAATCTGACAAAACAGATATCACTAATTACAGGCCTATCACAATCGTAAACAATTTCTTAAAATGCCTTGAAATTCTTATTCACAAAAGAATTTTCCATTTTGTAAAATATAGAATTTCCCCGCTGCAGCATGGTTTTCTAAAGGGGCCCTCTACAACAACTAACCTCGTGATAACCACCCAAACTATTGCAGAAGCGCTAGATAGCTCTTCTCAATTAAATATCATATACACTGATCTATCTAAAGCGTTTGACAATTTAGATCACCAAATTCTAATAACTAAACTTGAACTATTTGTGTTTTAAAACTTTTAAAATCATGGCTCTCTAACCGAACTCAATACGTTTCTGTGAATGGAATTACATCCAATAAGTATGCCTCATCCTCAGGAGTGCCACAAGGATCGGTGCTTGGGCCACTATTATTTGATATCTTCATAAACGATGTATGTCTTAAACTTAAAGCAATGGCACTCCAGTATGCAGATGATTTTAAACTTCTCTTACGCATAAACTCGATTGAGTACTGTATAAAACTTCAAAGAGACTTGGATACCTTGATCGAATGGTGTACCCTAAACAAACTTTCTCGGAACATCGACAAGTGTGAGGTGTTATCGTTCACCTTAAAAACAAATCCATTTCTGTACAACTACTCAATAAATCAAACAATTTTAAATAGACCTGATTCTTTTTGTGATCTGGGCCTGACTTTTGACAATAAGTTATCATTCACAAAACACAATGAATCTATAATTTCAGAAACAACCAAGACCTTTGGATTTATTGCCAGGTTGAGCCGTGAATTTCGAAACATCCATACTCTTAAAACACTATTTTTCGCTTTTGTCAGGTCGAAATTAGAATATGCTTCTGTAGTTTGGTCACCCGAGTATAATACACATGTTGATGATCTCGAAAGAGTTCAGCGAAGATTCCTGAAACTACTATACTTGAAAACTCATGGCATATATCCTCCTCAGGGATACCCGGAAGAGATTTTACTGGAAATGTTTGATATGCAGTCCTTGTCCCGCAGGAGAAGTTATTTTTCTCAGGTGTTTCTGTTTAAGTTACTACATAACCAAATCGACTGTTCCGATATATTAAACAAAATTGGTTTTCTAGTCCCTCGCTTATCATCACGACAAAATTTGACCTTTTCTCTGCCAAGGGCTCGAACAAACAAACTTAATTTTTCACCACTCCATGTTATGTGCAGAACTCATAATAATCATAACAAAGACTTTGATATCTTTAATACCACAATTCCACAAATCCGCAGACATTTCTGTACATTTTCCGCTAATAGCACATAACATCCTTTTCACTACCACTCCGTAATACCGCTGTACTATGTTGTGCAATAGTGCAATTATGATTTTAATCTTGTGTTTTATGTAATTATTTATGACAATTATTTGTACTCTTTTATTTATTTTATTTTATTTTTGCTTGTTATTTGTTAACTCTTTGAATTTTCATAATGTGTACTGTTATGTTATTTTTAAGTTCTTTTATGTTTTATGCTTTTATATTTTCCTGCTTTGTAATTGGGAAGTTTTCCTGTTAGGCAGTGTAGTAATAAATAAATAAATAAATAAATAAATAAATAAAACCTTTCAAAAAAAATTATTAGTCGAGCATACAAAGCTTTTTCAAAAATCTTTGAAAACGATATCAAGATTGACAGGTCGATAATTTTCAGGAAGTGTAGGATCACCTTTGGCCTAACAATGGCAAGTTTGAGACTATTTGGAGAGATACCAAAGGTGAAAGAATATATAGCTTAAGAGCCTTATCAATTCTTCTTACAAAACCTCTTTAACTTCGTGGAGATTTCGTCAAAACCTGTACTGTTTTTACTTTTAACTTCAGCTATTATATGTCCAATCTCCAGTGGGGTAACTGGTGTCAAGAACATAGACATATTATTATAATGGACTCTATTATTGATATAATTCATCAAATTTAAGTTGCCGACAAGCAAAGGAGCAGCCTGGACCATAAAATGGTTTAATTTTTCACTAACTAGACGTGGATCCCCCGGAATACCGACATTCATATTAGACTTACTAACCACGTTAATATAATTTACGATTTTCCATGCACACTTTACTTTATGGCCATTCTCAACAACCCTCTGAGCATAGTAATCTTTATGAGCTGCTTGCAGCAATTCATTACACTCATTTTTGTTTTTATTATTATAATCATTCCTATAACCCTCATTAGCCCTGCTCAATGCCAAAATAATGTCTAGCTCTCTCTTAAATTCAGTCACTCTAGATGTGTTATGATACATATTTAGGTGATGCTTATTATTTACTTTAATCCTTTTAAGTAGAAAAAAAATTATTAAATATAGGTATCAGTGTATGCATAAAAGCATTCCACTGACCCTCAAGGTCACATTCTCTCTCATCATACATCAACTGCCAATTCTGCTCAGCCAAGGTATGGTTAAAAAGATGTTTGCCCTGCTCATTAAACAATATATATTAGCAACACTGAATGTAATATTAAAAATAACCCTAAATCTTTTTGGAACTTTGTAAAATCTCAATCGAGTAAAGGGTCAATTCCAAAAAAAATGTTCCTTGGTACTGAACAAGCCGACGAGGGGAATATTATGGCAGATCTATTTGCCAAATACATCTCATCTGTCTTTAATCCTGCAATTATGTCCCACCTGCACCACTCTAACTCAAACGGCACAGAGGCACTCTTAGAACATTGAGAAATCACTTTTAGAATTACACATTAACACAGCACCACACCAGGCTCCGATGGAATTCCCAATAGTGGCCTGAAACTTTGTTCACAATCTCTCTACTTTCCATTGCATCTCTATTTAATCAGCCCCTAAGATTTGGACTGTTTCCGGAATCATGGAAAGTCTCGTTTGTCACCCCCATTCACAAGTCTGGAAGTAAAAAAATGAGATTTTAAATTACAGACCAATCTGTTTTCTCTCTACCATCCTGCAGCTGTTCAAGTTCTGCATTAAATCCGAAACTTTTCAGCACATAATAATTCCTCAACATGGCTTTCATGGTTCTATTTTGGAATGGTTGAGGTCCTTTTTGTCAGATAGATGTCAAAAGTTTCATTTTGACAATAGTGAAATAGAGGAGCTGTTGTCACAGCCGTTGTGCCGCAGAGCTCGGTTATTGGCCCCTGCTCATCTTCTTATGTGTAAATGACTTACCAACAATAGCCAAGTTTGGCAAGTGCACATCCTTTGCTGATAACACCACTCTTTTTTTGGCATTGTAAAGACATACATATTCTCATGGAAACCAGGATCTAGCCAATGTTAGGGAATGGTGTGACATTAACTGTCTGTCTTTTAAGGTGTCAAAAACAAATATTTTAAATGTGTCTTAAGTGATGTTTGTTTGGGTTCTCAAGCTGCTAGTATTACTAATTTAATAAATTCCTAGGTTTAGTCATTGACAACAAGTTAAAGTGTGACCAGCATATTGAGCAATTGTGCTCTAAGATGGCCTCAGGCTGCTTTCCTATAAAAACAGTTAAGAGCAACCTAGAATATATATCTGTAGCTAAAGATGCCTATTTTACACTGGCTGACTCTCACTTGCGTTATGGGGTTTGCTTTTGGGGGCACTCATCTGCCTACTTATTTAATTCAGCGTTTGTTTTACAGAAGCGTGCCCTAAGAAGCATTATAAGATCCTTTACACAAATAGTGCACTATATAAAAATCGGCCTTTCCTATTGGTCGATCCGCATGGCCCTCCGCTCGCTACAGGGACTCAAGAAAAGGAAACTAACCAGGTGCTAACCCAATCTAACCCAAGACATACTCAAAATCAAGAAAAAAAGCTGTTTAGAAACATATTCTTTAAAAAAAAAATAAAAAAAAGCAACGGGGTTCGAACCCGCGTTTTCCAGGTGAGACCCAACGATCTAAACCTCTACACCACAAGAGCTCTTGATAGAAATCGATTGCATCACGCAGACATATCGTAATACGAGATGGATCGACGAATAGGAGAGGTCGATTTTTACATAGTGCACTATTTGTGTAAAGGATCTTTAAATGCCCCTAAGAATTATTTGTGGGTTAATCAAAAAATATTGACCCTCTCAGCAATTTTTATACTCGAGACTAAGAAGAGCAAGAGAAGTATTCATCCATAATCCATTCAGCTAATGTAAATAATACTCGTTCGTCTTTCAATAGAAATTTACCAATACCCTCTTCATCTTTAACACAAAACTCGGTGTTTTATAAAAGTAAAAAGATGTTTAACCACCTTCCTCAGCCATTGTGTAAGACTGTAGTACATAAATTATTTAGAAGAAAATGTTAATTGCTAAGGCGAATTATAGCATAGAGGAATACTTCTCGGACCTTTTTAAATTGGTTTTGGAACTATTTTACTTAGTTTTAGGATGGATATGTTATGATTTACATTTTGTGTTATTTTTTTTTATTCTCCTTTATTACAGCTTTGTTAATAGCATAATGTGTTTAATAACAACAAAGCTTTATTTGACTTTGATTACTTCGGGCAGATCTGTGGACACAAATCTGTTTCTTTTTGCAAACTTTATTGCTCACTCTTTTCAAAGAGGTATGGAAAACCATGTAGTCTACACAATTCTGTTTAAACTATTAAGCTATGGTGTTTCTGGACGGTTCTTATCATGGTTTAAGTCATATCTCTGCGACAGGTCAGAATCGATGGACACCTATTAAGCCCCTTTCTTACAACATCTGGTGTCCCTCAAGGATCCCATTTGGGATCTCTTCTATTTAGTTTGTTTATCAATGACCTTGGCTCGCTGCTGCCATCCGAATTTTTGCTATTCCCAGATGATATGAAGATTTTTTCCAACGTAGCTTCATCACAAGATATCATTCGCCTTCAAAGTAACCTTAACCACATTGATGACTGGTGTGAGAAAAATTACATGAGGTTGAATGTTGATCAGGTTTAGTAGGCTCAAAATAAAATAAACGATGTAAATTATTGTATAAATCAGAGAGTTCTTAAAGAAGTAGAAGTCATGAAGGACCTTGGCGTTTATTTAGATACAAAACTAAATTTTAATGATCACTTTCAAATAATAATCAGCAGGGCAAATAAAATGTTAGGATTTATAAAAAAGAGTAAGTAGGGATTTCAAAAATTTAGATGCTATTAAGAGACTTTATACCTCGTTTGTAAGATCTCTACTCGAATTCTCTAATATAATTTGGTCACAATACTATCTCCTTCACATCATAAGATTAGAAAATAACACAGCAAAATTTTATTAAGTATGCCCGATACAAATTGGTTTCGAGTGGGATATGTCTAGTAGATGGTGACCAAGTTATGATTTACCTAAATCTTCCTCCTCTGGTTCACAAAAGAGAATACTACGATGTTTGCATTGCTTTTAAAATATTTAATTATCTTATAAAAAGTTCACAATATTGAGATCACTTTTAAATTCACGTTCCTAACCCTCGAACTCGTAGTAGATCTCCTCTGCATGTACCCCTTTGTAGAACATAGTATTTGCTTTAGAATCCAGTCAAAAGAATTTCAACTAGTGTCAATACATATTGGGATAAATTAGATTTTTTTGATACCTCAATTGAAAACTTCAAAAGGCTTCCCAAACGAACAATTTTAGAATAGTTAAGATAGTTAATTATGTAAACTTTGAAAGTGGTTACGTAAATAAATTAATACATAAATAAATTGTGGCCTAACAGAATAACTGTCCAGAAAAATAGAATATAATATTGGGAAAACTGTTGACGGCCATTATGTAGCAAATTTAATAATTTGAACTTAACCGTTCTCCTCTGCATGTAGCTGCCTGCAAAGTGCTCGAAAAGACAAATCATTCTACCATTGTAAATTGTAACATTCATATCAAGTAAAGGTATACTTTTTAAGTTTGTAGCTGTTTCATCAATTTGCCGACATTCATATCCAGTAACTAAAGGAGAATATTCACGAAAGGCCTAAACTAGTTGGCAGTTCCACAATTTCTTACCTGATTTGAACATAAACTGACCCAAAAATCTTTGGAATCATTGGCACCAAAACCCTCGTATCGCAGCTGAGCCTTATAGCCAACGATTCGCATAACCGTGGCGACCCAAAACGAATCGGGGAAAGCATCCGAGACGCTGTCGCAATCTGTGTTTTCAACCTCCACCTAAAAATTATGTTTAATCATGTTTATTAAAAAAAAAATCAAGATGTATAGCCCAAGATACAACCAAGCATGGATCTTGAAAACAACCCAATATCGATGTAAATACTCTTTCCTAGTAAAATCTTACCTTCATTCCAACCATAATATTTTCCCAAATATCAGCCATAGGAGCATGCTTGAAGCACGTCACTGGAGCAGCCACAAAATACCTGTCGCTGAGCTGTGAATCCCAGCTAAAAGAATTGGCTAACTCGGAAGGCTTTCGTCTTACTAGAGGCACGGTATCATCAACCATAGGTGGAAGTCTTTCCAATTGAGGTAATCTACAGATAAAAATAAATTGTGTGTGTTAAGACAACCTGCATAACTATAATACGTTACCTTGGATCAATATAACAGTCTGTAAAATCATCCTCGTATTTCATAGCAAACCGATACTTCGCATAATGATGTTTGGAATCGGGAGTCTCCTGGTTTGACTGAGGCAGCGGTTCCGGAATAAGGCCGCTATAGCCCCTCGCACAAGCCATGGAACAAAAACGTCGCTCTCTTGTATAAAACGCATGTTTGACGCCAATCGCTCCGCATTTTTCACAAACAGCTGGAATAGCAATAGGTTGAAATTAGTTCGCATGGCTGCAATTAAACAACACGCAAACTTACCAATTCCGTCTTTCTGTATTGGAATTACAGAAGGATCAGTATTGCCCTGATATGCGATGGGAGTCTTCAAGACGAGACCTGGGTGCTTGACGGGTTTAATTTTTCTATTCGGACAAGGGCAAGGCAATGTTTGTGTCGCCGTAGTGATCATATACACAGGTTGCGAATTATCGTCATCCAAGTAGCTGGAATCGTTGCTTTCATTTTTCATGTCAATGAAATGCATCATGTCATAGCTTTCGGCAGTGTCCTGTAAGGTTGTGAAATGCTAAGACATGACCAAATCTTATATACAAATTTAATCATTCATGTGCATCGAACAGCTATTGCTTTATTCGTATAAACAAAATTAACTAAATAGGTGAGAAAAGTTTTTAATGTTCACTGCGAGTTTCTTACAAAGAAAGAACATCATACACCTTTAACAGGAATTTTACTAACTCCTACACAGTGCCGACTTGTCCTATATGGCCGAGACAGGACAGTCAACATAATAATGACACATAAAACTAGGTGCTAAGTTATAAAATAAAAGAAAAATCATCAAATTTCAAATAAAAAATAAAACAAACAATTCAATAGTCATAAGCAAAATATAAACAAGCAATATTAACGACACAATTATCTGTAATTCTTGGAGCAAATGAAGCAAATGGACGACCATGTATGAAGTGGAATGATAAAAAAATGTAGTAGATAAATGAAATACGAACAAATATATAAAATTACAATTTATTTAAGAACAAGTCTGTGTACAAAATAAGGGTTTAGGCCCTCGTTATTTGTTTTACCTAAAAATCCTGCAAAGAACCTGACCCTACTCCAAAAACAATTCTCAACAATAAGGTGCTATTGTTAAACCTGATTAATTCCTGGGTGATGCTTGAAATTGATCACAATGCAATTAAAGTCAACAGCACGGGTAATAAGTTTCGAAAAGAATGCTATAAAAAAATTAGATTTCACTCAGCGCCTATCAAAACAGTTAAAAACAAAACTACTGCTATTGACGGTCTTCGCCGCCACCTGTTTTTGTAGAGTTTTTCCCCTCTGCCGCTCAGCCGTCGAACTGCATCAGCGGCAAGTCCGACTGTAACTTATAAATATTTCTGTTATCAAAGATATCATACCATATGGGAGCTTTGCATAGTACTATGCATATCATCCATGGATTGACTGGACATACTATGATGCGAAGGGGTATAATACATGTTTTCATGGTGATCTAGAAGCATTTCATTGGTGTCCGGGGGTATGAGTCCCATCGGAACATCACCTGCGGCCTGCTGAGACCCCATCCACACCATACCCATTTCTGCCATGCCTGACATTGGGTTATAAGCTAAAATAATGCATTAAAAACAGTATGTGATAATAGATGTGTAGAAACTGTTGAGTTAGGGTTAGTTAGGTTAGTAGCATATATGATACAATAATTCATTTAGCTTTTCACTAAAAAAAAAACACATTTTCTATATTTCGTTACGAAATTGAGATAAATCACCTCTGTTATAATAAATCTAAATGTTTCAGGCCCCATATTGATGAACGTGCGTTCTTGGTTGCCTACTATAGTTACGTGAAAATGGACCACAACGGAACCTTATAAACATGGACTACCTACCGCTTATCTCATAGCATTGAAAATTGAAAATCACTTTTGTCCTCAGTATTGCAAGAATTAGAACAAATCTGTAATTACAGATAAAATTGTAGTCTAGCTTCGTGTAAATGGCATTTATGAATTAACTTTATTATTAAAAATAGTAGCAATTTATAAAATAAAAAGTGCGTGCATGGATGGGTGCTGCGAGTTATGAGGAAAGATGGGGGCTAATACATACCACGTCCACGCCACAACCTGGAAGTTTTAAATCAAAATCTCGACTCCCTTTCAGGCATTCTTGCCAATAAGTATTAATTTCATTTCATTGCCCGACAATAATAATTATCAGGTTAATGCAGTGCTAATATTTAATATTGGAATAAATCGCTTCTTTTGGAACCAAAGAGAATCTTTATAATTTTGAAAGGGGCCTATGCCAATATTTATAATGAGGACCGAACCAAACAAACAACAAAACTGCGAGACTCGTTTGCAAACAAAAGGACACTATTTTTGGACAGAATAAAGCCATATGCCACATAATATTACATACCATTCATTTTGGAACTGTACGAAATGTTATTCGCTTTCAGAAGAAGGTCACAAATCAAACATTTTCAGTGAAAAATTACGGATTTTTCGAGAAAAAATAATTAAAAAAATTAATTGTTTTGAGCCTTCACAAACTTCACAGGCATTTAGGGGAATTTACGTCAAAAAAATGCGGAAAATCTAACTGACAGCTAGTAAATTCCCTAGATAATCCGAGGTTAATGTTAAAATAATTAAAAATAAAACGTACCGTCGTTATTTGTTGATATAACTAAAACATTTAGCCAGCGTTCTGAATTATACCGTCTTTTACTCTATAAAACGATCGAATTTTCCGCTAATTCAACTGCAATCTTTTTATTATAAATACTTTTAGGGAATTTTACAATTAGCGTTTAAATTCTGAAAACTATAGTTTACCACCACTAGATGTCGCGACTCGCGACACAAATTGGTCTTCTTTTTTTATTAGTTGGCTTTTGCTTAAGCTCGTCTTCAATTTTTTTTTTATTATTCTCGTCAAATATTACTTACTACTGGCTTTTAATATTTTTTGCAAAATATGTTGTTTTAATGAAGTTAGTCAATGTTCCATAAATCATTGTAACAATTTGCCTGTGTGATAAAGAAATAAATAATTCTTATCTTATAAGTAGATTCGAATACCAAAGTAAAACATATAGCATTGAAGAGTAAAAGAGTGTAGACTGAGTTGCGCAGTACAAGTGGATATTTATAATACTTGAATATTATTTGTAATTATTTAAGCATATCAAACCACTTAATCAAACTACACAGTTTCATCCACAAGACCAAAATGTGATTAAAACTATCACCCTCCTGATGATGCTAACATGGTTAGCAAATTGTAGAGCGCACTTTGCCGAAGGCTCCAAATACCAACTTAGCACTTAATTAAAAATTGTAAATTAAATTTTATTATAATAAAATTGTAAAGTACATATCAAACTTTTACTACTTTAGCCAAGGAAAGACAGGGGACGCGTAATTGTCAGAGTTTAACTTTGACATGCGCCCAATTGGCACCATAATATGGCGGCGCGTCACATTTCACATTCATAAATTAAGCCGAAGTTAATACACTTCCGCTTCGTTCCCGGTAGAATCAACACGTGTTGGGTAACATTTATAGCTAGACCTAGCATGCTGTGCAGCGAATTGCTCTGGTAGTTTAGTGATAAGACGCTGGGCCTGTGATACGTTGGCTCGGGCATGGGCGTAGACAGGGAAGGGAAGGGTAGGGGGGCCGTGGCCCCCCCTGAGAATTTAACCGACTCACTTTTCAACATACCATTCCTGCCATGCCATTCAAAAGAGTGCCGAATCCTTGTTTTTTTAACGACTTTTGGGTAAAACTTGAGCGTGGCACCCCCAAAATTTTCCGCCTTCGGCGGTTTATCCTTCGCCTGCGGGTGCCACTGGGGCCTTATCTACGGTTCGCCCCCCCCCCCCTGAGAAAAAATCCTGTCTACGCCCATGGGCCCGGGGTTCAATTCATGTCGCTTTTTAATAAAAATGTTTGGGTTATGTTGTAAAAAGATTTTTTTTCTTTATTTTAGTCATGCCTTAGGTTCGTTTTGGTTAGTTCCTGTTTTATGAGCCCCCGTAGCGAGCGGAGGGTCATGCGTAAAGTGAAATAATACATTGAGCTCATTAGGTGCCGTGCTAAGGCTGTCTCAGGTAACGGCTCACCGGCGCCATTTTAGGTGACCCATGGCAATCGGTCAGGGACCGATCAGGCTTCCCGAGGAAGAATCAATCGATCGTCATAGCCAGGGTAGGCTATGGGCTGCCGTTAATTGATATTTAGCCAGACGAAATACCCATTCACGCCGATATCCAGGCCAGGGGCAGTCGGATGTTGCCTTGGGAACATTTCTACCTGTGGTGTTCATAGATTATTGTTCTGTGCAAGAGCCGGGAATCACCAGGGTGTACAGGCCCGTCAAACTGGAGGTTCCCACCGAATACATGTCCCCTCAAACTGAAATAACGTGTAGCACAAGCAGAACAGTAGCTCTGCCTCACTCGGAGCTAGCTCTAGCACGGCACCTAATGACTCCATTGTATTATTTCACTTCATGCATCACCCTCCGCTCGCTACGGGGGCTCAAAGAACAGGAACTAACCAAAACTGGCCCACAGTATCTTCGAAATGACGAAAAAATAATTTTTTACAAACATAACCTTAAAAAAAAAAGTGATAAAAACCGACAGGAATTGAACTCCGGGCCGCCGTATCAGAGTCCCAGCATCTAACCACTGAACCACCAGAGCACTTCCAAACAACGCAATGACATCGGTAAACTGACGGCTCATTAGGTGGCGTGCTAGGTCGAGCTTTAAATCCAGCCTTTGTCTAAGCGCCGAAGGAGGGGTGTGCTGGAGTATTGCCCCGTTGCAAAGTCATTTGTGCTTCGAAAGATGAGCACAACACTTAGATCTAGCGCGGTAACTATTCAGCCCAATGTATTATTTCACTTCACGTATGACCCTTCGCTCGCTTCGCTCGCTACGGGGGCTCATAGAACAGAACTAACCAAAACTAACCCAACGCATGCCCAAAATGAATAAAAAATACTTTTTACAAACATAATCTTAAACAAAAATTAAAAAGCCGACAGGAATTGAACCCCGGGCCGCCGTATTAGCGGTCCAGCATCTAGCCACTGAATCCCCAGATGACTGCCAGACAATTCATTGCACCGCAAATACATCGGTAAACTGAAAGATGATTAGTTACCCTGCTAGATCTTGCTCTAAGTGGGGCACCACAAACCAAACCAAGAACAGTAAAAGAGAGAACGCATTAGGAGGTCGGGCCGGTCACGGTCCCGTCATAACCCTTATCTATGGTTCTGTCGCATCGCGAACCGTTCTGGGCTGGGTTGATCGCGGTCTCCCGAGATTCTTTGGAAAAGATCGGCGAACGCGATGCCAGCGAGACGAGATCGAGAAAGTAGCGTCTTCTGTCAGCGATCTGTTTTGACCTTTTCTGTTCGGTTCCACGACGCGACTCGACGTTGGCCGAATCGGCAGAATTACCGATGTGTTCGCGGTACACTTGCTTCCAACACTAGAGTCTAGCGACAGCAGCGGGCGTCCGCGGCTCCGTCCGCCCTCCACCCTTACGTTCGCGCCATATTCAAAGTTAGAATCAAGGCATGTTTAATATGTATTGAATGCAGTGGAATGTATTCGCGGAAACACATGCAAGCTGCTGTATATCCACTATAATAATGTTTTTGTTAAATATATCCTGGTTTTTAGTTAGATAAAGCAAAACATATCGTAGAAAGTGCTGACAGAGTACGGGCACGTATTACAACAAGTAAGATTTCACTTTTCGCATTTCCCTGCGCTCGCTTCGCTCGCTACGGGGCTCAAGAAAAGTAAACTAACCAAAACTAACCCAAGAGATACCCAAAATCAAGAAAAAAACTGTTTAGAAATATAACCTTAAAAAAAACCGACGAGATTTGAACCCGGGTCGCCGAAGTGAAGGTTAAGCATCCAGACCCTTAGACCATCTGCGAACCTACAAACAATTGGTTGCATCGCGAAGACATGGAAGTCATCGTAAGGGTGGATGGCTGGTGCGGAGCAGAGGAGGTCCGCTGCTGTCACTAGAGTCTAATGCTTCTAACCGTCTGATAGGTCAGTGGTTAGATAGTGTGTTTGTAATGCGAAGGCTGCTGGTTTAATCCCCGTCAGTGCCAAGCTATGTTTTAAATTCTTTTTTAGGTTATGTTTGTAAAAAGTTTTTCCTTTTTTGATTTTGGCTATGCCTTGGGTTAGTTTCTGTTTGTTGAGCCCCCGTAGCGAGCGAAGCGAGCGGAAGGCCATGCGAGATAACTTAATCATTGCCGACATTCGGCCAGTCGCAGAAAGTCACCAGAAAAGATCAAATCAGACCGCTGCCTGAATGCATACATTACATTCATTATAAGACATGGGAAGTAACAAGGAACTTCCCCGAGCGCGGTCGAGACTAGCATGGTCCGCAATGCGACGGGACAAACTAAGATACCGATGGACGGGACTAGTGATACGAAACTATGGATAGTCTCGGCCATCGATAGTTATCGATAGTCGAATGTCAAATCATCGATAACTATCGATAGTTTTCGATAGTGAAAAATATTGACACTTAGAGAAAACCGTTTATTCTCAGGAAGGCATGGAATTTACCCATGTATTTAAAGTCCAATGAATTGCTTTCAACAGGTCTTTTAGTGTGCAGTGGTCAGATTCTGTGCTTGTGATACGGCGACCCGGGCTCGATTTCCGTCGGTGGCAACACGTGCTTATTTATTTTTAAAAAAGTTATGCATGTAAAAAGTTTTTTCCTTCATTTTGGGCATGACCTGGGTTAGTTTTGGTTAGTTTTTGTTGGTTGCGCTGCGTAGTGAGCGAAGCGAGCGGAGGGCCATGCGTAAAGTGAAATATTAGACATTCTAAAATACTAAACAAACGTTTTTGCTCCGGAGATTGCCGGGTACAACCGAGTGTAACGAGAGATAAACGGTATCATCTAGCGAGCAGCCATATTGACAATTGGGTGGGCGGGATTTGGTTTGTTGGCTATTTAGAGGGTTTGTTTACTATTTTAGAATGTCGAATATTTCACTTTCCGCATGGCCCTCCGCTCGCTTCGCTCACTACGGGGGCAAAACTAACCCAAATTGATAAAAAGAAACAAACACAGTCTTAAAAAAATATAAAATCTTGCCACTGAAGGGAATCAAACCCGGAGTATAGTATCACAAGCACAGCACTTAACCACTATACCTGTTGGAAGCAACTGACAACTGACTGGACCGTGAAGACATTCAAACAAACCCTCTAAATAGTAAACAAACCAAGTCCCGCCCTCCCAATTGTCATTATAGTTTATAACCGCTGCTCGCTACAAGCGATACTAGCAATCTAAAAAAGGTGTGATTGTGATCAGGGATCAGCTGATGCGTTGATGTTGACGCTGCCTGTAGATCGATTATCGGTGAACTCCCTCTTTTTCATGATGTTAGAAAGAGTACCCGATATCCGGTCCTCAAATTGCACCCGCTTTAAATCGATGTCATAGTCATATGTTATGTAGGGTTAGAAAGAGTACCCGATACCCGATCCTCAAATTGCACCCGCTTTAAATCGATGTCATATGTCATGTAGGCGGCGCCGCCGGCCAAGATTATTCTTGGATTTGATGTGGACACTGTGGAGGGACGGGTATTAATCGCAAAACAATCGATTGTTTTCGATAGTTAAAAAAACTATTGATTGCATTCGTTACTATCGATAGTTTCGTATCACTAGGAACAAGGAATTTCCCCGAGCGCGGTCGAGACTAGTATGGTCCGCAATCCGCAACCGCAATGCGACGGAACAAATTGAGATATCGATGGACGGGACCGCGTTCTCTCCTTGAGAAGTTAAAAAGCGTATGCTTAAAGAAATGGCCTAATCTATATTAATAAAATTTTTCCTTGCAAGCCGACGTGACTTCTTGGAGGTCATCTTGGACTTCGAACAACGCAAGGAGACAAGCGAAGTGGATTAAATATATAAATGGCATTCCCAAGATTGTAAAGCTCCTCCAAGAAGCTAAATTTGGTATTTTCTGTTGAAAGCACCTTCTTGTATAGAAATTTAAATTCATAAATTCTATAACGTCTTTTACCCCCATAAAACATTCATTTTCATCACATGAAAATCACACTTTATTCACTTGTAAAAGACAAAACAATTGCTTATCATCAGTACTATTATTATTAAAGTAACTGTCACTTAATGACTTTCTAGATCTCGTAATCCCTTAATTTTTCAGTACAAAATTCAGGATACTGCATTAAATCATGTGAACTCTATTGTTCCATTTCATTGAATACTTCTCTTTCCTTTATTCCTATAGTCAGGAAATAAAATCAAAGGCTTTAAGAATGTTGGGATTTGTGTTACGATGGTTGGCTTCCATTTGAACCCTTCTTATGCAGAACATATTGAGAGCCTTAAGAGTGTTCAACACAGATTTCTGCATTAGGTATCATTTAGAACCTTTCGTCTGTATAGGACTTCTATGGAACTTCGATCATATTTGGGCATTGGAATCATGCCGCAAAAATCAGGAACTGAAGTTGTTTTATAATATTTTGAACAATCTTAGCCATAGCCCACATCATTTAGCAAAAGTACCCTTACACTAAAATAAAAAATTTTGCCAGAATTTTAGCTGTAGCAGTATGGGTTAAACTCGTTTTTATCATGGTCCATTAAGTTAGTCAACTTCCATAATGATTTAGGCTTTTCTCGCCTGTGCTAAACTAAAATTTTCCATATTATAGGGTTGGGAACTGCGTTTAGTATACCACACTTAATTAAAACAATAAACATTGTTGATGGAGAATGAGAGAGCAAAATAAATATCCTTATTAAAATAATAACAAAAAAACAACAAACATCTAATCAAATATATTATCAAACAAACCTAGAACTTATTGCCAATATTTTGGTATAATCAGCACCTTTCGCTTGAGTCTTCTCTTTTAAAATTGTCCTTAAAATCGTAGGAATTGGTACATGGATTCGCGTTCCTAATGGCGTACCGTTATCGTCTATTAAAACTATGTTGTTACTATCAAATTTAGGTACTTTAGGTCTCTGGTTTTGCTTGAGACCCACCAAAATTGCCTTTTTCTTTTCTCCTTTAATTGCAACTAACACTTTATCACCTAAAAGTAGTAATTAACTTCGTTTAGTACAACTAATTCATATTGTTAATAATGGCTGATATATTGATATATTTGGTTAAACTGTCTGATCATTTTATTTAAATAGAGTAGTTTTCTCAGTGCCTCAATAACTATAGGGCAGAATTAATTATAAAATAGATAAAATAGGATACACAGAAGCTGCAATGACTCTATCCGTGTATTAGTAAATCTGACTATTTAATGTATATAGGTTTCATTTATAGTTTGATATCTAATTGCCCATAAATCCTAAAAATTGTAAATGCATGTCATAGGTGAGCAAGAAAAATGCTTCGTCACAGACAAAAATATATATACCTATCTTTCCAACTCCGGTCTTATTATAAACATGGATACATTTTGGTGGTTTGCCTTCTGCCATGGCCTGTTTTCCTATGGGGCTGTTATCCACTACTCGGAGTCTGGTCATCTTTTGGATCTCAAAGGCTGTCGCTGAAGTGTGAAAACTACTGCATTGTGCCAGTTTCGGGAGTTTTTGTGTTTGCCAGGATGAAAGTAGAGTTCTTGTAAACATTTGGGAAAGCTTGTCGAAACCCTTAATTAATTAATTAACGTAAAAACCTACAAAATTGGTTTCAATGTTTGATGTTAAATCTAAGGTTATGTTGAACTGGATAGGGAGTACGTAAGGATACGTTGAGCGGCTCACTAAAAATACGAGTATTGATTTAGTAAACTTAGAAAATAACACTTATTAACTACCAGATAATTTATAATAATATATTATGTAAGCGATGGGTTCTTGATATCCATTAATTTAGATGGAAAGTAAATAATAATCCTCAAATTACCGTACTTTATTTTATACATCGATACCACCCATAGAAACTCCCACAATTCAAAGACTGCCATTGCTGTGCTGCCCTCTGTGGCAAAGTCATCAAATAATCAATAAAATTTTATACTCGTTACTAGATGTCGCCAGAATACAGAACGCTACTAAATCGCTAAACGCAACCTAGCTTCACATGTACACTAGGGTGCTTTTAGCGACATTCAGATGCTAGATGTCGCGATGGACTTTATCATTAATCCGATGTATTCCAGCGATCCAAAAAATTTACTCGGCTTTCGGCTTGCCGCAGCATTGTTTACACGTTTAGCCATAGGCGTCACTATATATGTGCAAGTTTAATTAATTTTAACGAAAGTAGAGCCTCATCATTGCAAAATGAAATATTAATTACTGAAAAAAATTACTAGCCATGTTGCCAGGTCTACCTATTTTTCAGTGGATCTACTGATTTTAGCTTTGATCATCTGATCTGCTGGTTGGAATATTTTAGTTATTGAACGCCTAAAAAGATTTTTCATGGGAAACAAATTTTATGTATATAATGATTTTTATTGATTTTTTGGGGTAAGAGAGCGTTTCATCGGCAGCACTATTTTCCGTTGAATAGCGAACATTGGAAACTTCTAGTGTCTAGAAACCCCAAAGTGCAAGGCTTTACGCATGCGTATTAGTCAACTCGCCTGGCAGTGTTGACAAATTTATTTGAACAGACAATAACATAGATAACACGCATGCGTGCTGCCTCGCACTTTGGTGTCCTGGACGTGCCTTCTGAACTCTGGTTCGTTTGTCATTTTATATTCTGACTTTCGATCGAGATAATCAACAAGGAAACTTTGACATATCACTTAACAGTCGTGAACAATAAGCTCGTTGTAAATAGAGCATAATGGCAGTGTACATCATTGGAAATTGATAAATAATTATATAGTCTGCGTATTCAGTTCCTTTTCAATATCCAATAAAAGATTGATATCTTAGCCTCCATTAGTACAATTAAAACGGGGGCACAATGGCAAGATTGACACATTAAAAATGTTTAATTGTGCCCGACGATCTGTTGTGGTCAATGGCAAGCGATGAGATTCTCTCACAAAACGTTTACAACAGGTAAAAACCTATTCTCCTTTATTTTGTTAGCGGAGAATAGCGACGCGGTGACATGTTGTTTGACAAGTACTTACGCTGTCCACACCTCGATGAATGGATGTCAGCCGCAGCATCGAATTGGACCGGACAGGACAGGTCGACAAAGGGCCCAGAATAAACATTCCTTCGGTAGGACCCACTTGAAAGGTAATACTTTTAATCCAGTAAACAGTCAAAACACCGGGCCTATATCAAGAGGGATAAAGGAAATATTTATTTAATAGGATTTATTGAATGGGTGTAGTATAGGTTTATTTCTTGTGAGCCTTTTCACGGTCTTTCTATTAGTAGCGCACGGAAATGTTTGAGATAATTGAATAATTATAGTTTTTATAGGTGCAAATACATTAAAATTTTATTCGAAGAGTCTAAGGCTTTAGGAAGATCGTCAAAGTTAATGAAAATTATGAGAGGACTATGACGTCACTCATGGAAAAGTGCTTCTTCTTTTTCTGTTCTTTTTACGGCCTCGGCTGTCAAGACTTTTCGGCCAGATCGGCGACTTGGGTTGATTTGCGACAGCCTATGACGAGATCCGAAGCTACGAGCGCAATTTTTAGGTCTGCATTTTAACATTTGGGAAGAAGAACAATCTCAGCTGCATCAAGTATCCCCAAAACGAAATCGTCAGCAGCAACTGAGGTCTATACAACCAATGCCATTCCTCAAAACTTCCTAAACTATCATCGCAATCCAGACAAATATGTCCAAATGTCCATATAATGCCACTTGATATGCAGGTTATGCACATTTGTTGCTCCCTCTTCCCTATAGGCATATATCAGAGATGCCAAAATTTTAATATAGCTACGCATTTCAAATTCCGTAGAATAGATATTGTATATTTAATATATTGGTTTCGAAATGAGGACATTTTGGAAAAGAAAATCACGCAGAAAAGATATTTCTAACTGATCAACAAGACACCGACGTGAGATGGAATGATGACCTAAAGTTCTCAGCTATATTTAAGCCATTACACTCTGATAAGAAGAATACTTGATCTGGCCAAATGCCTATGGGAAGCAAGCAGCGATGCCAGATGTAACATAATTATCGAATAGTAAGATAATTTTGCTCAGAAAACAGCTACAACGCAAACCTGCGTGATTCTTACTAAAAATTATAATATGTAGACAAATGATTTTTAATTTTGTTGAGGTCAAAAATTATCATGGTTACACTTAGTGGTTAGCTTATCCTTCACTAACCCAAACTGTAACAAAGTTATATGGAAAATATGAAATAAACTAAGAGAGACGGTTTTAATTTCATGATTGTTAATTGCTTTCAAAAGGACGACATATTGGAAAGAAAATTACACAGAACACATATATTATATATTTATAAACGATCTTCAAGACAATGTGCCCTGAGATGGATTGATGACCACTATATTTAGGCCACTATACGCTGAAAAGAAGAAGACTTGATCTGGCCAAGCCTATGGTAAGCAGTGGTGCCACATGTGACATAATGTCATTGTCCCAGCACTACTCTGTCTGTCAGTCGTCACTAAATTCAGTTAAAATTGTATTATTGATCACAGAAAACATTTTTACGCAGTTAAAGACATTTTTTTTTATCACTACCTGTATTAAGTTGATATAATATATAAATAAACCTTTGTTTTGAAATAGACCAATCACAACACAGCACAAAATGGCCAAATTTTGAATTTTGTTAGACCAAGCCGTTTTGTACATTTAGGCAACACCGCTAAAAGTCTTGAGTGATCTAGCACATATTTTTCTTAATACCCAATAATTGAGACTAATCAAGTTTGGGCATTTTATGTAAAATCATGCACGTACGTAC
>MU183207.1:0-24484 GCA_016904865.1 Pissodes strobi | reverse complement strand
TGGAATAAAAACAAAAATATTCGCATTTATAATATTAGTTAGGATTCTTTAATAATACGTACTGGCAGCTTCGGAGCGGATTAATTCACTGCACAAGTTCGACACGAAAATCTAATGTCACCAGGACTAATATCAACATATGGACGTAGCATATTTACCTTATAATCTCGAGCCGACATCCTTTGATTTGGGACAGTCAATAACCAGCTTTTTCAATTTTTACTGCTTTAAACGTCTGGACATCTGAATAATACTTTTGACAGTTCGTTTAATTTAAAATAGTAGTATGCTTTTTTATCGTCTAAAATCCGTTTAAAAACGATTTTAAATGGCAAAATTGTGTAAAAATCCGAAAATTCGGACTTTTTAGGACGATAGCCGTGGCTTCGGACGAAATTGTCGTGGAGTTTGAAGCGAAAATCAATTTAAATTCAACCGTCCATTAAAAATAAGCTGTGATATGGATCTAAATACACAGCGAATATAATATAATAAAAAAAATACTTTTCCCGGTTCGTTACATTTTAAATATGCTTTTTTTATCGTCTAAAATCCGTTTAACACGATTTTAAATGGCAAAATTGTATATAGTACTGTCCTAGCGGCTAGAATCGGTTTACACATTTCCGTCCCATTTGCCGAGATTTACCCTCATACCGCCGCGTAAGATGATTACACATCAAAAACTCAAGGGCATTCAAGATCAAATTATCTTAATGTCATTCAAGGTAAAAGACATCACAAAACAGTGCAAAGACGTTCAAGGTCATACACGCTTGGAGCAATCCCAAGGTCGTATGCGCGACCTTCAACAAAACTCAAGGATATTCAAGATCAAATGTCAAGGATATTCAAGGTGAAATTAGGTCAATGTCATTCAAGGTCGAATACACTTAAGACCAAGTGGGCGGGGTCTATCTCAAAGTCACCGGAGGGGGTAAGGGGTAAAAAATTGGAGGGGGGAGAATTGAGGCCGTCTATAGCACTCTACTGTGGATTAATTCACGGCATACATTCGACACGAAAATCTACAAAGCTTATTCTTTTGCCAGCTACTCATCTTGGGCCGTCATCCTTTATTTGGTAAAGTCAATAATTAAATTTTGCAAATTTTAGAAGAGGGTTATGATTCAATATTGTTTTAAACGTCTGGACATCTGAATAATACTTTTGACAGATCATTTAATTTAAAATAATAATATGTTTTTATCATCTAAAATCCGTTTAAAAACGATTTTAAATGACACAATTGTATAAAAATCCGAAAATTCGATCTTTTTAGGACGATAGCCGTGGCTTCGGACGAATTTGTCGTGGATTTTGAAACGAAAATTCATTTTAAATTCAACCGTCTATTAAAAAACCAAACTTTGCAAGTTATAGAAGAGGGCCATGACTGAATATTGTTTTAAAAGTCTGGACATCTGATTAATACTTTTGACGGTTCACTTAATTTAAAATATGCTTTTTTATCGTCTAAGATCCGTTTAAAATCGATTTTAAATGGCAAAATTGTATAAAAACCCTTCACGACGGCTTATAATGTCACAGTCGGTTTACGCATTTCCGTCCCATTTACCGAGATTTACCCTCATACTGCCGCCTAAGGTGTGTACACATAAAAAATGTGCAGATATGAAAACCGAAAAAATTACCCTTCACTTTTAGATAAGAAAATCTATTAATATATAATTAGCCGTAATGTTACTGTAATATTTTTAACCTGTTCTGACTCTGTTTAGCCCGTTTTGACTATTTCTAGTCACTTTTTATTAGTCGTTCAAACAACTTTCCGTTAGTTCCAATTTATTGATGTGTAAACATCTTACGCGGCAGTATGAGGGTAAATCTCGGCAAAAGGAACGAAAATGTGTAAACTGATTCTAGCCGCTAGGGCGGTTTATATACAATTTTGCCGTGCATTTTAATGATAAAAAAGTATATTTTAAATTAAACGAACAGTCAAAAGTATTATTTATAAATTATTATATTCGCAGTGTATTTGATTCCACAGCACAGCTTATTTTTAATGGACGGTTGAATTTAAAATGAATTTTCGCTTCAAAATCTACAACAAATTCGTCAGAAGCCACGGCTATCGTCCAAAAGGTGGAATTTTCGGGTTTTTATACAATTTTGTCATTTAAAATCGTTTTTAAACGGATTTTAGATGATAAAAGAGCATATTATTATTTTAAATTAAACGAACTGTCAAAAGTTTTATTCAGATGCCCAGACGTTTAAAACAATATTGAGTCATAGCCCTCTTCTAAAATTTGCAAAATTTGGTTATTGACTTTCCCAAATTTAACGATGTCGGCCCACGATTACTAGGTAAATAAGCTGTGACCATATATTGATGTTATTCCTGATGGCATTAGATTATCGTGTCGAATCTGTGCAGTGAATTAATCCACTCCGAAGCTGCCAGTAAGTATTATAAAATAATCCTAACTAATATTGCAGATGCGAATGTGTTTGTTTGTATGTTTCTTAAGCTTTCACGCATAAACTGTTCCGATCATCATGAAATTTTGTACAGATATTTTCAAGAGTATAGTAAAGAACACAGGACACTTTCAGCTTTTACCCGAGGCTTCGTTCGCGTTGATTTTTTATTATTTTAAACTTGGTTATTAAACCTATTTTTTACTCTACGACCAAGCTAAAACGTAGCAGCAATGTCCATAGCATGTTAAAAATGCCAGTTCTCGTCCGATCACGAAGTTAAGCAACATCGGGCGGGGTTAGTACTTGGATGGGTGACCGCTCGGGAACACAACGTGCTGCTGTCGTTTTTTCCAACCGATGTCGTTATAGGATATGTTTACACATCAGTGTCTCGACTACTACCAGACTCGCTCAATTTTTTTTAGTCATTTGAACTGACTCCTATACGTTATAATCAAATTTAATCTTTTTGGTTCGTTTTGATTAGTTTTAACTTACTTTAATTTTTGCAATCTATTCCGATACGGTTTAGCCAGTTTTGGTGCTTTTGGTTACTTGTGATTAGTTTTGGTTAGTCATTCAATCAGCTTTCGGTTAGCTTTAGTTACTTTTAAATTATTTTAGTAATTTGAACCGGTTCCGATACGTTATGGTTAATTTTAGTTAGTCGGCAAAATTCGGTTAATTCAAGTTCGTTTCACCTTATAAGCTTAATATTTTTAATCTGTTCTGATTATATATACGTTTTGGTGCTTTTGGTTACTTTTGGTTAGTCGTTCACTTTCGGCTAATTTCAGTTAGTTTTAATTTATTTTAGTTATTTGAACCGGTTCCAAAACGTTATAACCAATTTTAGTGATTTTGGTTAGTCACCAAAATAAGGTTAATTTGAATTAGTTTCAACTAACTTCAATATTTTTAATTTTTTCGATACGTTTTAGCCCGTTTTGGTGCTTTTAGTTACTTTTGGTTAGCTTTGGTTGGTTATGCAATCAATTTTCGGTTACTTTCAGTAACTTCCAATTTATTTGAGCAATTTGAACCGGTTCCGATACGTTAAAACAATTTAAACGTTTTTGATTAATAATGTAGGTCGTCGCAAAAATTCGGTTAATTTGGGTTAGTTACTTATTTTATTCTTAATCTGTTCCGATACGTCTTAGCCCATTTTGGTTACTCTTGATTAGTTTTGGTTCAACATCTTTTTGTTAAGTTTACTTAGTTTTAATTTATTTTAGTCATTTGAGCCGGATCCGATACGTCATATCCAATTTTGATGTTTTTGGTTAACTTTAGTTAGTCGCCAAAATTCGGTTAATTGTTAGTTTCAACTTGTTTTAGCCCCTTTTGATGCATTTGGTTACTTTTGGTCCATTTTGGTTAGTCGATCAATCAACTTTCGGTTAATTTCAGTTAATTTTCATTTATTTTAATCATTTGGACCAGTTCCGTTACACTATAACCAATTTTAGGGTTTTTGGTTAGTCACCAAAATTCGGTTAACTTAAGTTAGTTTTAACTTACTTCATTATTTTAAATCTGTTTCGATGCGTTTTAGCCCGTTTTGATGATTTTAGTTACCTACTATTGGTTAGTCGTTCAATCAAGTCTCAGTAAAGTTCAGTTAGTTTTGATATATCTTAGTCATTTGAACCGGTTCCGGTACGTTATAAGCAATATTAATGATTTGGTTAGTTTTAGTTAGTCGCCAAAATTCGGTTAATTTTAACTTACTTCAATATTTTTAATCTATTTCGATATGTTTTACCCGTTTTGGTGCTCTTAGTTACTTTTGGTTAGTTTTGATTAGACATTCAATCACCTTTCGATATGTCATAAGCAAATTTATTATAATGCTTTTGGTTAGTTTTGGTTAGTCACCTAAATTCGGTTAATTTGGGTAAGTTTTAACTTACTTCAATCTTTTTAATCTATTTCGATATGTTTTAGCCCGTTTTGGTGCTTTTAGTTATTTTTGGATAGTCATTCAATCAGCTTTCGGTTACTTCCAGTTAGTTCCAATTTATTTTAGTAATTTGAACCGGTTCCGATACGTTATAAGCAATTTTAATGTTTTTGGTTAGTTTTGGTTAGTCACCAAAATTCGGTTAATTTGGGTTAGTTTTAACTTACTTCAATATTTTAAATCTATTTCGATAAGTTTTAGCCCGTTTTGGTGCTTTTGGTTAGTTTTAGATAGTCGTTCAATAAACTTTCGGTTAGTTTCAGTTAGTTCCAATTTATTTTAGTCATTAGATCTGATTCCGATACGTTACAATCAATTTAAGTTTAAATAAATAAGCTAACACGATCTCTCACGCGTACGACGTTATGTGTGGCAAATGTAGCATGCATTTTTTCACGATTTGAGGCCCTATTTAGGAAAACAGAAACATTTTCCATGTGAAAACAAAACGATAACCTAAACCCGCAAGCGCGACTATGCAACAGATCTCTCACAGGGTACATGCTCGTTTACTGGTGCAACGTTGCGACCTCCGCCCGACGGTCGTAAAATATCAGTATGTTTACGACCGTCGATCGCGAACCTCTGTTAAAATACAGCTGCTTCAAATGCTCCGCGTAACGCGCGTATACGGGTCACAATGAATTTGGCAGCGGTGCACGTTTTGTGCCGGAACGCTGTGTCCGCATTTAGAATAAGCGGCATTTTGCGAGCATTTCATACCAGATTTATTGTTAAATATTAAATATTACTTTAAGCCGCTCACGTTGGTCTGTTTTCGAACGAGTGACTGACGTCACTGACTATTATTTCCGTCTCAAGGTATAGCATTGATATAATTTTGATAATGTATGTTTATACAATTCAATCGAGTAAGCTATTAAATTGAATTTATTATTTGATATTTGATAGATGCTATAATAGCTCCAATGTATATGAAATGGTAACGAAGCAGTTACTAAATTAAAAATAACAGTAGAGTAATATCAAATATTAATCGATGCATATAAATTCTGTTAAGTTGTTAATATAATATCAAGTATCATAGTTAGGTTTAAATTTAATAGAGGCTACATTGCTTATACAATTTTAATGAAAATGCTAATAAATTAAAAATAACAGCAAAGTAATATAAAAATTTAATAAATGTATATAAAATTCTATTAACCTGCATATAAAATTCGGTTAACCAATTAGAACAAATCAAACATCAAGGTCAAGTAAAAATTTAATAAATACAACAATTTTAACGAAAAAGCTATTATATTAAAAATGCCAACAAAATTATATTGAAAATCAATAGATGCAAATAAATTCTGTTAAGCTATTAAAATAATTTCAAATATCATGGTTAGGTTAAAATTTAATAGATGCTACATTGGATATACAATTTTAACGAAAAAGATATTAAATTAAATATAACACCAAGGTAATATTAAAATTTAATAGATGCATATAAAATTCTCTTAACCTGCATATAAAATTCTGTTAACCTATTAAAATAAAATCAAACATCAGTCAGGCTAAAATTTAATAGATGCTACATTGCTTACACAATTTTAACGAAAAAGCAAAGTAATATTAAAATTTAATAGATTCCATCATTATCTTGCATATAAAATTCTGTTAACCTATTAAAATAAAATGAAACGTTAAGGTCAGGCACATTGCTTATACAATTTTAACGAAAGAGCTATTGAATTAAAAATAACAGCAAAGTAATATTAAAATTGAATAGATGCACATAGACAATTCTATTAATCTGCATATAAAAATCTGTTATCCTATTAAATTAAAATTAAACATCAAGGTCGGGCTAAAATTTAATAGATGCTACATTGCTTATAGAATTTTAATGAAAAAGCTGTTAAATTAAATATAACAGCAAAGTAATATTAAAATTTAATAGATTCCATTAACTTGCATATAAAATTCTCTTAACCTGCTTATAAAATTCTGGTAACCTATTAAAACGAAATCAAACATCAAGGTCAGGCTAAAATTTAATAGATGCTACATTGCTTATAGAATTTTAACGAAAAAGCTATTAAATTAAATATAACAGCAAAGTAATATTAAAATTTAATAGATTCCATTAACTTGCATATAAAATTCTGTTAACCTATTAAAATAAAATCAAACATCAAGCTCAGGTAAAATTTAATTGATGCTTAAACATTTTAAGGAAAAAGCTATTAAATTAAATATAACAGCAAAATTATATTAAAATTTAATAGATGCATATATAGTTCTATTAGCCTGCATATAACATTCTGATAACCAATCAAAATAGAATCAAACATCAATGTCAGGCTAAAATTAAATAGATGCTACATTGCTTATAGAATTTTAACGAAAAAGCTTTTAAATTAAATATAACAGCAAAGTAATATTAAAATTTAATAGATGCATATACAGTTCTATTAACCTGCATATAACATTCTGTTAACCTATTAAGATAGAATCAAACATCAAGGTCAGGCTAAAATTTAATAGATGCTACATTGCTTATAGAATTTTAACGAAAAACTTTTAGGTTAAATATAATAGCAAAGTAATATTAAAATTTCATAGATGCATATACAGTTCTATTAACCTGCATATAACATTCTGTTAACCTATTAAGATAGAATCAAACATCAAGGTTAGGCTAAAATTTAATAGATGCTACATTGCTTATAGAATTTTAACGAAAAAAGCTTTTAAATTAAATATAACAGCAAAGAAGTATTAAAATTTAATATTAGCATATACAGTTCTATTAACCTGCATGTAAAATTCTGTTAACCTATTAAAATAGAATCAAACATGAAGGTCAGGTTAAAATTTAATAGATGCTACATTGCTTATAGATTTTTAACGAAAATGCTTTCAAATTAAATATAACAGCAAAGAAAACATTAAAATTTAATATTAGCATATACAGTTCTATTAACCTGCATATAAAATTCTGTTAAACCTATTAAAATGGAATCAAACATGAAGGTCAGGATAAAATTTAGTAGATGCTACATTGCTTATACAATTTTTACGAAATAGCTATTAAATTACAAATAACAGCAAACTAATATTAAAATTTAATAGATGCGCATATAATACTCTATTAAGCTTTAAAATCAAGGTTAGATTAAAATTTAACAGATGCTACAATGCATAGATAATTCTAATGCCACAGCTACTAAATTAAAAATAACAGCATAGTAATATTAAATAGATGCATATAAGCTATATGAGCTATTAAATTAAAATCAGACATCGAGATCAGGTTAAAATTTAATGGATGCTATTAAATTAAACTAGCAGCAAGGCCTTGCAGAAATTTAATAGATACTGCAATGGCTGCAAATATAGAATATTTACGAAGCAGCTATTCAATTAAAAACAACATAAAGATCATGTTAAAAATTTAATAGATGCTACAAGGCATGCGCAATTCTAAACAAGCAGCTGGTAAAATAAAATACCAGCAAGGTCATTTAAAAATGTATCGTATCATATCGATTCACTCGAATAAGCTACTCGATAAGCTATTAAGTTAAAGTTAATAGTAATGCTGTATTTAAATTTAATAGATACTACAGTGCAGTGGCTACAATGTATATACAATTTTAACGAAATCATGATTACGTTAAAAACAATATCATGATTAAATGCTAAAATTTATACAATTCTAATAAAGCAGCTATTAAATTAAGTCACCCGCAAGGTTATGTTTAAATTTATCACATCATGTTCTACAACGGCTGTTAAATTAAAATCAACAGATAGTTCATGTTGAAATTTAATAGATTACAATGGCTACAATTTAAATAAAATCCTAACCAAGCAGCTGTTAAATTAAAATCGACAATATACTACAGTGGCTGAAACGGATATGATAAACCCGAAGTGTGGCTATTATATATAGAGGGTGTCCCATAATTAATGATCCACAGTAAAACTGCAGATTCTTTGGGCAAAAATATTGAGATTTTTTGGCCAAACTTAGCCTAGTTCAAAATATGGCAAATAATTCTGAATGCGGTGGAATTGTTTCAAAATGATCACCTTTTATTTACTTTAAGCAATTATTATAAAAAAAAACAGATCTTTTTTTAAATTGTTAGTTTTATTTTTATGTAAATATTTTTGTTATTTAAAATAAATATGTATTTTCATTAGTGGCCGTTTAATTTCATAGTAATCAAATGTGTATAAAGATCTATTTTCTACTGTCAATATTTCAAAAACAGTTGAACATAGAATACATGAAAATATTTAGAATTTGATGCAGAATTCAAATATAAAAAAATTATACAGGGCGTTTCATTAAAAAAAAAGCAAAGTTGTGCTACGCTCTGGGAAATGGAAAAATTGACAACATCGCAGATACGATTTTTGAACTCGCCAGGTGCAATAATTCCTAGGCATCACCCGTTGTTTCGGAGATAAATAGCCGTTCCCACACTTTTGCCTAACACTGTACATTATTTTAAAAAGCGCACTGGGCTCATATATGCAAAAAAAAGTCTTGAACAGTTGCTCGGAGCGACTTTTACAAGGTGTACCTTTTTTGGGTAAAAAAGATGAGAAAAGTGATATTTTTAATCAAAACATAAATACACTGGGGCGCGAAAAAGTTACTTTTGTTTTTATGTAATCAGAGTACCGCCGAGAGCACCCTCTACAATCTACATTAAAATTACCCAAAAAAATCAAATTCCTCGCCTTAAAAACCCCCAATCTCAAAAATGTATGCAAACATAAGTTAATTAGGCCAATCGAAAATGACACTTAAATTTGGACACTCTGTATCTCTGTTATTATGAACTTTTGAACTAATCTAAGTTCGGCCAAATCTGAATATTTATACCCAAAAAATTTGCAGTTTTACTTTGTACCATTAATTATGGAATTGCCTATAGTCCGAAACCATTAGGTATTGTAAATATGGGTTATAGTTTGGGTTTAATGAAATCTAGCATATACTTACCCAAACTAACTCAAATTAACCCAAATTTTCCCTAATTATTTCGGTTAATCTGAAGAATAATATACAGGGTGTTGTTTAAATGCTGTTCACTGAGGATGTAATTCACTGCGATATTTAGAGAAAGAAGGTCTTATAAACATGTGTCCGGAAACGCTCGATATTTAAGATACAGAGTGTTCAAAAAAAATGTTATTTTTAAAATTATTTCTTGCAGTTTGTTATTTTAAGCTAATCATAATTAATTCATAGCTAAACAGTGCAGTGGCGTAGTTCGTCATAAAAAGTATATAAAATTTTTTCATTATGTTTATTATTCCTAAACTTTTCTACCAGCAAACAAGATTTCTATATTTTTCCCTAAAACTCGCCATTTTTTAGTAACGTCATATCATAAATATCTCAAAAAAAAAAAAAACATTTACAATAAAACCTGCTTGGTTGATTGGTATTTTTCCCACCCTAGTGAAATAGTATACTCAAAGTCACTGCAAAAATCCTGAACATAATATTATACAGGGTGTCCATTAATGGCATGCTAATATTTCCTGGACCCATTTTAAGAAAAAAAAACGATATATGGACGTATGTCCTAAACGTCCTAACTTTTGAGATACAGGGTGGTAAAATTTTCACAAAAAAACTATTTTGCATAATAACTGTGATACTATAGTAGGTAGATATCTTTATGAAATTTGGTACATGTCTTCTTTGCATAAAGATGCATTTTTCGATGCACAAACAACTTTATTTTTGAAGTGAAAAACATGCGTCGGACTGAAGAGAATCAAGAGACCAAATTTGCTCATAAATGAATGAGAATTTCAAAAATAATTTTTATTCTCTGATAAAGCAGTGGCGTACCATTTTTTTCTTCAAAAATATTCAATTCAAAACCCGTACGGACGCCACTGGTAGAAATAATCAAATTGTTTCTACATTAGAAAACGCATCTTGATGCATAGAAGACGTGTACTTAATTTTATAAAGATAGTATCACAGTTATTATATAAAATATATTTTTTTCTGAAAACTTTACCACCCTGTATCTCACAAGTTAAGACACTTAAGTCACATGTTCACCTGAAGTTTTTTTCTTAAAATGGGTCCAGGAATCACCCCCTTAAATATTAGTATGTCATTAAGCAACACCCTGTATAGACATTTAATTGGCAATTTTAGAGCAGCATTGGAAATAAGCTCTTCCTGGCACATGTTTATAGGAATCCGAAAGTCTTGAAATGGTAATTTTGCTTAGAATTTCAATCTCTAAACACACATACGCATATATTTAAACATTTTATAAGATGTGCGTTCTCGTTCATTCAATGTCGATCCTTAATCCCTTCATTAGAAGATCGAAGCTTTACACATTCGAAGTTGTAGGTACTCATAATCCAGGTAATCCACAATTTTGGTACACTATTCTATTCACACAAAAATTACAGCAACGAAAAATTCACTTTTGCACTATTCGACGTTGCGTTAATCACGTCAAGAATCCGAAACACCAACTAAATGTCCTATAGCCGCCGAAACTGTTTTATAAGCATCGCTAGAACAAAAGGTATATGTTGAGTGCCGATATCCATTGAATGGAGTCGATATGGGTCCATTGTTTCATAGCGCGAGCGGTGTAATTGAAGAATGAAGAGCCCATTGAAAAAAAAGCTGAACCAATCAGTGAAGTTAAAATCCCGTCCGGTAGTAAGGTTTTTTGTATTCAGGCATACTACCATTTAGGCCCAGGATTATAACCTTCGGCTTTTCTAGTAGTTTTAACTTCAGATTAAACGGTGGCTTAGCCTTCGGAGCAAAAATCGCTTTGCTTTATAGCTACATTGTAACCAAGGCCAGCATAAATTGTATCTGGCCCTACTTTCCTGACGCATTTTTTACTAGGGATTTGTATCTCTTTTCCAAGTTCCAAGGCAAGTCCAATGTAGCTCAAAGTAAATTTTGCCCTTTGCTTGGATACTCTATGATGTCCTCGTCATCGTCATTCAGGTATATAATCCATAATTACGTTTCAAAAGCTTCAGTCTCCAGTCGATTCCATAAAAAAAAAACAATTTGTGTTTGTCAGCCTTTTGATTGCGGCTTAACCCGAGCCATATTCTCAATTGAAGATTAACCTAAAAAGGTAACTCCATACATCTTCCATAAGAATATGATGCGGCTTTTTGAAGTGAAAATTTCTCTTGGCGCGTTCAGCCCACTTTTTCCTATAGGTAGTGAATAAGACGGAGCCGTCACCCTCAGCTATGTGACGCTGATTCGTCGCTAAAGTTGGCGTCCGAGAGAGTGAGAAACAGTCAGGAAGTGAAACTTCTTTCATTTGAGTAAAGTCGGTTACAACTTCATTTTTCTTGGAAACGGCTGCGAGTGGAAATTTGAGATCCGGCGCGTTTTTAGGCAACATCTGGGCCGTCGACGGCCAATTGTTTTTGGCGATCCGATTTTCGGTTTTGTAGTTATTAAGCCCATTGTGCGATTTTTCAAAATTTTGCTTTGATACACGATCCGTCGAAAAAAATAAATAAAAATGAAGGTTTTTATTCTTCTTCTCCAGAAGCATTTTTTTTAGACATGCCGATTACTTGACGAGAATCTACGCCGAAGAGCTGTATTAGAAGATCTTTTGGGAATGATGATGCCTTTCATACAGGGTGAGCTAGTCAAATTTAAATTTTTCGCCAGACAGTAAGGGGTCATTTTATGTGGTTCTAGCGCCGAAAACGTTCCGAGAATCGAAAAACTGAGAGGACAGTTCGGTAGAGAATTTATAGGAGAAAACCTCTCTAAATGCTTCTCTATTTCGAAAGTGTCGGGAAAAAGGGATTTTCAGGAAAAATATAAAAAAACTTGATTTTGTTGGAATTTTTTGAACACGTACCTTTTGGCAGTCTTCCCACACGTTATTGTTGATCATTCCTTATTAATCAGCAAGTTGGAGCACTATGGGGTCCGAGGAAAACCATTGGAAATACTTAAGTCCTATCTCAAGGATCGTTTACAGGAGGTTCATGTGTTGAATGGGAAGAGTTCAGCTTTGCAACTAAACCGAGGTGTTCCTCAGGGATCGATTTTGGGACCGGTTTTGTTTATCATTTATGTCAATGACCTTTCCTTTTTTGTTGGCCAACCATCAACACTCACTTTGCAATATACAGATCCTTTTGTGTCAAATGTTCAAGGGAAAATCCTCAGAATGATACATTCCGGACAATCTTGGAAAGGGCAAAGACCTGGTTTACGGCAAATGAGCTATTTTTGAATGAATCAAAGACAACTGAGCTATGTTTTCAATTACGGGCAAGTCATGGTGTCGGCCTTGGTACCCCCAAGTTCCTTGCAGTCCTCCTTGATTCCTCTTTGGGGTGGCAACATCAAATAAATGCCCTAAATCAGCATTTATCATCATCCCTTTTTGCCATTAGAAAGATTCGCTTTACCATTGGCCAGGAGGCAGCATTGACTGCTTACCATGCGCTCTTTCACTCCAGAATGTCCTATGGTATCCTGGAATGGGGAAATGCGGCTTTTACTCACCTCAATGCTGTTTTCCTGAGGCAGAAAAGTGCTGTTAGGGTAATAGCCAATGTACCATCTACAGAGACTTGCAGATTATTTTTTCAGAAGTTTAATATCTTGACTCTCTCTGGGAAAATATGCTATGAAAACATCTGCCATATAAAATGTAATCTCAACAGATATTAAACACATCAGGATACACATAATCACAATACTCGGAATAAAAATGATATCGTCAAACCAGCTTCTAGACTTCATAAATTTAATAATATAGGCATAGAATTGTATAATTTACTCCCGAATGATTTCAGAGTGTAAGAGAAGGTTAAAGAGGTATATGATCAAGTTGGTTCCTTATAATGTTGATGAAGTTCGGAATGCGATGAAAAGGTACATAAAGATAAATAAATATTATGATTATGATTATGATTGAAATTGACGAAAATGGGAAAATGACCAGTATTTTCTTTGAGTGGATATATTTTGGAAAAGGAGTAATTTTGGGTCGTCCTAAGGCCAAAAAAATCGTCAAAATCGAGAAAATGAGACGACAGTTCTCTAGGAGAAAAACTAACCCAATGCTTCTTTGTTTCGATAATATCGGGAAAATGAACTTTTCAAGGAAAATGTGAAAACACTCATTTCTAGGTCAGAAAAATAGAAGTTTTTATAATTTTTATCTCAGAAAGTGATATTTTTTTAGAAAAGTCGATTTCTGAACTGAAAATCTCAATCAATTTTTTGAAGGAAGGTAACGATTTTTGAACTTTTCGGGAAAAATACCATTTTCTAACATGATACTTTCGGACCTGCTGAATTCGAATATGATCAGCGTTTTCCGGAGGAACGATTAGTTTTCGAAATATCAATTTTTTTTAAAAATTGATACGCTAAACGGTTGCTAAATATTAAAATTTTAAAAGTTTTTAGTGTGCATCATGAGATTTCCGAAATTTCTCTCTTTATCTAAAGTTATTATGAAGAGAGAAATACATAGATTATAATAATTTCGGTCTATTACAACTTGCTTATCTTTATCGATTTCTTTAATTAAGGATCAATATCGAGTGAATGGAGTCGATGACCAAAACCGATATTCTACCAGAGATAAGTGAAATAAGGAACCTAAAGGGTGAAATATCTACCCTAATGGAAAATGCCATGCTGTGGAGCAATATAACAAAGACCGATAAGGAATTGAAGACAGCAAAGATAGAGCTCGCTGAACTTCAAGAATTGAACCAAGAAATGATTCAATCCATAAGATTATTGGAAGCTAATAGCCATGCTTTCTCTAAGGATTCATCTCTGCTAACAGAACGCAACATCACCTCCTCGGCAGGCGCCTATGTTGACAACTACAGTCAGAAAGGTACTAGTTTTGGGTGACCAAACTATCAAACATCTGGACAAACCATTGCGGAGAGGCCTTGGAGATGGAACATGCCTTCTGACTAAAACCAAACCCAATGCTTCTTACAAAATCGTTCTTGAGAATATAAGCAGTTTGAAGATGACTTTATTATCATTGGTTGTGGGGCCAATGATCTCTGTAGGGGTAAATATCCCAGCGGGTCCTCTTTACATACTAACATAATTTTTTGGTCATGTCCCACTCTGGTTAACAATATGTTTTCAAAAAAGTTTCGTTTTTTAATTATAAGTTTGCTAGTTTTATAGAACATGTGGATAGATTTGTAAAAAATTACATTTTATTTTTAGACCAATTCAATACTCTAGGCACCAAATTGCACAAATTTATGATCTCTCAATATTTGCTGAGCACTGTTAATACCTTGAAACATAAAAGTTCTAATCTAATACAATATTTCGTGTTCACTAAGTGTGGGAACTGACAATGCTTTGCGGGAGGTAAAATAGAACTGAATGACAGCCAAAGAGTGGAGCTCGTGGACTATCACGACGTAGATATAGCTCCAACCTCTGACGGGATCTTAACTAATTAGGGTAAACTCAGACAAGCTAGCCACCCTTCTTATAAATACACAATCATCAGTAAGATCTAAAACAAATGAATTTGAGCTTTTTTTGGAGTCTCTTAACTATCCAACAGCCTTATTAATCACTGAGCACTGGTTGAAAGATAATGATCCCTTATATAATATGCCTAATTATACTGTAATAAGTAGATATTGTAGAATTGTGTCTATACATGGAGGCACAATGATCCTTGTGAGAGATGATGTCCGGCATCATTTTGGTTTTAAGGAATGTGACAAATGTGCTGACCTTTGCAGTGAGCTGGATTTTGAGTGTGCTGTGGTATCATCTGAAAAGCTAAGTTTATTTATAGTATGCCCTTATCGTTCCCCTAACTCATGTGGTGTTTCTTTCTTATTGAAATTGGAAATAATTTTAAGTTCCTTACCGCCGAGATCCTCTGTTGTAATTGCAGGCGACTTTTAATATCAATTACTTGGATAAAAATAATAAATTAGTGAGACTAGAATATCTGTTGCGTTCTAATGGATTAAAGATGCATGTTGGTGATCTTACAAGAATCACACAAAATTCAGCATCTATTTTAGATTATGTGTGATCCAATTTTACTGAGGGTGTGTGTTGCTCTGTGCTGAATCCTGGTCTTTCAGATCATGATGCAGTATTTTGTAAATTCGACCATCCTCAAAGACCACTCAAATAAACAAGAATACGTGGACGCAATTTTTGCAAAAAAAACTTTGCGGAATTTTCAAAAACCTGCTTGGGTATGGATAGGAAAAGTCTGTGCAAAACTCAACATCCTTTGATGACGTTTTACCAAAAACTCATTGAAATTTTTAATAGTAAATTCCCTATAGTATCTTTGAAACTTAGAAATAAAAGCCTTGGATAATTAAGGGGCTGAAAGTTTCTTCTAAAAATATGAGAAGTTTGCATACACTCCGTAAATTTTTGCTTAGCAATAATACTTTTATGAACCACTTCTATAAATATAGACAGATTTTTCGCAGAGTCATAAAATTGGCAAAAGATAAATACGTTACTGACAGGCTGGAGTCTGCTGGATCAAACAAAAGGAAACTTGGAAGATTATTAACTTGCTACGTGGTATTGATAAATCTACGAATTGTAAGTCACAACTGGATGCTAACACTATCAACTCTTTTTACTGTTCAGTTGCCGCTCAAGTTACTAGAGGCATTGCGGCTGGCGCTGCTGATCCATTGTCCCTCATACAAGGGGCTCCTGCAAATTCCTTTTACTTTACACCAGTAACGGGTCTAGAAATAACTGATACTTTACTACAAATCAAAAATAAAAATTCCTGTGGATGGGACGGGATTTCTGTAAGGCTTCTAGCTAGCCTTCCCCAGTCGGCCATCTCAGTATTAGCTGATGCTATGAATGGATGCTTTTTGAGCGGCGAATTTCCAGATCTACTTAAGGAAACAATTGTTATTCCGAGTTTTAAGCAGGAAGAAGATGTTGTCTCTAATTATAGGCCATTATTTTTACTACCATACTATCTAAAATCATGGAGAAGCTGCTTAAGAGAAGGATGGTCCATTATTTGGAATCTAGAAAGGTTATAAATAACTGCCTCTCGATGCTCCAAAAATATCAACGATGCTATTTTTCACTTGCTGGGGCTGAATGATGAGGAGGCTGCCACAGCGGTGTTTTGTGGCTTGGCAAAAGCCTTCGATTGCGTGTCGCACGAGATACTGCTGCGGAAGCTAGAGGTCTATGATGGGTTTAGGGGTTCTATCTTAAAATGGATGGAATTCTTTCTGACAAATAGGTGTCAGAGAGTTCGATTTGCTGCTGGAGAGTCGGATGAGTTGGGTGTCACGGCAGGTATGCCTCAGGGGTCGGTTAATCTTGAACCTCTTTTCTTTCTTCTGTATCTAAATGATTTACCATTCACAGTGAAACATGGCCGATGCACATCCTTTGCTGATGACACGACTCTCCTCTGGCATGGTAGCGATACTCATAAACTAGCCAGATTAATTAACCAGGAATTGACCAGTGTTAAGCGATGGTGCGTCATTTAATGTGTCTAAGACGAAGATTTTAAATTAAAAATTTGAATTAAGTGAGCTTAAGCTCACAGTACATAATCATTACAAATTTTAATAGGTTTTTAGGCTTAGGTTTTGTCATCGGGCTATTTTGCAATAAAAGTAATTAAAAATGAATTGAATGCGAAAGTGGCTAAAGATGTCTGTTTCGCTTTAATCGATTCTCATCTGAGATATGGAGTTTGTTTTTGGGGGAATTCATCCAGCTTTCTATTTCAGTCACTGTTCGTTTTGCAAAAGCGCGCCTTTGAGATACTTATGTGTACTTAAAAATAGAGAGTCATATAATCCTTATTTTATCAAAGACCAAATTTTGACTCTGCCTTCAATTTTTGTTCTGGAGTCTGTTTGTCTTATGCATAAAAAGTATTCATCTATAATTCATTCCGTAAATTTAAATAATACCCGATTATGCTTTAATATAAACTTACCCATTCCTAATTCTTCCTTAACACGGAATTCCATTGTGTACAAAAGCAAGAAGATATTTAATCACAATCACCTGCCACAGAGTTTACGAAAGATTGTAGAATATAAGCAATTTAGGAAGCAAGTTAAGGAATTGTTGCTCTTGAAGGCATATTATGATATAGAGTAATATTTCTTGGTTCATTTCTGATCTGGCTTTTTGTCTTTTTTTTACTCTTATAGTATAGTTGATCATACGTCATAACAAATTTGTCTATGATGGTGGTATATAGTTTGGTGCCCATGAGTAAGTGATTTGCCTATTTTATTTTATTCTATTCTGTGTTTTGTCAAGAGTCTGTCATTTTGTCTCAACTTTATTTTATTCCGTGTTTAGTCAAGACTGTATCATTTTGTCTCAACTTTATTTTACTTATACATTGTATTTTTGTTTGTACTATTTTGTGTTTTTATTATACCTGTTTGTTTACTTGTTTTTTACTTTTAAACTAAATTGGTAGTTCAATAGAATTAGTTTATAGGTGCTTTCTCTATGCTTTTAAATTTTTTTAATCCTTTTTAATTTTAATTATTTTCTATTCATTGTATAAGATTTCCATTTTCACCAACTAAGTATAGTTAGTAATTATCTGTATTTTTTTTTCCTTTTTACGTATTTCTTCTATCATGGCTTTGTCAACAAGACTTTGTGTTTATGATAATAAAGCAATTAGAAAAAAATTAATGTATTGTGAGCTATCCTGGTAACAACTCTTAACATTGCTCTGGGGCAGGCAACACAAAATACGTGAATGATGAATTGCCATACGATCAAGTTACGAGGCACGTTAAACTGTGACGACACGCCTTACTTAGCGTGTAGGAGAGTAACTCAGATTTAGGAACGCACTACGTCAAGCTGAGAAGAGATAATAAAGGAGACACATCGATAAAAACAATAACAAGTTTATTTACAAACAAACTTAACAACGGTTAGATTGTATACTAATAAAGGCGTGTTTAAGATTATAGATGAATTAAGAGTTTACACTATACCCAATTAATATGAAATGCATGTCTTCTCGAGGGAGGCTTAGTTCAAAGTTTGTCTAGCAAGCGACGTTACTATTTTATTAATAAAGTTTATGTGAGCGGGTTGTCTTTTATTTAGGTATTTGTTCTGATATTTATAAGGTAAGTATTTTAAGTTTATCACGAATTGCTAAGGCACTTTCACTACTTTTTAAAACTCCCCAAAAACTATCCCTTTACTAGAAGTTCTAATACTTCATAAATTCGACTCTCTCTATACTTTTTAGTAGCCCCCGAATGCCGTATACCTATGCATACGTTCACCAGTGTTGCCAATGACACGGAAACTTCCGTGTTTTCACGGATTTTTGGAACTAGAACACGGACACGGATTTTATTGGGTTCCGTGCAATGAAAACACGGATTTTTTGCAGAATATTTGGCGTTATTATATTTGTGTCATATGTCCATTTTGATATAATTCACTTAATTTTAATCGATATTTCATATAGATATTATTCAATCCTAAAAATAGAATAGATGTGCCAATCAACTGGTCTCTTTAGTTTCAAAGATGCGTTGATAAATCGGAATTTCAAAATATTGACGACCACTGACAATTTTGGGCTTTGGGTCAAACGCTCAATGCGAAAGTCATTTCACCACGAGCGCCGGTAGGAGGGGGCAGTTGTCTAAAGTATTAAAATAATGCATAGTATAAAAAAACATTTCAAACTCATTAAAATTTAGAAAAACTATCTACACGTTATTTTTGTTGAACCCCAAGCTCCCTCCCCCCTGAAATTTGTTCTGCCGGCGCCCATAATTTTAACATATGAATCTAATCAAAACAAAGAAATTGTTTAATCACTAGTACCATTAATGGAAGTCTGCTGGCTTCATAGGTGGTAAAAAAATATATTGTGCTCTATTTAAGCCAGTCAAATCAATGTTAAAAAATGGTAAAGACGGATTCGGCATTGTCTTTGAGTTATCTTAAGTTGATTATTTGTAAAATTTCCTTAAGATGTATGATTTATTCAATAATCAGAGCTGGGAATCTTTGGTAAATATCATTAATGTTGATGATGCAGTTGATGCATTCTATGAAGTTGTCTTTAATATTTTTGATGAGTGTGTTCCTCAGACTACCCAGAGTGGCAAAAAAATATCCAGTTTGGTTTACCAGAGAAATTATAAAACTTCTTAAACTTAAGCATAATTATTTGCATAAATCTGTGAGATTAAAATCGTTTTTTTGGAAAAGCAAATATAGAACAATTAGGCGTCAAATAAAACACAAAATAAAAACAGCTCATAACGAGTATTTGTCAAGGGTTGAAAGTAGCTTAAAATTGAACCCAACGTATTTTTGGTCATTTTTAAAAAATCAGAAGGAAAGTCATGATATCATGTCCGAAATGATGTATGATGACGAGCTATTTACTGGTACTGAGAGGGTAACAGAGGGTTTTGCCTCTTTTTTTAAATCAGTTTTTGTTCAGGATGAGGGAGTTGGCTGTAGCAATCTTCCTTTAATGACTAATTTCTGTCAGAGTGAAGTTACCTCGAATGAAATAAGAAATGCCATAAAGACCGTTAAAGGCAATAAAGCCATAGGGCCTGATGGGGTGCCTGCTTATGTTTTGAAGGGATGTAGTGAATGCTTAGTCGAGCCATTGAAGTTTATTTTTAATTTGAGTCTCAAAACATCAGTATATCCAGTTCAATGGAAAAGCTCTAAAGTGGTTCCAGTGTACAAAAGTGGCTCTAGACAGCAAATAAAAAATTATCGCCCAATCACTATAGTCTGTGCAGTGTCTAAAATCTTTGAGCTAGTAATATTTGATATAATTTACAGTAAAGTTGCACCATTTATAACAACTCTTCAGCACGGCTTCTTGCCAAAGAAATCCACATTTACCAACTTGGTAACTTTTACACAGTATGTGCATGAGGCTTTTAAAAATAAAAAACAAGTAGACGTTATCTATACTGATATGGAAAAAGCCTTTGATAAAGTTAGGCACTGTGTAATCATAAAAGCGTTGTCTGATATGGGGGTAACTCCTAACTTTGTCTATTTGATTAGGTCATATTTGTTCGATAGGGAACAATATGTGGAGATCAAGGGCTGTAAATCCCTAACTTTTACATCTACGTCTGGGGTGCCTCAAGGATCAAACTTGGGCCCACTACTTTTTTTGGTAGCAATAAATAATATTGTTGGTGTAGTTAGAGACTCAAAAGCTTTACTTTTTGCAGATGATTTCAAATTATTTTTGGATATAAATTCTCAGGACGACTGTAATAAACTGCAAACTGATTTCTGCAATGTTGCAAATTGGTGCACAGTTAATGGATTTAATTTAAATGTAAGTAAATGTTCTTGTATGTCCTTTACACTGAACCATTCAGTGGTTGCCAACCAGTATACCATTAATGGTGACCAACTGAAACGTGTTAGTGGTCAACGAGACTTGGGTGTTGTGTTTGATGGTGGTCTGTCATTTGTTGAGCACATTGTAACTAAAATTCAGGAGGCCCAGAGAGCAATGGGTTTTATTGTTAGAAACGGTAAGCATTTTAGCATTGACACAAATTTTAAATTGTTTGACACTTTGGTGTTGCCAAAGCTTGAATATGGCAGTGTTATATGGTCGCCTCAGTACGACGTTTGGGTGAAGGGTATTGAGGGAGTACAGCGCAAATTTTTAAAGTATATGTTTTTTAAGGATTTTGGATATTACCCTCATCAGGGCTGCGATAATAATTATTTACTTAGAATCTTCAGTCGTATGTCATTGGCAGATAGAAGAATTAAATCATGTTTGTCTACCTTGTTTAAGCTGTTGAAAGGTCAGATTGATGGACCCGATATTTTGGGACAGCTACCATTTGTGGTGAATAGGATGAACGTAAGATCTAAAAAAGTTTTCTATCTTGATTTTCCGAGAACGAACTTATATAAGAGCTCCCCAATGTATCGGATGTGTCATCTGTTTAATGAGTATGCTTCTGACATAGATATTGACTGTACTAGTCTTAAACAGTTTAAAGCAATCATTGAAAATAAGTTGTTGGTTCGATGAATGTATAGTTATTTTTGGTATAGTCCTAGTGCTAGTTATGTAAGTGTATCTGTAATTGGCCCTTGTGGCTGTTGATACTTGAATAAATAAATAAAAAAGAAGAATTATTTTATGCTGTTTCGAATAAATGGATTAAATAAGAAGACTTTCTCTGCTTCTCGTTTTAAGCGTCGTAAGCTGGTAAGCAACTATTGAATTATTTTATCTTAATTACCATCATTAAAAATCCGGAGTGGTGCATATATGACGTCATATTCTATTCATTTTCTAGTTGAACATTTCAACTCAGTGCCATCTTTCTTCCAAGAGCTTAACTCTTAGATATACAATTGATTTTACGTTTACAGTAACCTTTTTTAAGCTACATTTCAGGGACACGGAAAAACACGGAAATTTTGAGGACTCTGTTACGGATTTTTTTTGATTTCTGGTTGGCAACACTGACGTTCACCCAGGTTAGGTAAGGACCTGACAACCTTATACCTGTGTATAAGTGTTCTTAGTTATGGGGGTTGTGGGATAGAACAACTAGAAGTGGACGTACCTGTGTACTGTCCAGCGACCAATCGAGCGGTTTGAGAGACCCAAAAGTCTGATTAAGTCGGCGTTTGCCGGCGTATTTATATGTTACAAAATGCTGATGATTGCATCATTAAGGATTAAAGTCGCTCCCGTCGACCGCTCAAATTGTTTATAATTAACAGTGAATGTTTATATAACATTTTTCAAGTTCAAGTTCAAACTTGCGACAGGGTGATATTTAATTAATGATTTTAATTAGTTCACAATAATGTTAAATTACAGATGAAAATAACAAAATGTATTAAAGAACTCTTGTCCTACCTCCTTGTCAATAGCTACCGTATTACTGTATTATGCATTATTTTGAATATTCACCAAGCATTGCGCGTACATTTAACAACGATGGAATGGAAGGAAGGCTGAATAACATCTCGTATTGACTTACCTATAATATATGTCCAAAAGACGGCATCTGATACTCATACTTTCGGATCTGCTAAGCTCGAAAATGATAACCGTTTTCCGTAAAAACAATTAATTTTCGAAATATGATTTTTGGGTGGCGCAAAATGAACGTTATGGTTTAGAGGCTTTATAACCTTTTTAATTTGAAATAAATTGTTAACATTATTTGGTAGAAATGCAGCATATAAATGGAGAATATTGTTCACCTATACGTGAAAAATTACGTCTCTCAGGTGTGCTTCGCAAAGTCGTGCTCTTTCCAACACGTGTTGCATGGCTCTTCGCAAAATTTCAGGAGTTATGGCACGGATTTTATTACGAATATTGGTTTTTAGTTGAGGGATGGTCACTGGCTTATTGGTGTATACTCTTTCTTTCAAATAACCCCAAAGAAAGAAGTGTGGCGCAGTCAAATCCGGCGAACGCGGCGGCCAATTAAAATCGCTCCTCCGCGAAATAATGTGTTCACCGAAGATCTCCCGTAACAGAACCATTGTGCCCCTTGCAGTATGAGCTGTGGCGCCATCTTGTTGAAACCACATGCGTGGATGGTTTGCCACAGCTAGCCTCAAAAAATTTTCCAACATGGTGCGGTAGTGGACAGCACTGATGGTAACTGCAGTACCACCTGCATTCTCGAAAAAATATGGCCCATATGGACGATACACCTCACCAAACAATATACTTGAGTGGGCCTAACTCTCGCTGATGAACTGCTCTTGGATTCTCCATCGCCCATATACTGCTGTTTTGTTTGTTGACAAACCCATTTGAGTGAAAATGGGCTTCATCGCTCATTATCAAATTGTTAATGAAATTGCGATTTTCTTCTGCTTTTTGCTGGAATAACGCAATGACATAATCAAACCGTTGCTGGTAGTCTGCCGGCTTTAATTGTTGCACCAGCTTGCAGTTATTTGCGTAAAATCCAGTAGCGTGCGAGTTTTTTTCTAGGAGCCCCAGCCCCACCAAATAGAGTTTTCCTTATTTAATTATTTATTTATTTGTCACAAAGTTCTCTTTAGAATTATGGGCAAACTGCAAAAGTTGGGTTCCTTCTTACGTCTATGGTTCTCTATTCTATCAAATCTTTCAAAACCGATATAGAAACATCATATATGAACAAACCTAATAGTGTATAAAATTTTCAATATTTTTGTAGAGATACGGCAACACTGTGCTACTTTTTTGAGAAAAAAGATGACGCAAACTCAAGTTCCATAACCACCATCGCCTTTCAATTAGTGGGAGAAAATGAATATTTTAAATTTTCAGGGACCCCTCGTATAATTAACATAATTTTTCGAAAAGCTAAACATGGATTCTTGATATGAGTTATTTACGTAGAATCCAGTAGCGTGCGAGTTTTTTCCAGGAGTTCCAGTTTTTCAAAATCACAAATAGAGTTTTCCTTATTTATTTATTTATTTATTTGTCAGAACATTCTCTTTAGAACTATTTGCAAACTGCAAAAGTTGGGTTCCTTCTTACGTCTATGGTTCTCTATTCTATGAAATCTTTCAAAACCGATATAGAAACATCATATATTATGAACAAACCTAATAGTGTATAAAATTTTCAATATTTTTGTAGAGATACGGCAACACTGCGCTACTTTTTTGAGAAAAAAAGATGACGCAAACTCAAGTTCCATAACCACCATCGCCTTTCAATTAGTGGGAGAAAGTGAATATTTTAAATTTTCAGGGACCCCTCGTATAATTAACATAATTTTTCGAAAAGCTAAACATAGATTCTTGATATGAGTTATTTACGTAGAATCCAGTAGCGTGCGAGTTTTTTCCAGGAGACCCAGTTTTTCAAAATCACAAATAGAGTTTTCCTTATTTATTTATTTATTTATTTGTCACAATATTCTCTTTAGAATTATGTGCAAACCGCAAAAGTTGGGTTACTTCTTACGTCTATCTATGGTTCTCTATTCTATAAAATCTTTCAAAACCGATATAGAAACATCATATATGAACAAACCTAA